>OY390737.1:27406894-27833956 GCA_959613385.1 Geotrupes spiniger | reverse complement strand
GTCGCTCGCGATCCACGAACAGGCGTTCAGAGAATCCTTTGAGATTATGGAAGCTACTGAAATACCTACTGCCAACATCCTAGACTCATCGTCGGATAATTTCCTAATAATGATAGCACTCAGCAATGAGATAATGCATAAAACAAATTATGTGTACTGACGAATAAAGAGCACCAAATTATCGTTTCCACCTAACTAATAAACTGAAGTCTGAGCATCCCACTGAAAACCACATAGGCAATAAATAATGCGGTATATGAAGTAGGAGTCAAATGGGATTCTGTCCAAACTCCAAACCAGACAAATAAAATTGATGGAGAAAAACAGTGCTCTCGAACAATGAAAATAAATTGAAAAATTAGAGTACATAAAAATCAATTCACTTACTCTCTACACATCTGCAAGCATTGATCTAACCGTATAATGAATAGTCGTTCAAGAAGTAGTTACAGCTGAAGCTAATGAAGAGAAACTATTAGGAAAATGAGTTAAAATAAGCTACCAAAAGATAATAATCAACTGTAAAACATTAACTTGGAATAACAGATATCATAAATTCGAAGGTAAAGACGAAAGAATATAATAAACAATCGACTGACAAATGATTGATGAATTTTAGACAATTCAAATACGCGGTTCATTACCCAATTACTTCGCGATTAATGAATTCATATATTCCTTCCTCAGTGGAGGTTCTCTGACCGCAAGATTTATTTCGGAATGGCTCGGAAAATCGTCTGAAGCAGCTATGCCTCCGTAGTACGATACGAAGATCAAGGTTTTGGTTTACTTCTGTCAGCCACACGAACACATTTATATAAGTTTTCTGTTTTTAAAACGCCGGCGCTAACTTTTATGCAGAGGTCTGCAATTGGCACAGTTTTTAAACATATTATTCAAGAGGAACAAAACTTGTAGGAACAACCCCTTTCATGTGGACATATGGCCGTATCTGTGAACTGTGTGCAAAAAAGTGTATTTATTCTGCAGTTTTCGGCTCAGTTACTTAGAACTACCGTGGGGTAATTTAAATTGTTGTTTAAATTTGCATGCAGTAGTGTTAACAATTTCGGTATAATACAATTGCGTAACGCCAAATAAGCTTAACTTACACAGTAGGTATTGCAGTGTCTGTACCATATGTAAATTTTGTACCGTTTCTTACAATTTTTCTTAGTGCCGTTTTTATTTTCTTCCTACTATCCTGCGACATTCTAAATATGAGCCACTGATTTTCGGATTATTGTAAATTTCCTTTCCTCTCTTTTGTTAACCTTGCGTGGTTACTTTAACTTTAATAACAATAATAATAATAATAATAGAAATTTATTGGTAACGACCTGAAACTATGCCTTTGTGGCATACTTTCAATCAACCTCTGGATATCCTCTTGGGCACTGTTGACTCATTCTTTCAGAAGTGCTACCATAAGTTGTTGAAGAGTTTCTGGAACCAACGGTCTGTTTCTGAGCTTCCGCCACAACTACCCCACAAATGCTCGATCGGATTGAGATCTGGGCTGAGAGCTAGACAGTCCATAACTGGGATTTGATGTTCTTCCAGGGTTTGTTTTGTCTGACCTACTTCATGTGGTACTGCTAGTACAGAAATCTAGCATATAAGAGTTCCAGCAGGCATCACATGATTTGTAAGAATGTTTTCAATATATAGGGCAGCATTTATTCGGCAAGCTACAGCAACCAGATCTGTACGAGTATGGAATGAGATTTCAGGCCACACCATGTCGAATCTCATTCCAAAGTTGTCCACTTCCTGAACCAGCCATTCACGTTGGCGTTCAACTGTACACGCCCAAGCAAGCTTGAAGATGACCATCATAATGTATCAACTGAAATCTGGACTCATGCCTAAAATGCACTGAGGACCACTGCACCGGCCACCAATCTGCATGTTTTTGAGCAAACGCCAGTCCGTTTCTTTTGTGATCTAAAATTAGACGTGGCTCTCGGACTGCCTTAATAAATCAATATTAAATACTGAACATACACTTTTTATGTTGTGGTAAACCTTATCACTGGTGGTGATGTCTTGGTACCTTTACACAAGGATATTATACATGAGCTAATTAATACTTCCCATTTTGAAAACATTGTATTACTGGTTGATATCTTCGTGTGCAAGTGAAATATTTTGACATACATCTTGTTAACGATCTTGAAGCATTTTTCGAGGCACTAGAGGTGATGCTGCTGAATCACTCTGTGTTACTTATTGGTGATTTTAATATAACATATTTCGTAAATTAACTAAAGTAACAACGATGAATAATTTCTCAGCCGTCCTCAACTTAAAATAATTTAATAACATTTACAATAACCAAGGAAAATTATTATATCTTGTTCTTTCAAATGTTAATGCAGAGATATTTGTTGAACATGAAAATATGTCTATAGTCCGTGAAGATGTAAATCACCCAATACTTTCAATATCACTAAACGTTCCAAAAGCTCATAGACCAATACCTTTTCCGTCCAATAACAATAAACGTTATAATTTTTATAAAGCCAAGTACGTTGCTTTGTAAAATGCATTGCATGCAGCCGACTGGCATAGAATGACGTCAGGACGTTGATGACTGTGTTGAAGTTTCTTTTATCAATTATGACCGAGATATCACACTATATGTGATATCTCGGTCCCTCAAAATATCTTTTCCGAAAACAGTACCCTCCCGGCCCTACCTACAAAGAATTTTACGTCAAGCTGAGTTAAAATTAAAATCCGATCCACGAACATTTTGGTAGTTTCTACATCTTAAGGAGAGTACTTCTCACATACCATCCATAATGCATGATAATAACTTATATTACGATATGCCCCGCCACATTGCCGAGGGATTTGCAAAGGTGTTTTCCAGTGTATATACACCCGCTGGCTCAGATATGTATGGGAGTTCTCTCAATATTCTTTTGGTATCAGTACTATCAGTGAGGACGATGTCCACTGTCCACCACTGCCGAATAAAATTTGTGACTTCGCTGAAGATGCTTTTTAATAGAATTCAACGATGCTTCTTAACATTTTTGAGTTTCGAGAAGGATTGCATATATCCCATGAGCAATACCGAACAAGTCATTTGTTGCTGGATCACAATATGGCCTCATAGACAGCCGCAGATTTCCTATACAATTTAATTCAAAACAAAGTAGATTGTTCTTTCATTTATTTTAGCGTGCCGAGACCTGCATCAAGAAACAACTTTATTTATTCGAAGCTGCAGGACTAATGTCAATTATATATCCCCAGTGGTCCTAATATGTATATAACATATCAATCAATTTGGCTGCAGTATAATATTTTGGTTGTATTTTTTATGCTTTTCATTTAGTTATTTCCTCTTTTCAATTTTTCTTTCGTTTTTATATTGTTTTTAATATTTTATATACCCGATATACTTTTATTGTAGTGCCTTTATTGTGTATACTGTTTGGCGGAGATAAATATTTAGTATTATTATTATTATTAAATACTAAATAGTTCTCTAGTATATAACGCACCCACTTATTTGTACGTGCTTCCAAAATATCGCTGATTATATCCGCGCGAGAATAATAAGAAAGAATTACTTACTTTTCCACTCACGTATAAATAAATGTGATATAAATTTCTTCCGCCCCAGAAACTTCAAGATGAACAATATCTTTGTTCGACTTAAAACCCACTACAAATATAATCAAGAAAGCATTATTTGTTTCTTTGTTGTGCCAATGTAGGTGCCATTAATTACCAAGCGGGGCTGCAACCGTGTATTTTAAGTAATTGAATGTGCACATACATATATATATATATATATATAAAAGGAAGACTTTATTGGGCAAAGCCCGCGTGGAAACACGCAACCGCCGACACGTGTTTCTGACTTATTAGTCGTCATCAGGACGGTATAGCCAAATTAAAAGATGGACAAAATTTGGAGATACAAAACAATCGGAGTCAACACAAGCAACCGACCTCCACATTATGACAACAGTCAAAATACCCACAATATTGTGAGAACATTCAACATAGCCACGCGGGAGGACATAGCCACCTGCGTGAACAACCGAGCCCAGGATATAATAATGAAAAAAGGTTGTTGATGCGGGAACAAAGATATATAAAAGGAAGACTTTATTGGGCAAAGCCCGCGTGGAAACACGCAACCGCCGACACGTGTTTCTGACTTATTAGTCGTCATCAGGACGGTATAGCCAAATTAAAAGATGGACAAAATTTGGAGATACAAAACAATCGGAGTCAACACAAGCAACCGACCTCCACATTATGACAACAGTCAAAATACCCACAATATTGTGAGAACATTCAACATAGCCACGCGGGAGGACATAGCCACCTGCGTGAACAACCGAGCCCAGGATATAATAATGAAAAAAGGTTGTTGATGCGGGAACAAAGATATATAAAAGGAAGACTTTATTGGGCAAAGCCCGCGTGGAAACACGCAACCGCCGACACGTGTTTCTGACTTATTAGTCGTCATCAGGACGGTATAGCCAAATTAAAAGATGGACAAAATTTGGAGATACAAAACAATCGGAGTCAACACAAGCAACCGACCTCCACATTATGACAACAGTCAAAATACCCACAATATTGTGAGAACATTCAACATAGCCACGCGGGAGGACATAGCCACCTGCGTGAACAACCGAGCCCAGGATATAATAATGAAAAAAGGTTGTTGATGCGGGAACAAAGATATATAAAAGGAAGACTTTATTGGGCAAAGCCCGCGTGGTTGCGTGTTTCCACGCGGGCTTTGCCCAATAAAGTCTTCCTTTTATATATCTTTGTTCCCGCATCAACAACCTTTTTTCATTATTATATCCTGGGCTCGGTTGTTCACGCAGGTGGCTATGTCCTCCCGCGTGGCTATGTTGAATGTTCTCACAATATTGTGGGTATTTTGACTGTTGTCATAATGTGGAGGTCGGTTGCTTGTGTTGACTCCGATTGTTTTGTATCTCCAAATTTTGTCCATCTTTTAATTTGGCTATACCGTCCTGATGACGACTAATAAGTCAGAAACACGTGTCGGCGGTTGCGTGTTTCCACGCGGGCTTTGCCCAATAAAGTCTTCCTTTTATATATCTTTGTTCCCGCATCAACAACCTTTTTTCATTATATATATATATATATATATATATATATATATATATATATATATATAGTACGTGAATAAGTCACGCGATTCGATTTTAAAAGCTTTGATATCAGCGCGAGATTTTACACATGAGCGAATGACTAAGCACAGTGCTGGCTATAATCGCTTTATACAGTTGTGAACTAGCATTCAATGTGAAGGATTAAGGAGATGTGGAAAACTTAATTGTTGTATGCGGTCAGAAGTCGAAGTCGAACCAGTAGCCATTTATTTCTGACATAAAATTCCATTAACCCGCAAAAGCTTCACACTCAAAATTACTAGCTCGGCTGCATCAAATTCCATACTTGGTTTTATATTCGATATTAAACCTTATTGAATTCAAACTAATCCATCATAGTAGCTCGTGATCGCTGATGTTTACTTTCAGAATGGATCCGGATAGTTTACTTTATTTCACTGGTGTATAAATACAGTATTAACTATGCTATAACCCTGTGTTTATTTGCTGCAATAATTCTGAGTTTGCACAATTCATAACGGATGAAATTGACGTCGCCGTGCTTATTTTGTTTATAAATATGAATGGCGGAAACTGCGCCACTCATTTCATTATGGTGATGTTTAATTGCGACAATCGTGGGATAGACCCTATATATTGATGCATAATTTCCCTAGCGATTTTCCTGGCAAATTTGGAATTGTGTTTGCAATATTATAACATGCTTTCTTTACTACACATCAACGTCGATTGTGTACATATCCTATCATATAACTTGCATAATAAATTTTATCCTTAACTTTCGTTTACGTCCAACTACTTAGATTTACTCAGCACAAAGTTTCCAATTTGTGTTGATTTCCGCTATATAGTACACGTAGTTCTATATTTTGCATCGTTGTTACCCTGATTGCAATACTAATTTGATAATCTTTGAATTTTCAACGTGAATCAATTTAATTTACTTGATTTCTGTGGTATGTAAAGTTACCGTAGGAGACTTATATAATTAACAATTAAACTACTACGATAATAAGTTTAAAGTAAATTATCCTTTTTGCAACATAAACTAGGATGTTCATGAAATTGCTTAAATGTTCTAAAACAACGAAAACTTGCAGTGGAGTTGGTAACATAAGTTCATTTTATACTATTGTTTTCGAAGTAATTAATTCCTGCAGTAGAATAGTTTGTTCGTTCTTATGTAGAAATAGATTTAAAAGGAATATTTATATGATTTTCCCCACTCACTTAGTTTTCGTTCTTAAGCTGGTTTCTTAATACTAATTAAAATAGATTGATTTGCCAATAAAAGTTTTGTGACTCATATGTGGACTTAGCGATTATACGAATGAGCATTAATTATTAAACACTGTACACATTTCTAATTGCAAGTGCGGATTAAATTTTAAATAAAAAATCTTATATAAGCAATTTATTATAGTGGAGGCAGTGGATAACGAGAACAGAACTAATATTAATTCCACGAAATTACAATTATTGTTCGAGGCAATATAGAAATTTACTATTCTATTTCATCTCGCTGTATTCAGACGAAAATTCAGGAAATGTTATGAACGAGTGTCGTAATTTAATTAAGAAAGAGTCACTGCAATTTGTGCAGTGGAAATTAAATGGAATATAACGATAATATAAATAATAATTATGTGATATTGAAAATAAGGCCGCGTCTCTAAAATTATTCTGCATGAAATAAAGAACGCCCACAATTAAAACAGCTAACAAAACAAATTCAAGCCAATTAAGTAACTTTATTAAAAAATATTACTTTCGCATTTGTATAAATTTCACAAAGGGAAATTAATAAAAATTTGCTGCTGCTAATGAGTTTTGCTTTGTGGGGGCGAAAGTCGTAACTAATTTTATAAGCTTGAAATTAAAACGAATATTTTTCAATCAATTTGCTTCGCAGCGAAATTATTTCACTTGAACGTTAAATGCCTAATGAGCCGTAATACGTACGTACAGGATGAGTTGCACGTTTTTTTAACGTGGAACACATTAATTAAATTTTATTTATCGTGATACGGATTGAAAAATCGATTCCCATTTTAATTCCAAACGATTTATTATTATTTTTTGATGGAATGAACTTGGGCCACGTTACTGCGCATCATCGAAATGTTCCTGATTGCTAGCATTAAAAAATCATGTAATTACGAGTACTTGCCGAACGCTAACGATTTCAACAGGGGAAAACTTTCCAACTCCGGAATTTCCGACTTTTTTAATTGTGAATACATGCCGAAAGATAAGCAGTAAATTAAAATACATCTTACGGACACAGGGGGAAATTAATTAGATTCGAAAGTGCTTTGAATTTTCGTATCAACAGCGGAAATCAATTTATTAACCAGATAGAACGCGCCGCGATAAATTATAATGTTTACATTATCGATGATACCGATATTAAACATACAATTTAATGTCTTTGAAGATGACGGATTTATGCTTTTGTTTTTTCTGAATATTATATGTTAACAGTCAAAGGTAAATAAATAGTCTGGTATTACTCATACAAAAATGTAGATCAATGTACGTTTTTCTAATGCGAAATAATGCATTATGCAAGATGAATGCATTGAGATTTCAGTTGGTGTATAAGAAAAGCTACATTTATATTACTCAAAATTTTTTTCTTTCATTAGATTAAGAGTAGAAATTATTTAGTTTCCCCATCACCGTAAACTTGCATACGTACATACAAGGGTCTGAGTAACTGGTAAAGGAGGATCACAACCTAAGCTGGTAAGGTACATACATAGATACTTCGAGACCTTCAACCAAATGTTTGTTGGTAAAGTTACAAAACAGATTCGAACCCAACGATAGATCCTGTTCAATTTATTAGTCCAGTCCAAGGAAAGTATGACCAGATTTAACAGACAAAGCATCTCCAACCATTTATCGAAGGAATAAAATAATTATTGAAAATAAGTTTTTTTGGAATATAAATTACATTAAATATTTGCACCATCAATTTCTTTAAACTTATAGCCAGTCAAGATATTTGTCAATGTGTCAAGTTATTTTAATTTAGTTCTCTTTTACGACTAAATGGTTAATCAACATTTTAAACAATTTTATTTGTCGCATATTAGTCATTTGCGTATTACTCAATATTATGCAACACTTTGTATTTATATTTTCTTTCCGATTATCATTTTGCCTGTAATGTTTGAATAATTGCCATGTCATGCAGACATAATTGTTTGTTAGTAAATTTACAAATTTACAGTAATAATCGTGTACCATATGCATTTAAAATATTATTGTTGAGTGTGAAAATATTGCATCGCCAATAAGAAAAACTTCAAAGTATCTTACACACACATATTTATATCCGCAAATAAATTTCCTATCTCCGTTCTATCATAAATTTAATACAAAATAAAAAGACATGCTGCAATTTGTTTAACAATGCATTTTTGGCTTTGATCTTAAAATGTTATCCTTTTTAAATAGAAAATTATACTAACAGTCGCTGTATCAGAATCACATTATGGAATATTTGATTATAGATCGTTCTATTTTAGAACAATGAGATATACATTGATGTACCAGAATGACTTCTCCTTTCAATTACTAAAGTTTACTGGTATTTACTAGCAATATGTTTAAATTGTGGTCTTTGCGTACTGAACATAGTGCAACGTTTAAATCAGCGAAGCGCGGAGTGTGATGAAATTTATAAATTAGCAACGTGTGTGCATAATATACTTCATCGTTAGTGTGATCGTAAACGTGATTGATTTATGATGCAAACCATCACGTTTTACTATCGGTTTCCATCCCAGGCAATATCACTTGATTTATGTGTCATCGTGGTTTTATATCAAAAATAAAATTCGAATGAGTAAACTGGTAAGTTTAATCGATTGGTCCGCCTTAAATTTTATAACGTTACCTGAAACCTTGCGGGGTTCGGCATCAAAATTCTCCGTCTCTGAAAAGTAAAAAAAAAAACAATAGAACAAGCAATAATTATTTGTTCACAAGTATGCTAAAATACCGATAAATTATTTTCTCATAAAAAATCTCATAAAACCAAACTTCGCTAGCGCAGTAAAATGGATATGTGTTGGCCACATTTACCATCAATTAAAAAAAAATTAAACATGGTGAATACATATAATTTTCGCAATTTTATCAAACCATGCATAAACTCCAGCGAATAAAATTCACTGTAGGAGATATATTGAGAATTCCAGAAATGTGTTTTATAGTTTATTGCTCGGTATAAGCACATCTGAACATAAATAGAAAATAAATATTTATTTCAGACTACTATATAATTTGCCGATGGACGGCTGTAGATGTTTATTTGACTCGTGTTTATTGGTATGGTCTAAATAAACAAATTTTAATTATATAAGATAACAGTTCGTACGTTTTTTTAAATATGCCATACGACACAGTTATTCTATTAGTTAGAAGTGTTGCTACCTTGACAAATTAAAGAATTATAATTTAAAGGTAATATAGACATGTTGGACATACTACGTTAATAACATCAAAAATGGTATAATAATATATAAAATAATACAGGTGAATATATCTGTTTCCTGGTTACCGAATCATCACGTCACTACAGCTACACTCACAAAAATCTTAATCGTGTGCCAGAAGGTGCTGTGACTGAAAACATTTATATCTTAAAGCCACTCAAACGTACTGATTTACAAAAGTCTGATTTTACCATTTAGTTGGTAGCTATTATCTTCCACTGAAACTTTAGGATTCAAACACTACAGCATATACATATGTGTAGCGTTCATTGGTCTTTATGCCCGAAGGTAATTAATTTTGCTCCACTTTTGGTAGGTCTTTTCTCTCAGAGTCCCATCTCGGTTAAATCCCGTAGACCATCTTGTAACAACTTTATTCTCGGTCTCGGTACACTCGATACTGACTGCTTGTTCTCATTGTTCTCAAAATATTTTTCTTCCATAACTCTAACCTTTCTATACATGGTTTATTCATAATCCATGTTTCGCATCCGGTTAACCTTAAAATCGTTCTATATATCTGTTTTTTTTTCTTTATATAGTCTTCGAAAACTTGACTTCACTTGACTATAACTTGAAAAAATGGCTTAGATTTCCATAACCTGAAACGCTCTCCACGGTTCTAGTTTTTATTTCTACAGAATTATTTCCATCACGTGTTGGCCACCTTTGACATTTTTAACCTCTGCCATCATCAGTTTCTCGTTGCTTTCGAGATGAATTTCTAATTGTTTCGATATATTATCAGTTTTCATCTCCATATATTTTGCTTTTCCTACATCTATTTTTAAGTTGTGTATGTCTCTAATCTGGCTGTCGTCTAAATTTATTAGCAGAAGATCTCTATATATTTTTAGTGTTCTTCCTAATGTTCTCTTTTTATTTTTCGTTATAAACTTTTGGTTTCTTTTTTCTTTCTTTTATATCTAGCTTCTCTAAATTTCTATTAAACCAACACTTTATTACTTTCCCTTTCTCAATTCTTTGGTATCTTTTCCTGCTTTTTCTTTTCCTCGACTTTCCTATTGTTCTTTAATCGTTAGGACTTGTGTATAGTCAGATCATGCTTTCTTTATTTTTCTTCGTTAAATATCTTTGTCTGATCTTGCTATAGTGCTTTTACATTATTGGTGTTGTTTTCCTTATTTTATCCGCCTTCAGTGCGCGGGGGGATGCTTTTATTCTCACCGGCTTTTGGTCCGAAACCATCACCGACATCACTATTTTTTTTAAATCGATCGCGTACCACGTGATCTATGTGATTTAATGTTTTACTATCGGGCGACACCCAACGAAATACGTACTCATAATTTTACAGTTCTTACCTCCTGCAAAATCTAAAAGCTTACGGCTATTTTCGTCTGTAATTATGTGCTTAGCAAATCTATTAATTGTAAGTTGGAATGAAAGTTCCTCCCCCACTTTCTGTTATATTTTTATTACCATAACTGAAATTCTATTTCTGAGCTGAAAATTTCCTTCTGGTTTGTTTCCTGCATCGCAAAAACTTCAATCTTGATATCTTTGCGCCTCAAGATCCTTTAATGTTTCTTCGTAGTTAGTTTCTCGTCATTAATTTCTATCTTCCACTTTATTTTCTTTTTGTTGCTATTCAAAATCATTATTTTTTTCACTGGTTGTCGTCATTTCTTCGTACCTATCGACATCCTCTTTTTAATGATTTATTTAATTGATTTATTTTTTCAACTTTCGCGTCCTGCTCATTATTCCATCCTTTCTTCGCAATCTATTACTCTTTTACTTTACCCTACTCCTTTTCCCTTTTCTCTCTTCATCTTTACCATCGTCCTTGCTTTCTTCTTCTCCTCTTCTCTTTTCAGTATAAGATCGCTTTAAATTTACAACTTTTCCCATTCAAAGACTTTTCATTTTACCTTTCTCCTCAAAATTGCCCATTTCTACAACGATAGAACGCATATGTAATGCGAGAAATTCAATTAATACTGTTTTTTAAATAAATAAAAATGTAAATAGTTAGGAACGTGATATCTGTTTAAACATTTCGCAATACAACATAACAAAAAAGCACATTGTCACAAAAAAATTGTATAGGTAATAATTACTTCAAAGACTTTGAAATTAAAACAAAATGGGCAGTTAATAATTACTTCAAAACACACGGTATACTTGCAATGTAGACGAGTGGGTCATGTCACAACGTACCTAAATATTAATATTTCAAATGCAAACGCGAAATACTTTAATGAAAGTAACTGTCAAATAAAGTTACAATGCACATTGGCTATCACTTACGGTTTGGTGCCAGCTGGCCGGTTAGAAAACCAAATTCAGTAACTTATGCAGCGATCAGATTAACATCTGCGACAACGAAAAAGCTGCAATAACAACACAAACCGAAGATTTGTTTCAAAGCCTACCTCGAATAACTGTATTTTAATGTTAATCCTCGACCGTTATTTATATATACACTATTTTAAACAAAAATCACCTAGTCTAATAAAGTAGCACTTAACTATATTTCCGTAACGCAGAATTCCACACAAAATACATATAAGTGGCTTTAACTACAAAGACAGACTTTACAAAAGGAACGTTGAAGAAAATTAATATGACGCGAATCTTTAATAATTCCTTTGTCTTTGCTGTACAAATGCACTTATTATAAAATCTAATATTAAAACTTCGCAGAAGTTGAAAACGGTAAAGCTATTATGATTATATTATTCAAAATGAGCTTTTTAGATTCACATAAAATCCAGGGTATTGCTAACTGGGAACTGAAAATAAAACGGCGCTTATTCGATCAATTATTATAATACCGGTCACAAATTCACGTAACTGCATACAAAAAATCGAATATAATAATCTACGTAATATAAATTTAGAACGCAACACATTCACGGTGTGTTTGGCTTTGTAACGTACTGCATTTATTATACAAAGTTATCATTACAATCAATATGTGAGCATTTAAATAAATATATAATCATTTTTGTAACGTTGTATGAAGAAATTTTAAGTTAATTAACCCAGCATAAATATCCCGAATCACAACTAGACATGTGCATGACCATTACTCAGGTATTAATGTGCATCAAATTTACACCCTGCAATTAATTAACCAACTCAAATGACACTAACATCTGTGAATATTATTGATAACATTGTTATCGATAGTAGTGCGTACAGGAGTATTAATATCCTTTTAATATATTGGTTTATTGTAGTTATATATTGAACATATTGAATATCGTAAAAGAAATGAAAATATTACTGGCGCCATAAAATAAATTCATTGCATTACTAATTAATATAATTTTAATAATAATAGAAATAAATAATTACAATAATTATACTATACTATACTTATACTAATTATTACTTAAATTGATTTAAATCCTGTTCCAATTCTATTGAATCGCACAAATCCGAATGTCTCCGCAGCGCAGTTCGTAAATTTCAATACAAGTAAATCGGATTTGCAGTTACTTACGGAAAGGGATTAAGTTTAAAAAATTCATAGAGGGCGGTTTCCATGTATTTGTAAACGCGCTCGAAATTAATTGCCCGTCTATTATTTAAAAGAGGTAAACTGTAGCTAATACTGACAAGCGTATTTGAGAGCTTTTGATTTCCGTCACCGCCATAAGATTCTGAAACATAAGTTATTATATTTCATGTTCTGATTAAATTTTAGTTTCCAATTAATTAATAAATGACGTCAGTTTTATAAGCTTGATTATCGATTAGTTAAATTTGCAATATCAGAGGTTTTTACTTATTTTATTAGCATTTTAGTATAATTCCCAGTAATGTTAACGATGCTCTATCACTTCCGACATTTCCTTTCGCATATCGTTAATAGACCGATACTAAATTTGATGACTGTACGAAAGCCAGGGAGAGAAAGAATTTCAATTCACACCAAAACTTCATTAATTTTTCCAAGTCAAGGATACACATTAAGTGAACACTCGCGGATTTTTAATTAATTTTCTTTTTTAAATTTATTACAGCGATTTATTCATAATGGAAATTAAGAATATTGAGAAATAAGAAAACTCGCACCGAAATAAACAAAGGAAGGATTACGAAGCCTTAAAATCTTTTATATGTATTTAAAACGGCAAAGTAAAAATGCGGCAAAATCGAAAGTGTCAATGACGTCAAAATTTAATTAAATTAAACGTCACAAGGCTTTGTGAGCTATAAAATATATAAATTTTCGCCACGTTCGTTAAATTATTTCATCATAATTTTGAGGCAGGATAAATTTAATAAATTCCACTTATACGAGAAGCCAAACCCTGTTTAATTGGCCGATATTACGGAATTAACGTGGTGCATGCTTTTCTTGTTCGTTTATAGTCATATCTTAGAAAATAAAATGACGCCCTGTTGATGTATATGATATGATGTAACAGGATTTATAAGGAGGGCGAGTATAGACATTTTTAACCTTACTTGCAACATTTGAGTTAATTGTAGTATTTAGTTTCCATTTTATAAAGTGAATTGTGAGGAAAAATAGTAAATTAAGTATATCTGTTAAGTATGAGTAAATTGAGTATTGCAATCTCATAACATTTTTGACAAAAGAGAGCTGAAAAGAATATAATAACATTTCAGTCGAATCAATTTTGATGGAGACCTGAATCCATCGAAGACGATAAATGACGAAATGACTCAAAAATTTGAAGTCATGGTCCTCAAAGATAGCCGTATGATGGTCTACCCAGTAAGCGTAGCCAGCGTAACAATAATCTTGTCAGCCAGGTGGCGTCAACAATTATTAACCCAAAAAATGCGTAGGTGGACCATTTCTTAAAGTCATTTGGAAACCATTACCAATGATTACCAATGAATTGGTGTATCATTAGGATCCTGAGGCAAAAAGCAATACAAGCAACGAGGTCTTCAACCCCCAAAAAGACGGAACCACCTGCTGGAAAATTTATGGCAATTTTTTTTTGGTGAACCAAGTGATACTTCTTTTATTGAATTGAATACACGGCAAAAGGGGCAACAATAAATGCTGACGTTTATGGGAATACGTGAAATCTACGTAAAATAATTAACCAGAAAAGACCGGATTTTTCCAATTGAGCATGCTGCATGACAATGTAACAGAAGATTCCAAAAGTAGGTCAATTCCTGAAAAATGCAGCTTCGTAGAGATACCATTGTCTGTATATCACTGACTTATTTTTAGATTACTAAAGGCAAACTTCCCACAATGCTGTTTAGACCCTGATGATGGTCGGCCTGAAAGCAGCCTTTGACGACTTTTTTGAAAGAATACATTTTTTTATAACGGAATAAGTTCCTGATCTGGAGGAGAAATGGAACAAGTGCATTGATTTAATGGATATAAATTGATTGGATTGAAAAATTATCAAAAAGTTTCACAGCTAAGTAAATTTCTTTTCTAGTCCTTCTCGATAAATGATCTTGCAGAAACAAATGACTTTACTGTCATCGTGGATACGGATAGAGATGAGCGTCAACAAAGTGGTTGATATAATGCGGATCTATATTAGCGCAATTAAAAACCAATAAGCTGTGTTTTTAAAGTAGAGAAATGTGGACTATGAGACTATATGGGCTGGCAATTTCTTTAAACCTTTGAACGTACCTTTGTTCGTAAGAGTAAAATCTAGAGTAATGCTGATTTCGGAACAATTTGCTTTAGAAAAATGCATGAATTACTGAAACGACGATATTTGTGGAAAATATATATTTCAGTGAACACAATATTATATGCCGCACGGTATCGAAACTAAATCAAAATGTAAAGTGCTGCTAAAAAATTATTCGACGCTCGGTATTTAGACGAGACATGGATTTTTCTAGCTCGCCTAAAAAGGATTCAGGCGCTTCGGTTCTCCGATTGCGGTTAAAATTACCTACATTGCGACTCATCTTCCCGAGAAGAATGCCTAGTATGAAGTCGTTTCATACTAGGCATTCTTCAATTCTATAAAATTCAATTTATAGAATGTTTGTTCTATTCATATATCTATATTATTTTCTATGAAATATTGCGTGAAAATCAATAATCTTAAATTATCTGCCAGCGGCCACTGCGTCGGCAGTGACACAATATCACAGCGTTTATTTTTTCTTCTGATACAACGCGGAATATCGTTTTAGTTACCACTTTATATAATAAAATTATAGACAATACTTTATTAATAATGAGATATATGCTATGGCGCGAATGACCACTTTTAGAGTCAGCGAGCCAACAAATATTTATTTCGTATGTCGAAAGCTCTTCAACATATATATTGCTGAATTGGAAGAAACGCCAAGGAAGGAGCAGAACGGAGGCGTCAAATTCAAAAGGCGCTTGCAGAAATTGCAAAAATTGTAGAAGGATTCCTGGCCAGAAGGGGGTTGGATCTCAACATAAATAAAAAAAAGTCAAGGTGTTTAGAGAAGGACGAAATAGGGCTGAAGTATAGGTGAAATGGAAACGGAAAATAATGCGACAGGAATGGATATGTTTAGGGTACATAGTGAAGGTGAAAATCCGCTGCAATTTTTATTTCTCACTAACTACCCTAAATATATCCACATGAGAACATATGAGCAGAAATGCGAAGAGTGGAAGGGGATTGAGGGGCCTCTGGGGGCAATTCTACGAAACAATGCTAATATGGAATGGAATGCATGTACCAAGAGTATCCGATGTACGGAGCGGAAGTGTGTGGATGCAAGGAACTTTAAAGGATATAAAGAATACACCAATGCAGTTAAAAAGGGCATTCAACCTGGAGAAGTCAACGCCAGATTATAAAGTGAAACAGAACAGTGGAAAAGTGAGGGAAAGGATGGGCGTAGAGGGGTGGTGAGA
The DNA here is from genome assembly GCA_959613385.1 of Geotrupes spiniger. Classification (NCBI taxonomy): domain Eukaryota; kingdom Metazoa; phylum Arthropoda; class Insecta; order Coleoptera; family Geotrupidae; genus Geotrupes; species Geotrupes spiniger. Next base: position 27,817,460 of record OY390737.1, on the reverse strand, counting down.
TAATGACAGCGAGTGGGAGACAGGAAAATAGGTGGATAAGGAAATAGTAGACAAATGGAAGCAGTTAAATGCACAGGAAAGGAAAAGTAAGGTTGGATATGCGAGGTACAGCGCAAAAGACTTAAAGCAAAAGACGGGACAAAGCCAAGGTATTTAAGGGTAGAAAGATCAACAGAAGAAAGGTTCAGATGTTGAAGTGAGGATAAGGCCAACAATTATTGCATGGAAGACAAATATAAGAGGTGCGAGTTCGGTGAAATAAGCTTGAAAGACGTCGAAAGGAACAAAGAAAATACTGCAGAAGAAGTTTATGGGAGAATGAGCATGGCTAGAAATCTTACGGAAAATTAATGAGATAAAGGATGAATGCAGGAAAAAGGAAGAAACGGAACAGAAGAATGAAGTAAAAGACAGTGAGAAGAGAAGGGTGAGGTATGCAGAAATGGAAGAAGGAAGAGGTGGAGCCGAAGAGAGATCTTCGAGGGAAATCATGTAAAGAATTTGCCAGTAAGGTTTTCTTTGTGCCTGTTTAGTTTCAAATGCGGTATACTATAAAATAGCACTTCTGTTAGACTTTTATGGACGGTATAACAAATTTTGAAGGCATTTTTGGTATATTTTTTTGCAATAGTTAATTCATTGTATCACATTCTGTTGTCGGCTCGATTACTTATAAAACGTATAGCTAATTATCCTGTTCACTACCCTGTTGTAGTTTAAATTGTTTTGCACGCAATGGTAACCTTCTTTGCTACATTACAATTGTGTAACGCGAAATAAGCATAACTACGTTGTTAGACAAACTACACCATCTTGGATTTAATATGAACTTAATAACTTTTATGGAGTCATATTTTGATTAAAATTAATTTATTGCTTCGTTTGGAGTTCCACAATGGTCCAATTTGGGACTGCTGCTGCTTTGTCTACTATTTGATAATGAGCTTTTTAATTTGCTAACCTAATTGGCCTATGCTAATGCCCAAAAAACGTATGGTCGGATGAATGGTATAAATGATACACTAGACCTCCAAAACCATGTTTACAGAGTATCGCAATGCCGTCAAGAGAACAAGTGTTAATCTGCAAATCCCCAATTATAGACTTGGGCGTTTCATTTGACAGACAACTAACGTTTGCAGACCACATATAGTGTATCTTAAAATTTTGAGTTTGAGTTTCAAGAAGGATGGCATTTGTAATTTATTGCTGCTGGATTACTATCACATTGTTATTACTCGAATTACTTGAAACGAATATTTTCCTGCTAGTTTCAAAATCTACTGGTGTATCAATTACAGTCCCTAAAAGCTCAGATATCCAAAACAAGAAATAAACGTTTGTAAGATAAATAAAGCGGCAAATGGGTCGAAAGGAACTCGGATGACTCAGCAAAATTAAATTTTCACCCGTTCAGATTTTTCATTCCACGTTCGTCGAGCTCAGATTTATTTGCAAGTTCTTTTGTGTTCTTATATGCTATATCATTTATATTGGATAATTAATTGCTTGATACGTGCAAGCATCACATACTGGCTAAGTTTTTCCACAATAGATTGTTTTAACTAGAAGATTAATTATACTGAACGGAGTGGCTGATTGACATCTAACAGGTACAAAAATATATGTTATTTGCAAATCTATCGCCACCACATTAGTCATTAGGGCTACATATGTAAGGATTTATTACATTAATGAGGTTTTTATAGAATTTATTGGATTTAAATTGCAGAAAATTTTATCTTTTAGCTGTAATCCGGCAAATTATAAATTTAAAATTTGTCATGAAGACCTACAATTTAGGAGAGCATCAAATTCGTTTTCTGATTACACTAATTTTAACAAAAATGAAGCAACGATAAATAAAATTTTAAAATTATTATTTGCTAATAGGGATAATAAATTAGATAAAAAGTTGCGTACTCGAACATCGAACCTTGAAATTTGAAAAATTATAATAAATTAAAAAAGATCTAATTGAAAAATACATAGCCAGTTATTTAACAAACTATAATCGTTGAAATGAGTACGTGTGCAATGTGATACTTAAATTAATGCAAGTTTTTCCTTTCAGATGTACCTCGGCCCCATGCAAAATAGGATGGCAGAATTAGGAGAAAATCAACACACATGTTACAAACATTTCGGTATCAAAAACAAATAATAATAAAGTGATAAACATGACGGACGTTGAGGCAGAGTACGCGTACATAAATTCCACAAATACGACCAACTATAATTCATGTGATAGTGACATCCCGCCTATGAGTTCGCCCTATTTTCAGGCCGCAATTTATTTCATGTACATCGTCATTTTTGTGGTGGCCACATTCGGGAATGGACTGGTTTGCTATATAGTTATGTCGTCGCCCAGGATGCGGACTGTAACGAACTATTTCATAACGAATTTGGCCGTCGGTGATTTGCTAATAATTGTGCTTTGTGTGCCATTTACTTCAATTTCCTATTTAAAACAGTATTGGCCGTTCGGGACAATTTTGTGCCCGCTGGTGAACTACTCTCAAGCTTTCGCAGTGTTCGTGAGTTCTTATACGTTAGTTACCATAAGCATAGACAGGTACATGGCAATTATATGGCCACTGAAACCGCGAATGTCCAAACGGATAGCAGGATTCTTAATTTTTATGGTGTGGCTCATATCGTCCATCACAGTTCTACCTACGCTCATTTTGTCCAAAGTTACTCAGCCTAACGATAACTGGTACATAAGGTGTAACAAGTAAGTCATAATTTTAATTGAATTTAATTAGGACTTGATCGAAGTTCGTTTCCACCACTTATCACTATTAAAAATATAAGCATACTATTTATTCTTTTGTTTATTTACCTTTTCAAAAGGAGGTCTCTGTGATGGCATAAGAAAATAATAATGTAATATGATTTGTGTACTAAGATAAAATATTTTCACAGTATATTCCATAATTGATTTTTAAAGGGGGATTTTATCTGATTCATACCCTTGGTGCCTATAATTCTCTCCCTCTGACAGTCAGCATCCTTTTGTTCATTGTTTATGTGAATGCAAAATGTGAAATGTAAGTAGCCTTGTTTTTATTATATTCCATAAAACGTTTGAATAATATATAATAATATACAAAATGTGTATAAATTTAATAATTAATTATTAACTTTGGCCTCTTTTCTGGGGTCATCACCACTGCCACCGTAATCTCCCTGTTTTATCCTCGCTTTATACGTTCCTCTCTTTACATTATAATTTAGTGTTCAGTTGCAGGGTGCTATTTTTGGAGAATTTTATTTAACAATATTTTTGACAAAAAATAACTGACGGTTGATATCGTTTACCTAGGGATTTTAATTCTATTTTATACAATCTTTCTTTTTAGCTAAACGTTTGACACTACCTTACCAAAAATATAGAATAATACAGCAACACGTGCAACATCCTTAGATGTGCAAAATATACCCTGACAATACCCATCATTTATATTGAAATACGAAGAGTCCATTATGCTCAATCTGGATCAAGTTTCAATATATATCCACTCTAGAATCGCATCTAAAAATTCGATTTCTAGAGGTAGAAATTTATGAAAATGTCACCCTTTAAAATGAGGCTATTAAACTATTCTGAACTATCTAACTTAATGTTGTATGTCTTTAAAAAATATCATTTGATTATTACTTAACGGTCAATGAATTTTAACTATTATTATCCAAATAAAAAAAAGTTATGAGATATTACAATACAGCATGGTTACTATCCTAGTAACAATCAAATAATATAACAATTAATTATTGTCATTAATTGGATGTACCGTTGTTAACTATTTACGGCGGTATTAGGCCAAGACACGATCTAATATAGTGGGAGATTGACATCCTATTAAAATCAAGTTTACATTGTCCGGCGAAGTTTAAGGTATAATCACAATATGCCAGGTCCTCATATCGTAGTCATGGAACTAACTTGACTAGCGCACAAAACGATCGTTAACACTAAGTGTTAATGAATGTTCGATGTGCATGGAACATTGTCGGGGTTCATGTAACCATATTTTAGACAATACACATCGTGGGAGGGCACCGAATGCTAACAAGATATTGTTTGCACTGTCGCGAAAAGATACAAGGGACTGAGACACGGGTAAATGTGAGAAAATTAACAAGTTGACTGCCACACCTTTTACAATTTCATTCGAAATTAAAATTATGGAATGGGAATAAAGATAATTATTCTAAATTATAATTAAGGTACGATGGTGAAATACTACTTGTGTTTACAACGTTTTACAAGTTAGAATTACGGAAATGTATTTACAATTTGGTAGAGGACGGTTTCCCTCGAGTTTTGAATCATGCAAGGTTCAGAATATTACTGAATCTGCAAGAAATAAAAAAGGAGTTTCAACGACAAGATTGGGCCGAAGATATGACAGCTAAGAGGGAAATTAGCAGGAAATAATTCCAAATATAGAAAACGACAAAGATGTCCAAAATACACGGCTGCTCAATTAGAGAGAATTCCAAGATGCGGCATACAATTAAGATTAGAACATTTCAGAAACAATGCCACGATACGATGTGTACTTAAAGAGGATAACCACCCAACTACTGTTCCACATGCACGACCTATAGAAGTGTTTTGTGCATAACTGGGTTGAACAATTTGCGCAGTGTGTGGGAAAATGCCCAAAATGAAGAAGAACTATGAAGAATATACCAAAAGAGTTTAATCCACTTACCGTACAAAGGCTGATGAGAGGCATTCGCACCAAATTGCGAACGATTGAAACCCATGGCCTTTTAGCTGCTATTTGATACATTATAGTTATACTTAAAGGTTCACCGAATCATTTTCTGCACTACCAAATTAAATAAAACAATTATAGTTTGAATAATTATATTTCAAAAAATTTCCCCAAACTTTTGTTACATATGTTATCTGCTTGAGTTTATTGCACGCTGGGCAAATTTAATTTTTATTTTGTTATATCTTTTTTTTCCATATGATTGCATATTTCAAGACAATGTTTCATAGTTAGTACGGCATATTGTTTGTGGAACAGTACATTTGGATTTTAGCGTGAAACAAAACTCCATTGTTTGCAAATAATGGTGAAATGTCTTGCAATGAAAATATTTGTATTATTGTAATGGCATGATTAGATCAGCGTATTATCAATTATTTAACTCATAATAGATGTAGAAATGTCGCGTGCAGAAAGGCGAGGTTAGCGGAGGAAGGATTGAGGAGAAATCTGTGGGGAAAGAGGACAGGGAATTTCCAAGAGAAATTGAAGATGTGGCATATATGCATAAAGAGCATTCTGATGTACGGGGCTGAAGTGAAGTGAACGATTGGATATGGTACACATAGGCCAAATAAAAAGGGTATTGAATGTGGAGAGATCAACCCTAGATTAAATAGTTAGGTAGGAATCAGGGAGGGATTGAAAGGTTGGGTGTGGAAGCAGGGAAAAGGGCAGTGAGGTATAAGATCATAGCGAGGGGCGAGCTAGAACATAGACTAGTTAAGTTGGTATTAGAGGAGCTAAGGAAAAGGGGAAGCAAGGGAACGGGACTATTAAATTAGGAAGATTGTAGGCGAAAGTATACGAAAAGGCAGGACTATCAACAGAAAAGGCAGAAAGGAGAAGAAAAGATGAGAAGCAAGTAGATAGGGAGATAATGGAGAGGTGGAAGATGGTAGAAGCGCAGGAAAGGGAAAGCAAAATTAGTATTGCGATGGATAACATCAAATGCAAAAGTATAAAAGTACAGAGTAGGATACCGACATACTTAGGGGGAGGGAGATCGGTAGATGAAGAAAGAACATTAGCAGGTGCGGAAGTGAAGAGAAAGGTATTGGATGGAAGATAGTTACAGTAGGTAATTTTTGTGGAGAAGGATTAGATGAATGGGATCATTGGGTACGAGAATGCAATGAAATAAAATTGAATGAAGAACAAGAGAAGAAATAAAAAGACTGGAGAAGGAATATGGGAGAAGACGGACGTGGACCAGAGATGTTAGACATAATAATGTGGGAGGAGGAGAGTAGGAAAAAGAGGGTATTGGATCAACAGGAAAGAACCAATGAAAACAGGAAATTCCAATAAAGGATTTTTTTAAATGTAGAAACTAGGTTCCAGAATATGCTTGTACTCGTCAATTGCGCTGATTGCAGGAGTTATAACATAAATAATAACGAAGGAGAATGCATGTAGAATATACTAGCAATTATAACGTACGCATATTATGTATCTGCACTATGGATGTAACAGGTCATAATAAACATATAATATCACGAACAGTAACTCCACCGGTCACCATGAACGAGTTAATTGAATAGTAATCCGTATTGGTTAGAATCTGGGAAGCAATGGAAATTTTAAACAAATGATGGAAAATTAAACTATAGCAGAACACATGTTTGCTTGATGAGGTAATCAGAAATAATAAAATGATTTTCAGTTCCAGTCTGTATTTCCAGGCAATATTTTCCATGGGTGCTAACAAACATTGATGAAATGTTTATTAGATGTAGGGGCAGGTGCAATTTTAAAACGCATATACCTCTAAAACCATGCAAATATCGCTGGAATTAATGTGCCTGACTGATGCGTGAAACAATTATTTGTACAATTGTTACACATATAGCGGTAAAAATATAGTTAGCATTGGTTTACCTGACGACCTGAAAAAATTCTCTATACAAGCGATTTTAAGATCGGCTGAACTAATTTATCATACAAATCGTAATATAACCGCAAATTGGTTCACTACAATAGAATTAGTTAAACAGCTCAGCAATAGACGGCTGGCATATGTAGGAACTATGAGAAAAACAAAAAAGAATTTTTGTATAAATAATACAACGTTAATTTCTTACGTGCCGAAAAATCAGTGCAGTAGTTCTTGTTCCATCAATGCACCACAGCAAATCGATTAATAGAAACAATAATAAATCGGAAATTGTATCTTTTTACAACAGTACAGAAGCAGGAACGCACTTGACGAAAAATGTTCTAAGCATTTTACAAGCCGTCGCACACAACGCTGGCAAATAGTACTTTTTTGACTTGAGCGGTGTTAATGCACATGCACATGTAAAAAGTAGACTTTCTTAAATTGAATGCCGATCAGTTGGTGAGACTTGAACTAGAAAGAAGACTACTAAATTTTCATATACCTTGTAAGCTGATGGAAAGCTTTACATGGATATTAGGAATTTCTGAAATCTGGATCCAGTGCGAGTCAACAAAGAACACAAGTTAGAAAAGCACATGTTTTTACCTGTCCTCCTAGAATTAAATGAACAATTAATTCTATGTATTTACCGTAACTTTACATCCATTAATTTTAGAAAATTATTCTTTGCGAGTTTATTTTGTTTTAAATTTCAAAAATGTATGTATATATATTTATATATATATAATTTTTATTGTTGAAAAATATATATGTATATATTTTTTTTGGGTTGTAGATGGCTTTGTTTTAAAATCAAGAATGATAATGCACATTGATTTTAAAACAAAGCCATCTACAACCCAAAAAAAATATATACATATATATTTTTCAACAATAATTATAAATATAAATTTGGCAAAAGTATTACAAAAAAAACCTCCAACAACATATATTTATATATATATATATATATGTTGGTGCGTAAGTTCTCGCGGCTGAAATCTGTGCTTCTTGGTTCTCGGGTTGTGAACCGCGTTGTAGAAATGTTCCCCGAAGGGTCGCTTCGACGTTTCGGCAGAGTCCCATCTGCCATATTCAGGAAGCTCTTCTAGGTCTCGCTGACTTAGAAGAACAGTTCTTCTAAGTCAGCGAGACCTAGAAGAGCTTATGGCAGATGGGACTCTGCCGAAACGTCGAAGCGACCCTTCGGGGAACATTTCTACAACGCGGTTCACAACCCGAGAACCAAGAAGCACATATATATATATATATATATATATATATATATATATATATATATAAGGAAGACTTTATTGGGCAAAGCCCGCGTGGAAACACGCAACCGCCGACACGTGTTTCTGACTTATTAGTCGTCATCAGGACGGTATAGCCAAATTAAAAGATGGACAAAATTTGGAGATACAAAACAATCGGAGTCAACACAAGCAACCGACCTCCACATTATGACAACAGTCAAAATACCCACAATATTGTGAGAACATTCAACATAGCCACGCGGGAGGACATAGCCACCTGCGTGAACAACCGAGCCCAGGATATAATAATGAAAAAAGGTTGTTGATGCGGGAACAAAGATATATAAAAGGAAGACTTTATTGGGCAAAGCCCGCGTGGAAACACGCAACCGCCGACACGTGTTTCTGACTTATTAGTCGTCATCAGGACGGTATAGCCAAATTAAAAGATGGACAAAATTTGGAGATACAAAACAATCGGAGTCAACACAAGCAACCGACCTCCACATTATGACAACAGTCAAAATACCCACAATATTGTGAGAACATTCAACATAGCCATATATCATATATCTTTGTTCCCGCATCAACAACCTTTTTTCATTATTATATCCTGGGCTCGGTTGTTCACGCAGGTGGCTATGTCCTCCCGCGTGGCTATGTTGAATGTTCTCACAATATTGTGGGTATTTTGACTGTTGTCATAATGTGGAGGTCGGTTGCTTGTGTTGACTCCGATTGTTTTGTATCTCCAAATTTTGTCCATCTTTTAATTTGGCTATACCGTCCTGATGACGACTAATAAGTCAGAAACACGTGTCGGCGGTTGCGTGTTTCCACGCGGGCTTTGCCCAATAAAGTCTTCCTTTTATATATCTTTGTTCCCGCATCAACAACCTTTTTTCATATATATATATATATATATATATATATATATATATATATATTTATAATTTATTTCTTTTCTTTTTTCTTTTGTCGTATTTCTTCTTAGAAATGTTATTTCTTTTGATGGGATTTTCGACAATTAAATGACAAAATGTTTGTTAGAACATATTTTACTATTAAAATGTAATATGTTTATCAACAACGTTTTTCATAGTCTGTAATTAAATAAAAGTATCATACATATATAAATGGTCAGCATAATACAATTGGTGGTAATAATTTTATTTACATTATTAACTCAATTATATTAAGTGTCAAAATATTAGTAAATTGAAATGAAAATATTATTATTGAGTTAATAATGGTTATTATATAATATTCCTAAACTTATTATTTATTACAGTATACATATGCAAAATTTGAACATAATATTGAAAAGAAAATTGTTATATTACTTACTTTTATATTAGTTATGATGTATAATAATTTGGCATATTGTCATAAATTATGCATGTCAATATTTTTTTTGGTGACTAGATAAAACTATTTATATATTTACATTAATAAAATTATTTTCCTTTTATAAGTTACAAATTCCGATAATATATATGTGAAAGATTATCAACATCAGTTTTATTATTTATTGTTTGTGATTCAATTTTGATAAAAATCATTTCAAGAATAAGTCTGGATTTATTGTTTTTTTCTATTGCGAGTATTGAAGTATTACTAAAATCAAATTTGTGTCCTGTTTCATTTTGATGAGTTTTTAAAGCTGTGTTGTTATTAGAATATTTATGTCCATTAATTCTTTCTTTTAAATATTGTATAGTTTGTCCTATATAACATTTATTACAATTTGAACATGGTATTTTATAGATACAATGTGTTGTTTTTTGTAAAGGTGGCTTTTGTTTTAAATTTGTGTAAATGGCTACAGCTTTTTTATGTGTGAGTGGTTGTATTGAATTATAATTAAGGTAACGGCTGGACCATGTTGGTTTAGTGTACCACATTGTTTGAATTTTATTATTTTGTTTTATAAGTGTCATATCTAAAAAATTAATTTGGTTGTTATTTTCGGTTTCATATGTAAATTTAATTTGGTTGTGGTATTTATTAAATTGTTTTGTTATGTATTCTATTTTATTTGGGGGTATAACTGTGATGATATCATCAACATATCGTTTAAAGAATGGTAATTTAAAATCTAATTTTGGTATGATTGTGTCTTCTAAATCTTCAATGACCAGTTGTGATACTATACTCGATATGGGAGATCCCATTGCTAAACCTTCTATGTGTTTATAAAAATTATTTTTAAATTGAAAATATGTAGAGGCAAAGACAATATCGATTGCGTTTATAAATTCATTTAGTGGTAGGTTTGTGTAATTTTGAATTTCGTTCCATTTTTTATGTATAACTTCTTTTGCTAATGTTATGGGAATATTTGTATACATTGATTCTATTTATAAACGCAATCGATATTGTCTTTACCTCTACATATTTTCAATTTAAAAATAATTTTTATAAATAAATAGAAGGTTTAGCAATGGGATCTCCCATATCGAGTATAGTATCACAACTGGTCATTGAAGATTTAGAAGACACAATCATACCAAAATTAGATTTTAAATTACCATTCTTTAAACGATATGTTGATGATATCATCACAGTTATACCCCCCAATAAAATAGAAAACAATTTAATAAATACCACAACCAAATTAAATTTACATATGAAACCGAAAATAACAACCAAATTAATTTTTTAGATATGACACTTATAAAACAAAATAATAAAATTCAAACAATGTGGTACACTAAACCAACATGGTCCAGCCGTTACCTTAATTATAATTCAATACAACCACTCACACATAAAAAAGCTGTAGCCATTAGCCTTGCAGATAGAGCAATAATTTTAACTAGTCCTCAATATCGTCACATAACAATTAAAAAAGCTAAAGAAACATTAATAAAAAACAACTATCCTATACTTTCAATAAATAAAATCTTCAAACAAAGAATTAATAAATTTTATAACAAAAACAAATATAACAATAACCTGAATCATAATTCAATAAATAAATATATTAAAATTCCATATATCACAAGTCTATCCGAAAATTTAAGTAAAATATTTAGACCTTATAACTTAGCAATTGCACACAAAAATACATACACATTACAGAATAATATATACACAAATTTAAAACAAAAGCCACCTTTACAAAAAACAACACATTGTATCTATAAAATACCATGTTCAAATTGTAATAAATGTTATATAGGACAAACTATACAATATTTAAAAGAAAGAATTAATGGACATAAATATTCTAATAACAACACAGCTTTAAAAACTCATCAAAATGAAACAGGACACAAATTTGATTTTAGTAATACTTCAATACTCGCAATAGAAAAAAACAATAAATCCAGACTTATTCTTGAAATGATTTTTATCAAAATTGAATCACAAACAATAAATAATAAAACTGATGTTGATAATCTTTCACATATATATTATCGGAATTTGTAACTCATAAAAGGAAAATAATTTTATTAATGTAAATATATAAATAATTTTATCTAGTCACCAAAAAAAATATTGACATGCATAATTTATGACAATATGCCAAATTATTATACATCATAACTAATATAAAAGTAAGTAATATAACAATTTTCTTTTCAATATTATGTTCAAATTTTGCATATGTATACTGTAATAAATAATAAGTTTAGGAATATTATATAATAACCATTATTAACTCAATAATAATATTTTCATTTCAATTTACTAATATTTTGACACTTAATATAATTGAGTTAATAATGTAAATAAAATTATTACCACCAATTGTATTATGCTGACCATTTATATATGTATGATACTTTTATTTAATTACAGACTATGAAAAAGGCCACTTTTGGCCGAAACGTTGTTGATAAACATATTACATTTTAATAGTAAAATATGTTCTAACAAACATTTTGTCATTTAATTGTCGAAAATCCCATCAAAAGAAATAAAATTTATATATATATATATATATATATATATATATATGTATAATGTATTTTTTGTAATAATAATAAAAAAAAATTAACAACTATATATTCAGTTTCATTTTATTTTAATTTTTGTGGACTTCTAAAAGATCGATAATAAAAAAAACGAACAGTCAAAGTGTTCGTGAATTACGCACAAAAATACGAAGCGGCGTGGGATTACAGTGACCCCACGATGGTAACAAATACGGGATAACGGTGGTTAAAACTGAAACAGAACAAAAATAATGATTTGTGTGTACGTTTTTATCGTATGGCGGTTGCTAATGGATAAAGAAAATGAACTGTATGGTAAATACTATAGCTTCATGGCTTGTTAGTTTATATTTGGAATTTCGCGAATAACTTCAAAGCGTTTACTGCCCCCGTTGGACAGTTTTCGGTAAAACGATTTGTGAGTTTGTTGAGTACATAACAATTGTTTCTATTGTGCACCGGAAATAGCTCCTGGCTCTCATAAGCTAAAGCGCAAACATTACATTAACTTGCACCATGCAATAATGAAAACGAGTTAGCACTGTTTCTATTAGAGAAGACATTTATTTGATGCAGTAACTGCGGAGTAAAGGAAATAATTATTTTCTGCAGTATCATAAGAATTTTTACGATTTTATATTTTAGAATTATGTTTTTATTTTTTTTTTTATTAATCTGACGTACTATTTAATATCGATTTATTATATTACGCAAAACCTAATGTAAAGTTTATTGCACAAACTACAAAGAATAAGCCAGTTAGTGATTTTAAAAAAGTTATTGTTCTTATTCCAGATGTTGCGAAATTTATTTGTATTAGAAGAAAATAATGTATGCATTTGCTTAAATTATATATATATGCACGACGCGTATGTAGTAGATAGCATGCTCGCTTAAGAGCCGGTGAAATGAATAGATTTGCTCTTTTCATTTCAAAAGTTCAATTTCAATTTTATTGAATTGTTAGTCACGTTCACAGAACTCAATTTAAGTAAGGTGCATAGCGTCCCTTTGAGCTTTTTACGTACATAACATTTCTCATTCTTCAAGTAACAAGTAAAAGATAAGACTTAAAGTAATGAAATACACATCTCAGACGAAAGTAATAAACAGACAGAAACAATTAGTCTTACGACATTGAAGTATTTTCATAGGGTGATTACCTAAGATAGAATTCCGTCGCGTCTACATGATTTCAATTCCGTTACATACATAGTTAGTTTGGGAAATTTTCAATGTTTGTATTAAATTGAAATTTTCCTTAAGAATAATGGTTTCACTGAAATATTTTTAGAACGTAATCATGTTTACATGTACGTTATTTGCAATCATTTGTTAATTGCCTCCTTTTACAACAAATACTTTATACCTGTCTATTACCGACATTCACACGTCATTAGTTTCGAGCAACAAACTATTCTAAATATACTATAAAAATAACGAAGAGAATTTCAATTACGAAAGTCATTTCGCTTGAAAAATATTATAAACCACATATATATCTTATTTAAATAAAATAAATAAATTAATTAAATATTAGGAGTACATAATAATAATACGTTTCACAGCATTATAAAAACGAACAATGTGATATATTCAAATCGAATGTTAAGATCATCTCATACCAAAATTCCCTCCTTAGGTTGGCAGCCACGCGATTTTCGACAAAAAGGTACATAATTTTAATTTTAAGCCTTCATTCATTTCACTTACTAAATATGAATCTTATTTCAATATATTTGGCCATCGAAAAAATTTGAAATTTGTGGTCGCGAATTTAATTAAAAATTTCAATTCACTCGCAATCGATCGATTTAAACTTTATATGCACCAATCAATAATTTTTGGCAAACCCTTTCCAAGAATTTTCCTCCAATTTCATTAGGTATGACATTTTTTAATATTATTATAGTTGGAATACAGTTTCAGCATGTGTTTAGATCAATATTTCATTTCAAGTTTTAACATCAGTCGAAGGATTTATTGAGATTAATTTCCATTCGCTAATACTTATATTTAATCAATATACGTATTCGATGATAGTTTCCAATTTGATCACAAATTACCGCACGAGCACGGCAATGCAATTGAAAATCCAGCATTACTGGAGATGAATTTTGACTTATAAGAAGCAATTAACTAGATAGTAATTGAAATTCAATTGCGGCTTACGAGGTAACTTTGTGCGAGTAAACGAGGGCAATAATGCGCGAACTTATGAAGGCTTTGCCATCATGCCTCATAAATTTCAACGTGCAAATATGGCGCACAAAGAGTCCTTCAACTGGCAGGTTTTGCTGCTGCTATAAATTTAATTCGTGAAGCGCGTTAGAGAAATTATGCATTTATCTTCGAAATGAAACACCTGTGATTAATTTAATATTTCAGTTTTTCGCTTTAATGAAATTAGTCCATTCCACTTAGAGCGAAGTGCGCTTATTTTATGCAAGTAAGTAGTTTTATTTCTCACTAACGCGTCGTCCAGTAATAGTATTGTGAAAGGAATACTGAGAGATAGCACGTGCGAATTTCAAAGGCAAAATTGTGCCGAACGAAATCTGCACGCTTTTATCGAGGTGTAAATAAATAATTTCGAAGCGCTAGAAATTTACTTTAGTTTCAAACTTTGTCGAAACTTCCATTTCAGTTAAATTAATAATAAGAACAAAAGGTGTAATCGAATAAACGTTTCGTAGATAGTGATTAGTTAAATTGTTGCCCGTCGCTAGACAATGGCCGAACGGATGTTCGAGTGGTTTTACATGCGACGGACACTTCAATTTCTGTCAATTACACAGATTACTGTTTCTGTATTAAATTTAGGTTTTTGATTTTTTCTTCATGATTAGTTAGATTCGGTATGTGCAATGACGTCCACTACATTAAAGAGAGGATGTAAATTAGTAGTATATAGTTAATGTCGTCAATTATCAATGAAGTATGCGATTCAAGTCTATAATGGGAAAAGCATAACAATTAGCATCACATAGACATTACGGTTGTTTGATTACTTTTGCCTCGATCTTTCGTTGGTACTTCTGTCTTCCTCTTTGCCATTGTAAACTGTTTCGTCACTTTTCATCAAAGTATTCCTTACGTCATTCTATTATTTGCGTCGGTTTACTCAATAAGGTTCCTTTCTGGTTTTAAAATACCTATTTCTGTTATAGTAACCTGTTTCTGTCGTTTTTATTGCGTCGTAGAATGCTCGGATTTCCTTATTCTTAAAATTTTCCTGAAAGATTATGAGTGTTTTCTGATTTTACCATATTTTTTCTTCGATTATTTTCCTATGTTCTTATATATTTTCTCCGGTTCCTCGTTTGTTATTCAGTAATTCGTCTTATTTTGTTTTTATTATTAAATATTTTGGACGGACACGGACACGATATTAACAACTTGTTGCCTTGTAGTTCACTTTTATCATAAACTTACATTTACTCTTCATTATTAACGTTGCTTTTCGCCTGCTTGGATTTATCATTCAAGACACGAAACCTCAACATATTAAGTTTTATTTAATCTGTACGTACGTTCTAAACATGAGTAATGAATTCTAGTTACCACGTCTATGTCAATCAACTTGAAAGGTTTCTGAAAGCTTCGCACAAGGCACTTATCCTTGCTATGAATATATCTTCTGATCTTTTGCATGACATTCATGTCCCACGTCTTAACAATTGGAACCTAAACGTCGACATTCGTTGCAGATTCAAAACCTTTTATATTACAATAGATAAATCGCTTACTTCCGTGATTTTAATTTTTTTAACGACAACTTTAACATATTTTTTATGTAACAAATATTTTTATTTATATTAATGTCTAAGTTCTAAGCGCTCATATAAAGTTGCCGTAAAATAAATAAATAAAAAAGACAAGGGTTGGATAGCTGCATTTATTTACCACACTTATGTTAAGAAGGGCTATGACAGGAAAAATAAAAATATGTGTAATTGAGCAATCTGTATAAAATGACATTGCATATATACTCACCCTTGCTACGTGAGGTCGTGCATTATCTTGCTGGAAAAGTGGGTCTTCCAGCCCTCGAAGATATGGAAGAACATGTGGTTCTACCATTTCGTCAATGTAGCGTCGGGCGGTCATACTGCCGCGAATGAAGAGCAAGGGTGATCTACCGCCGTAAGCAATAGCATCCCACACCATCAACCCCACAGTTTGGTGAACATGCCTCGAAAAATCAGGATTGCGCCTTTCTCCACGTCTTCGTCTAACAGTCATCCGACAATCATGCATTCCTAAACAAAATCGCGATTCGTCACTAAAGACAACTCGATGCCACTCCAAGTTCCATTGAAGTCTTTCCGTGCACCAGGCCAAACGTTCCTGGCGATGTTGAGTGAGAGATAGCACAAGATGTGGGCGGTAAGACAGCAAGCCAAAGGTTCTTATTCGACGATAAAATGTTCGCAAGCCTATCAGACGACCTTGTTCACCTAACCATTGATCAGCTATTGATCTAGTTGTAGAGAATCGGTCTCTCAAGGCCATTAGTCTTAAGCGGCGATCTTGACGTTCATTGGTTCGTCTTTGAGCCCCAGTGCCTCTTCTCCGACGTTCAACCCCATGTTCAGACCACGCTTGATAAACACGCATTATTGTTGAGTGGTGCCGTCCCAAACGGATGCCGATTTCTCTAAGTGAAAAACCTGCTTCTCGTAAACCAACAATCCGCCCTCGGTCAAAGTCACTCAACTGCTGGTAAACTTGAGGTCTCCTTCCTCTAGGCATCATTAAATACTTGAAACACTTTAAACTAAAGAACGGGATCCGAAAAAGTGGAACAAATTCAAAAAATGACTCGATAATTGCTGGTTACACCCTAGATTTCCATTTTATACGCCTTATATGCGCTCCAAAAAATTGGACCCACAATCAGCAATCATGTTGGTAATATTTAGCACTCTCTATAAAACATGCCAACGAAATTAAGCATACCTTGGCGAATTAATACTATCAGAACTAAAAGTAGAAAAAAATGTGTACTGCTGACAGATTTTTATTCAGTTTAAAAGTTTAGTATTAATGACAAAAGTTATGTTAACATAATCAGGCTAAAATAAATCTTCATAAAATAAATCTTTCAGAAATTCCTCACACTTAAGCTTTGGGAGAAAAACGCAACGCCATCCTGCGTTTCGACTCGAACTTGAATTCGACACCCAACATTTTGTTAAAAAAATGTCAAATTGCCATTTCAAAATTTATTTGAATGTTTGAGGCTGCGTTTAATACTTCTGGATCATACCCTATTAAATAAAACACAATAGTAACCAACATCAATTCTGACCTCACAAAAAAATATTATTTAAAAAATTGTTGTGGGATAAATAAGCAAAGGGAGTATAATAATGGTATTATGATAATCATCACAATGGGTGAAATAGTTTTCACGCGATGAAGAGCGTTGCCAATTAACGGGTAAAAGTACAAAATTGAATCACAAAACTACTAACAGATAAAATACAATGCAAAACCAGAAACAAAAAAGATGTGAAATGGATAAAATGAAAATTGAATGAACACAAGGAAACAAAATAACCGACCAAAAGACAATAACCAAAATGTTAGGACAAGCCATAAGGGACCAGCGAGAAAGTTCAGGCTAGTTCAGCTTCCATGCATTTGTGCCTGGGATTGACTGGTTTTCATGTTGACGCCTGGTTACTAGACCGTGGTGGGTTGGTTCCAGTGCGGGCCATGACAGTGGCGATAGTACCTATATAAGTTTGCTCCTAGTGAGAATTTTCATACAGTTCATTGAGGGTCGACATGTCCTTGGATGTCGTTGAGCATTGTCACGTTTATTGAGATGTTCTGTCTGTTTCTCTATTTCTGTAGCTTCCTCTCTATGAACTGTGGTACACTGGGTATAGTTTTCGTATTTTCAAAGAACGACCAGATTCTATCAACAGAAACACATAGGAAGAAATTAAATTAATTTAGCAAACACCAAAATCGGAAACAATGGCAATGTACAAGCACACCAGCAAAGTTTTTACCAGGATTCAATTTCGCGGTAGCACATTGACAAATTCCAGTAAAAGAAATTGTTTACTATGCAGAAAAAAATTTCATACTGAAATCAGAGAAAGACATAGCCGAATTGATCGGAGAGGAGGTATCCAGGGTATTACGAAGAGCTAAACCACCAAGAATAATACACCGCTCTAGGGAAGCTACGGTAGCGAACAAAGGCAACGCTACAGTAGTGATGAAGATCCAGCATGCATACCCATCGCAACAGATCCAATGACAAAACGAGGTAAGAAATTAGTTATACCAAGAGAATAGTCCGAAGCTGTATAGCCTACCGAAGTTCCATAAACCTGATATACCACTAGTGCGTTCAATTGGGTCAGTCGTTAGGTATTTAGCAAAGCAGTTACAACCCTTCGCGGAACAAGCAGCTTCATACGTCAAGTATGCAGATTACCTCATGCAGTTGCTGAAGAACCCGGCTACTTGCTAGTGAGCTCTGATGTAGTATCACAGTTTACACAAGTCCCGGTAGACGAAACAATGAACATATTGCAACGAAAATACCAACTGCAGGAACACATCATGGAACTAGTCGAGCACTGTGTCAAGAATACTTACTATATTTTTTAGAATCAACGTTCACCTGTGATAGCAAACATATTCGTTGAGGAACTGGTTGCCACATCACTAGACAAAGCCGACTATTAAAACCTAAGATGTGGTTCAGCTACGCGGATGACACGTTCGTATTCTGGACACAGGAAATAGAAGAACTCACCAGGTTTCTGGAAAATTTCAATGAACAACATTCACCATAGAAGCGGAAGAAAAAACCCGCTACCATTCCTAGACGTTCTAGTAATAAAAAAGAAAACAGTCACCTCGGCCACACATTAAACCGAAAGAAGACTCCACCAACAGCTGCCTCAATGCACCGCAGTCGCAACTACACTCGGTAGCAAAAACCTTAATATTCGTATCGGAAAGGATTTCCGATGAAAGAAACAGGAACAAAGAAATTCGCAGAGCATCTAGACCTCCCAGACGAAACCAGGAACAAGAAAAAAAGAAGTAAAACTAATAACCACAGCTCCTTTACATTGTGTTAGAGGGACTGCGGACAAGATAAGTAGGATCCTTCGTACACAAAACATCGTCAGAACTTTCAAACCACACAAAAAAAGATGGAAACGATGCTACGGAAGCCAAAAACGAAATTTACTTTAGAAATTGCACCAACACCTTATGACTACAAATGCATACGAGACAGTGTTCGAAAATGATAAATCAATGATTAACTTCATTTTACTGATAAAACAAAAAAATTAAAGAAGTAAAAATGAAGAATGGAAAACTTGCCTAAAAATTAAAACCAACAAGTACAAGGCATATAAATAACGTATGCCAACGATGAAGAGAATAATAATAAAAGACTTATGCCCGGTTTCAGAAACGATTGTCAAATGGTAAATTAGTTAACAAGCCTTTAACGACTCGTTATTGCTTGTTAAATCTAAAACAATGGTTGTTTTTCTTTTAACATTTCGTCACGGTAATCAATCGCCAAATGTTTGACGATTGATTAAAGACTCGTTAATGAATCGTCAAACTTTTGACGATTCATTAACAAGCTGTTAACGATCGATTAGCGTTTGTGAAACCGGGCATTATTATGGTGTAATGAAAAATCTTGTAAGAAATTTTGTGAAAAATGGACAGTATAACTTCTTGCATACGACATTAAGTATTTCAATATTTAAAAGTAGCAACCCAATGTAATGGAAAATAGGAGGAAGGTAGGAAAAGTAGTTAAATGTGTCACCAAAAATATTGCAAGAAACGAAAAGGCAATATACAAGACAATATACCAATTTAATTCTTCGGAATCGAACGTGGATATTAAGCAGAGCACTGAAAAGCTGGTAGTGTGGTAGATACTAGAATGTACGCGTGCTTTTTACAACAAACAAATACGTTAAAGAGTTTTCCAATAAAATCCGCAGCATCACGTGCTTTAAAAGCTGTACATGGAATTATGTGCCGCGCCTGCAAATCTAAATGCAGTTGGGATTATACATCAACAATTAAATTGAGCATCTACGACGTGTGCAGCAATAAATTCCAATACTTTCAAACGCCGGAATATTTTTATTACAAATAGTGCGATATTATTTCCCAAAAATAAATTATATAGATTAATTAAAACCAAATATTTGAGATGAGAATATGATTTAAATACGCTTTCATGAATAAAACACAATTTCAAAGATTTAAATTTGAAACTAATTTCAGGTACATATGTCGCGAAGAATGGTCTGAAGTTGGGCTAGAATATGGAGTGCTGTACACTAAAGTACTGGCGATATTTCAGTATATCGTTCCCCTGTCGGTGTTCGTCTTCACGTACACGAGCATCGCCGTTGTGCTCTGTTGTCATCGAATTCCAGGCGAAGCAGAAAACTGTCGCGATCAGCGAATCGCCAGATCTAAAAGGAAGGTAAGTGAATTAAATAGAAACAGTTTCCCTGTTCGCTCACAACCGTCTCTTTCATTTCTCTTTAGAATTGCAAAGTCTAGCCAATCGCAGTACGAAAACTGTTTTCAATTGGTTAAAAATACACATTAATTCAATGAATTACTTTACGATACTTTATGAATACCGAACAGACCGCAACATTATAAAATAAACAATGTCGTGATAAATATTTTATGAGTGCAACGATTCTTTGAAGAGTTTATTTAAAACCTTATAGTAACAATATATAGAACTGCGAGCTGTAAAATATATTTGTAGAAACAGGACTGAAAGACAAAATTACTAATGGATAATAATAGGGTATGGTGATATATCTTTCTATAAAAATATGTTCCCATGACATTTATAAACTAGATAATATAAACTCGACGTACAATTTAAAGTTACTTCTAACTAGATCGAACATTTGTGGGCTTTTTACTTATGTAAGAACCGAAAACGTAAAATTCACTTAAAACTTTTTGGTTTTGTTCTGCATAAATGTTTTATGCTAAATTTATTTCAAGAATATTTTTGTGATAATCGAATGCGACTGCCACATTGGCAGTACACCATAACATATATTACTCTAAATAGAATTTTATACGGTTTTATAGTGACCTAACATTTACATTTGGAATTTGGAATTTGTCCCAAAATTTAAACGGCAAGAAGTACAGAAAACATGTACATACTTGCAGTATTTCAGCTAGAGTGCTTTAGTTCCCAAAAGGGATTTATGAAGCGAAATACAATTTACATTTATTTATATTAACGTCAGTTTTCATACTACATACGCTCTTTTAAAACGAGAATACTTGCAACGGTTTACATTTTTCTCTTTTCGTCAAGAAATGCATTCAATTATTATTTATTAAATTTTACAATTTTATAATCACACTTCATGTGTGATTTTTCTCCTCGTTATTTGATTTTCATTATTTTATGAATACCTACCAGTACCTATATAAGTGGCTCGGGCAGAAATAAAATTTTAATCATACGAAACTTAATAAAATATTCCTACAACATTCTTCAGCAGTTGTACTACAGGCGCAGTGAAAATTTTATGATGTTCGGAATGTAATTTGGATTTTAATACCACTATTGATCGAAGTCGTGTAGGAATGTGCACAATAAAGTACTTAATATGGACGCCCAGTGAAGAATACGAATTAATTAAGGTATTGGAAAAATTACGTTGAAAGTAAACTCATTAATTTTCATTTAATCCTCGTAAAAGGAAACATTCACCTCGTTGTTTATCCAAGTGTTGATTAAAAATATTAATTATGGCGCTAAATATAGATTTCTTAATAGTCTTCGACTCGCGCATAAATCTTATCTAGTAGGTACGTAGTGTCGTTATTGGGCCTTATATAATATCACTTTCCTACTTGCCCGCTAGTCCAAATAAATTCGCCTCTGCGTCCTGAATAAAATAAAAAGGAATATATCATTAATGTCAATAACATTTAAGCGTGCAGCTGAGACAATTTTATTAAATACAATTTATTGCTTTAAAAAAATATATATTTCACATTTATTCTACAGCTATCCAATATGTTATATAAATTTGTTAATGTGGAATAATCATCAATGATGTATCATATACTATAATAGAAAGCTTGGGTGTTTACGGAAAATTAAAAGCTCGGCGTAACTAAAGTATTGAATAGCTTGTTGCAAGTTGGAAATAAAACATAGATCTATGTATTCTATTTAACAATATTAAAAATGAAGCCATATTAAAAGTTTTATCCAATAATAATAATAATAACCACATTGCATTACATAAAATAAAACTTAAAACACGATGCACATACTCGTTAATAATAATAATTAGCATGAAATTTCAGAGCTTTTCTGGCAAACACGTTAAAATTAATATGTTGAATTACATTTAAGCAACGCATTAAAATAAACATGGCGAGTTAATTAAGTTTAATAATTGGTTAGATAGAAAATTCGCCTACTGGGACACACCCGGATTTGCCACAACCGTGGCGAAATTTCCCAGTCTTCAGCTAAACTTCCCGGACAGACATTAAATCGTAAAATTTGTGGAAATTAGAATTTTAAACTTAAGCGCATTTGAAGTTTAATTTCATAGCTTCGGGGATTTTCACTGGATTATCCGGCCTTTCACGATACTTTGCGAATATATTTGTTTAATAAATATAAATTTCTGCATAAGAAATATAGTGTGACAATTAACTTGGATATACAGTTGCTATTTTTTGACTAGATGATAAAAACAAAAGATATTGTGCAATAATCTATGCCATTCATAAAACACCATACATTCTTCTTGATTTTCTTTTAATCACTACCTCTATTTTTTGTGTGAAAGTTTTAAATTCTAGGCGAACGCCCAATTAAAAATATTACATTCACGAAATGTTTTTCTTTTGTCGAGTTGAAATATACTCGTGATATACAATGACTGTTATTTCTCCTTTTCAGCTTATTGTCGCGAGAATATCAATTCGAATCACGTACCTGGTGAAAATAAGACGCGACAATATGAACAATACCGCACGTCAATATCGCGTAGGAAGGTGTAATAAAATAATATTTATGTTATAAATGTTCAAGTTCATGTGAATGAGTTTGAATCAGACATTTTTACCAACATCAGTTTTCCGTCTGACTATTTAAATAATACATTTGGGCAATTATTTCATTAGCAAATTTTAATTAGACTGTTGTAACGACGCCCTATCGCAAATACGCCAAATTATACTGTCATGCTGCAGAGCTATTTAAAACGTATTTAACCATTGCATAAGATGGACGAGATGTTACGCAAAGTTCTGCGTAGTAAACTATTCCACCCTTCATAAGTGGCGCCTAATAGCACTTACTTACACGCCCCGTACAAATGTATGTCTATTTATGTGTGCGCACCGTTAAACGAGGCTCTCGAACAGACATTATTGTAAAATAACACCAAGCAATATTATCTACAGTTATTACTATTTACGCGTTCCCACCTTAATTAGCATTAATATATAGGGTATATTTCACACCCTAGCTATAGCAGACTTTGGATTGTGCCTATAAGTTCTTTACCTGGCCCTCCGTCGGTCTTCGTGTATTAATAGATTAATATAAAAAATCTGGAGTGGTGAGCTTTCTTGCTTACATGAATTTCAAGCAGACTGGCGCAGTTGTGATGCGTTAATTTACCAAACTCTAACTTAGTATTTAAGTACATATGTTTTCTTGCTACCAGTTCTTGCTACATGATCAATTTGCACACCCTGATGTCTGATGTTGTCCATTTACACATTTCTTTCCGTTCCAGTTGCCTAATCCTCACCACCATTGCATAGTCCTCAACACTATTGCAAAATTAACTACTCGGTGTCCATTATCATTAGATATTTCATGTTTAATGGGTAGTGTTATTGCTAATCGGTACATTTATTATTTGCCAATCTTTGCGTTATTAGTCCATCATTATTTTCATGTTTCGGTAATGTTTTATATTCATCTTCTAGTTGTTCGTAAAATATGTCCTGTCTTTTTCTTCTGTGTCAGCGTGGACATTGATTATAGTGATGTTGTTCTTCTCTCTTGGCAGAGGTGCAACATATTACATGTCTGATATTGGTTTGAAAGATGTCACATTATCTTTAACATTTTTTGTACCATGAAGCCAGTTCTAAGCTTTCTGTATTTTCCACCACCTTTAAAAATGTAATGTCTTATATATTTTAATGTAAGCACAAGATCGGAAGATTTTTTATCGACTGAAGGGCTGGGACAAGGGGATGTATTGAAGAAATAAAAACAAAAGTAAGAAAACTGAAGGTGGAATACAGGAATATGACACCAGTAGAAATGGATGTGTGTGCATTTGCAGACGATATTGTGATATATGCGCAAAATAAGAAGAGCCTGCAACGTAATCTAGATACATGAACTAAAGTGCAAAGAGACAGAAATTTGGAAATAAAGAGAGACAAAACCAAGTGATGGTTATAGGTAAAACAGAGGAAGAAATAGAAGTACATTGGGTGGCAAAGTTTTAGAACAGGTGGAGTCGTTCAAATATTTAGGAATTAAAATACAAAAATCGCGAAATGTGGTAATTGAATACTAATTACGGATTAGAAATAGCCACAAAAGTGTACTAAACCATGCTCTCAACCATGTGTATTATGGAAAAGGGAAATCTGAAGGAACACCAAAAGCATAGTATACAAAACTATATTCATACCGACACTAATCTATGGCAGTGAAAGCTGGACATTAACTAAGAGAATTGAAAACAAAATACAGGCAATGGATATGACGGTCTTAAGAGGTAGAAGTGGGGTATCAAAAAGAGATAGATTTCACAATAACCAAATAAGAAGAATTGAGATTAGAACAAAAAACAGATAATCCTTATAAAATTAAGGTGGTTCGGGCACATGGTAATGAGAGAAGAGAAAATTGTTACAAAAGTGTGGATGGGCAGAACACAACAGAAAAGATTAAGAGGAAGGCGGAGAATAACGTGGGATAAACAACTGACACAAATGTTAGAAGATAAGAAAATATCATGAGGGGATGAGTCTAGCACGTAATAAGAAAGAATGTGCAACGAGGATACATAACGACATAGTGAAAGTATATACTGACTGAATGTTTTACATAAAAAAAGTAGACTAGACTTGATTTGATATGTAGCTGAGTAAAGGATAATGTAAAAGGATTATAAAGATCCTTAACATCTAGCAGTAGATAAGGGAAACGATAATATTAATAATATATTTTAATTTCCATTATTAATCCTTTGAGACCTTCTGGCGCAAATGTGCCTCTTATATTCCAGATCTTCATAAAAATATATCCTTTCCTACACTTTCTTTAATTGTTGAAGGGTTTCGAGTATCCGTGTCCTTTGTCCCTTGGCCATCCATCAAATATATTCCCCTGGATCTATATTGCTTAGTTTTTTACCTGATCAGCCTTTTCCTTACCGATCAGTCTTTTAGTTGCATAATCCAGATCCACACATGGTTGGCAACAGTTAGTTTTTTTGAACTGTCTTAAGTGTTTCCCTTCGCCTTTCTCTTCTCTAGCTCGCATCCTTATTATGTTTGGAATCCTGTGTTCTTCTTTATTTAGAATCATTATAAGACAATAGCATCTCATTACGACTACTCGATCGTTATCGAAATGTTCACAATCTTCCTGTTCCTGAATTGACTTACGTTGGAAGTTTGCTATGAAAATTATTACTCATTTGAAAATTTTCACATTGTCGCATTTTGTGGACATAGTTCATGTCAAGCAAGAAATGTTCACAATCTTCCTGTTCCTGAATTGACTTACGTTGGAAGTTTGCTATGAAAATTATTACTCATTTGAAAATTTTCACATTGTCGCATTTTGTGGACATAGTTCATAGTCAAGCAAGAACTGGTAGTAGCGTCAGTCTATGCAATAGCCAATTTGTTGTTATGTCGAGATATATTATAATGACGAAATGCAATTGTCAAAATACACGTCATGATATTAAGTTGTAGCCAGTCAAATGGTATTTACTTATTTTTCATAAATGTAATCACGATCCAGATATTATGGATAGTACTAGTATTAATAGCGTTTAGTACGCTTAGGCTCGGTTTTTCAATCGTTGATTAATCTATTGGTCAGCTAATCCTCACTTGATGATAAATTTTTAATTAAACATAGAAAGCGTTTTTCGATTCGTTATTGAATTTTAATTAACTATACTCTGTTTTTAAACCAAGAGGAGTGATTTAAGTTTGCCGCAAAATTGCCTGTGTTTCAACATCAGCCGTTCCAAGCGCTTGAATTTCAGTTAACAGTTTTGTGCTCGTAATTTCTTTCTTCGTAATTCCAAAAGTAAATAAATCAATTCTTTTCAGAACTAGCTGCTTCATATCGTCATAACATCGTGCATATTTTTAAATATGGATATTGTACCCAATACAACTTTCGCGTCAGTTTCAGTTTCAGTGTAAATATGTCTTTTCAATTTACTCCTCCTAGTTTAAAAACAAGGTATAATCTTGAATTTACCAAACACATGTTTAAGTTGGTAATGGTCAAAACGACATGTTGGTGACACTTGGTCGAAACTATAACCGTAAAGGTAAACTTTAAGGTTTTTTTCACGTTTTCTGAAGTATTTGTGATGTAAGTATACTGTAAAATGGCACCATAATTATTAATACTGTAATGTTGACGATGTAATTATAAATTAAAGAATGAACGAAATCACAAAACATAAAAGAGTCGGAAATTTTTCCACTGAAGGAGAGTAACTTCTGTCAAGGCTGATTGATCAATATAAGAACATAATCGAAAATAAAAAATCTGGTGTTGCCTCTTGGAAAGACAAGGAAGCAACATGGAAGAAAGTTGAGGAAGAATTTAACTGCAGGAATAGCAAACTCACTTACAGAAATGTCAAGAATCTAAAAGAAAAATACGCCAACCTTAAAAGGAACGCAAAAAAGAGTTTTCAAGACAGGCAACAGGCAGAATATTATTAAGACTGGTGGAGGATCTTCTGAACCAATTGGTTTCACAGAAGTGAGATTCTGAGAAGAGATTCTTGGGGAACAGATCGATGGATTAATCAAAACTTACGATAATGATGCCACATCGAGTGTTTATTTGAAAGAATAATTGACAATTAGTTTACTCTGTTTATTTCAGGGCTTGTTACAAATACCGAACAAAACGAAGACGCCATCAACTATTTATTTATTTATTGTATGTAGTATTGTCTGCAGGTACTGAAGAAAACGAACATGTTAGATCAGACTCTCCATAGTTACAAGGAAATACGATCTGTGCTTCAGAAAATATTTCTGACTGGACAACATATACCCCAAGTAATTTAAAATCTCCAGTCTCTATGCAGTTGAAAATTAAAAAGGGCAAAAATCATGGTGGAATATGGTTTCGATTAAAAACTATACAATTTATAGAAAACTGTCCAAAGTAATTAAGAAAGTAAATGTATCGAAGAAATATGTAAGTATCCAATATGAGCTGATGGAGGAGAAGCTGAACTTTGTTAAATTACAGAAAGAGAAACTTTAGAAGAACATGAATTAAAAATGAGTCTATTGAAAAAAATTGAATTAATTGATAAAAAATTTGCAATAAGGCATGTTTCATAATTATCTACTTTCTAATAAACATTTATCATTGTGATCCACTTATTTCTCGATGTTTGTTTAAAACTGGACTAACTATAATCTAGTAATTTAGTAATCTAGTAATTTTGTATTAAATTATCTCTTGTAGCATTATTTGCACCACCTCGTATTTCACTCTGGTTCTCTGCTCCAATATTGTTCACTAGGTCAATAGCAATTTCTTCTTGTTCGTTAATAGGAGCATCCGGCTCTTTTTCGTAGATTACTGTAGCAAGTTAGTGCTTGAATAGTATCCAGCGTTAAACGAATACCCAAAGCTGGAAATCGATGCTTCCATACCCCATAAGACCTACTACGTTATGCGTTCTTATCAATGATTCATTAAATAGATTTTCTGGACGAAGGTCTTATGGGTAACCACTATCGCCCACCAGGCCTGCGTTTCCAAACATTCCTGTTTCCATTGAGGAAGAATTCCTAAATATATGTACAAATGGGGCTGAACAGACAGTCGTGTTACAATATGCTATATCAATATGCTATATTCAAGTGTGCATCTGATATGGTTTGCATGTTCAATTAAAAGAACTGTTTTCTGTTGCGGAAAGTTTCTGCGTTGTCGCCACCGGGACACTGAATTTTGACTCTTCGAATGGTCTTGCTACAAGTCGATTTGTGCACTCCACAGAAGTCCCCTGCCACAATCTAAAAGGAGACATTCGCATAAAAGCGAAGGCTTCTCAGAAGCTGGTTTTCTGGTGATAAGCAACAAAAAAAACAAAAAAATCCGCGGTGGTCCGCACGAAACTTACTTATACTTAGTTATACTACGGTTTTCGAAAAAACTTTTCAAATGAAAGTTGTTTATAATTTCAATGTCTTTAACTTATATAAGAACATTTTTTGATAGCTCGTACCGATTTCGAGTTAATGAAAATGGTGATAAGAGTAAACGATCACTTCCGGTTGAGCTATTGCGTTCAAAATAGGACGTTTTCCTCCTTTTTACATACAAATGTTAAGTTTAAAGTTTCAGAGCTCTAGCACAGACACACAGACACACACAGAGAGACGTCATTCGGAAAATAGTCAGAAACGATTCAGGGGACCTCAAAACGCGTATATCCGTTAAAATCTCGAGGTCGAAATTTTTCATGATTCCTATACTTATGCATACATAAAGTATAAGTAAGTAAAAAGGGTTGGGAATGTATATGTGATACCTATGTGTAGGATAAACTATTCCTTCACGAACCTCTTCTAATAATCTTTCCACAATCCGAGGTGTTAAACGGAACCGGTAGGAAAAACTTGTTGGTCTCACTCTTCGAAATGATTAGGCCAAAATCGTATAACTTTTGGCCTACGTGGTTCCTTATCACTGCTGTACGCATTAATATTGTAAAATCCATCCTAAAAATTCAAAATGTGTAGTTAATCAGTGCATGTTCTGGTAATTAACTTTTGTGTTAATCATAAGTCCTAATTATTAGTCAATCAACGAATTGAAAAATCGTGCCTTAAAAAAATAAATTGAGATATATACATTACACTTCCTAATCCTGTCACAAAGGTCTTCAACGAGCCGGGCGTTTAGTTCTGCAGCTGTGTCTCAGTCAAATTGTTTAAGATTTTCATAAAAAATATCCCTCGACTTTTACTTCATCCATCATTTTGAGTTTAAATCAAATAACGATAATAAATGCCATTCTGTCGTTAATGTAGAAAAAATGAAAGACCTTTACAAATTTTCAATTAACATAACGAGTTATTAAATATGTTAAGTTAATGCGCTATATAGGTACATTTTTTGTGCAGATCCCAGCTTCGTTATATTCCAGGCATACAATTTCAATGCAAATACATTTACTGCGGAAATTTATACAATGAATATGAGATGGGCAATCAGAAGTAGCTTTAAAATTCAATTCAATTTTTTTTGGTGCAGGTCATAATGTAAGCCGTGGTATGCAACCCATTTCCATTAACAATTGCACGTCTCATGCATACTCACAAGCATTTATGGAAACACTAAGCTATTGGCCGCAAAATATACGTTTTTAATGTTTAGAACAAGACCGAAAAATATTCGTGGCTTTTATTCATGAATAATTTCTTTGTCGAATTGAGGTCGACGTAGAAACGGTGAATATTTTATTAAAGTCTTTTTGAAATATTACATTACATTCTTTATTACCAACTGCATTAAAATATTTTAAATTTCAACTGTGATTTAAATTAATGCTGTATAGTTTAGTGTTTCTTAATTTGTATGTTATTTCTGTATACATATTTCAACAATCATTTAAGTGTGATATTTCTTTGTATATAAATTGTAAAGCAACCACACTTGATTAAAATAATATTTAATTTAATTACATCCCTAAAATTTACATGGTGACGAATCGTAGATAACTATATCTAAATTGTACCTTTGTATGTGATCCCCACCGGGATGGCGGCGCAAGAGCTGCACACCTATTGAAATTTACTATTGTTAACGATGCAGCTATGCACAATTATTTACTCTCCTCTAGTTTGTTTTTAAACAAGGAAATCTCGCAATCGAACAAATTAATCTGCTTTAACGAACACCCGCTTGTGGTGCTGATTTCATTCCAACTGAAATCGATGAAAAAATAGACTAATATATGCAAGAACCAAGTCCTGGGCGTAAATTATATTAAACAAAGTCTCGCGTAAAATGTTGTATTACGCAAAATTGTAGGCGTTTCCAGATTTGGCTTTACGTCAATAAATTCGCGCCTTCTTTAATCACGTTTTATCACACATTCACTGCTTTGCGCTGTCTGTAATGTAATTTGCGCACTCGCGTTTCATTATTTATATCGGATTTTTTGTGACTTAGAGATTGCAGATGGTTACCAATTTAAATGGAAATTGCAAAAGTAACTGCCTTTGACATAAGTTGATGATGAAAGTGGCTAAGGATAAAGTTGCCGGAAAATCCGAACGGAATATAAACCAATGGCAAACATTGGCTGTCGCGGAGAATCCATTGCAAATATACATCACAATCACTCCGGAAACCCAACCAATTAATATAACGAAATATGCACACTGCGATTTGAGTATCGGAACGAGCAACAGCGTATTATTGTCTCTCGGTGAAATGATGATTTCCCGCGTGATTAAAGAGGTGTTAAGTTCGTGTGTGGTGGCAGTATAAGCAGCATTGCTGCAAGGTATATTCTAATAGTTATTTGAGTTGATAATATCTACAATTGTTGCAATTAAAGCAAAACTTCGTAATATTCAGTGACATATTTGGACAGAAGTGAGCGATTTTTAAGGGGTGAGATATCCTGGGAAGAGTTTACAGAGGAGAGGGCAAGGCAGAAGGGACTGTGGGAGATGAAGAAGAAGGCGAGTAGACAACGAGAGGAGAAGGAGGTGCAGAATTTGAGAGGGGAGAAAGAAATATGGGAGTACCTAAGGAAGAGAAGAAAGGGAAGGGGAGGCACGGGGAATATTGGGAGTGAGGAGTGGAGGAGACATTTTATGGATCTATTAGAAGGGGGGAGGAGAAGGGAGAAGGTGCAGAAGGGAGATTGAGCCAGTGAGGGGAGGACGAGATAGTGGAATTTACTTGGGAGGAGCTGATGAAAACAAGGAGCAGGTTGAAGAAGAGCAAGGCTGCGGGCGAGGATGGAGTAGATACGGAAGGCTGGATATACACCTGAGGAGGTGTGGAGAGAGACCCTCTCCACACTGGTTAAATGACATATGGATGGGTAGGAGGGATTTGCCGGAAACTTGGAAGGTGGCGATAGTGATTCCGATATGGAAGAAAGGAGATAGGGAGAGGGCTGGAAACTACAGGTGGATATCGTTGTTCGATGTGGGATATAAAATATATGCAGGGATGATTAGAGAAAGATTAGAAGAGGAGGTGGAAGGAATGGAAATCCTACCAGAGGCACAGGCGGGATTTAGAAAGGGAAGGGGTACTAGCGACAACTCATATGTGCTGAATTACGTAGTGGAGAGGGAACTGTCGAACACATCGGGGAAGGTATACGCTATGTTTGTTGATCTCAAGGCGGCTTTTGACAGAGTAGTAAGAGGCACCCTGATTAGGGCTATGGAGAAGGCAGGGATATCGAAAGGGGTGGTAATAAGAATTAGTCAGATTTATGAGGACACCTGGTGTAAGGTGCGGGTAGGAGAGAATCTGACGGAGCCATTTAGGACAACAAGAGGATTGAGACAGGGGTGCCCGCTGAGCCCGCAACTATTCAACGTATATATTGCACAGCTGGAGGATGTGTTTAAAAAGGGGCAAGATGGGGGAGTAAAGTTGGGCAGTGAGAGGATTTGGTCGTTGGCCCTTGCGGACGACGTAGTTATACTGGCGGAATCGGATAAAGGATTGGTGGAGATGGCAAGAAGATTGGAAGGGTTCCTGGATAGGAGAGGACTGGAAGTAAACGTGCAAAAAACAAAGATAATTATATTCAGGAAAGGAGGAGGAAGAAGAAAAGAAGCACAGGTGAGATGGAAAGGAGAGATAATAGAGCAGGTGAGGGAGTGGGCATACCTAGGATATGTGCTGAGTGAGAACAACAGTGGTGATGCGCACATAAGATATATGTGTAGGAAGACGAAGAATGCAGTGGAAGGGCTGAAGGCAAGTTTATGGGGGAAGAGAAAAGTTCGAAGAAAAATGAGGATTTGGAATGTATGTGTACGGGGCATAATGATGTATGGGGCTGAAGTATGGGGCGTCAAGGAAATAAAAAGAGTAGAAAGGGAGCACATAGGATAATTAAAAAGAACATTGCAATTAGAACGTTCGACACCGGACTACATCGTGTGGCAGGAGACAGGAAGCGAGAAGATGGCGGTGGAGGCGGGCAGGAGAGTGGCAAAATATGAGTTGGGGTGAAGGGGAGGGGAGGGGAGAGAAGAGTTTGGGGAAGAAGGTGATGGAGGAGCTGGAGAAGAGGGAGAGAAGCCGGAAAGAGTTATCAAGCTGGGAGGTGGCAAGGAGAAGACTGTACGAGAAGGCGAGGTGGTCGGTGGGGGAGGTGGAAAGAACAAGTAAAGAAGGGCGTCTGGTGGAGAGAGAGTTGGTAGGGAGGTGGTCGCAGGTGGAAGCCCAGGAGAGGGAATATCTGGGTGGAAGGAAGACAGCCGAAGAGGAAAGACTATTGGCTAGATTCCGGTGTGGAAACGAGGAGATATATAATAAGTATTGGATGAGTGACGAATACAAGAGGTGCGAAGCATGTGGAAGAGGGGCAGATGATTGGAAACACTGGTGGGAAGAATGTGAAGAATTGGTATGGAGTAGAGAAGAAGAGAAGCTGGGTCGGGACTTGAGAAGGATGCTAGGAGAGAGAGAGAGGAGAGGGAGTGGAGATGTTGAGGTAGTTAAAGAAGAGAAAAGAAGATGGAAGATGTGGGAGGGAGAGAAATAAATAATACATAATTTGTTGTAGATGCAAGGACAGGATGAGAGATGGAGAAGGGAGCCAACAAAAGAGAAAGGAAGAGAGGACCAGGACGGAGACGAGGGTATAGGAGGGAGGAGAGTCGCGCATGATCTCATAATGTATATATGTAAATAGTTAGTTTGGTCAGAATATGCGTGTAAATATGCCAATAAAGGTTGTTACTACTACTATAACGAAATATTGCACTAAAGGTCAGACAGACTTAACTTATTACATATATTTAAATTTAGATAAGTTTAAATAATTTAATATCGTTAAAAATGTAACAATCAATTAGATTTCTTGGAGAATATTTTTTTTATTTTTGAGAATCGATTTAATTTACTTATTTCAGATTATGGTCGCCCCTTTATGAATTGCTATAAGATTTTTATCTTCTTTGTAAAACAGATGTTTACATCTACTAAATAAAAATTTTACAGATATTCAAGTGAAAGAATAAGGGTTGACGATCTCCAGCAATTCCATTGCAAGGAATTGCGCAATTTTCTTAAAAGAAAAGTAATGGAGCGAATGTTTTTGTACTTTTGTTCTAGCAATTTCAGTTTATTGTAAAAATCTTGTTCGATGAAATAACCTAAGCGAGAGCGTCGCTTTGTTTAGGTTTTTATTGCATTTATTTCCTTCATAGATATAATGATTTAAAACTATTTCTTTGTACACTTGTCGTAAAATAGACTTTGCGCCTTATTAGCAGAAATTGTAGTGTGCAAAAATACAATTACAAACAATTTTTGTTATGTTTTAATATGCTCTCATCCTTTTAACTAATGAGAAGTTGTTTATTATTTGTTTTTATTACACAACTTTTTCTAAAGTACGTGGTGACTACTTAGGTAGGTGCTCAACATTATAATTATAAAAAATAATATATCATTTAATAATAATGAAATGGCATTTAACATTGTTCAAAAATTAAATTAAATTTTACGTTTCAAAGCCAATTGAAATAATCAGCAAGTGTTTGACAAAGCGTGACAAGACTGGGGGAGATTGTGCACGAGCTGCTATTTTAAGGGAACCATCAATTCCTGTTAAACTTGTTTTTGAGTTTGTTACATTGTACATATTCTTTGTAAAAATACGATGACCTGGAAACCGCATTTAGAATAAATTATCTCGCTTTAATGCCAGGATGTGACTGCGATGTTTTTGCAAAGCATTATATGAGATTGTCTAAAAAGGATGATTTATTTGCTTACTACATCACAGTGATTTATTTGGTGTATACTTTTACCAGCAAAGACCAGCGCGACAATGGTCACGGAAGCACAAGCTTTATATAAAAATGTGGGGGTATGATTTATCTCATCTTGAAAAGTGCGATATGTAAATAATAGGAAACAGAATTTTCTTTTTTATGTTCATAATAAAACATTATATAAATATCATTTTAGTTGATATGGGAAATGAAAATAAAAAATATATACATTTTTTAACTTGCCAAATGTTTTTCAGAGAAAATTAAAATCATTTAACCTTAATTCTTAATGAATTTGTATTCCTGAACATGTATTAACATGTAAACGTAAATATAAGTTAAATAAAACATTTTCAAGATAAATCTGTAACCTTATAATTTATCGCGTATAATTATTATAAATAATTTTAATCGCTGCTTAATTATCTAGTGATCGGTGATTCTAAGGAATCAATCTAAACAGCGATAGGTCAAGTTATAACTATTGTCCCAATAATAATGACAGTCCCTTAAGGGGTAAAACAAATCTAGAGGCAGGAAAAAGAGCTAAATTTATCAATTTATTTTGGGAGTATGACAAGCGGAATAGAAATTCTTCTCAGTGAGTCCATTAAGCACATACTGACATACAAAAAACAATTTTTTTATTGTCATTTTCAATACAAATTGCGGCCCGTCGTCTAGTACACCTATTTTAGAAACACCGAAACGATAGGACGGATTTCGCGGCTTGTAGGAGTCCTGGAGAAAAAAAGTAAACAAATTTATAATCTATGTATATTGGGCTTTGGAAGTACGTAGGGGTTTTCTTGTTTATATTTTTTGTGGAAGTTGTGCACTTTTAAAGGGATGAATCGATATTTTGTGGTTTTACCCCTTAAAATAATTGACGATCACCGAGTAATTTAAAATTGTATGCCTACGTTTAGAATTATATATCTATTTTACAATAAAAAGCTACCAAATAGTATAGTTGGCGATTAAATTGCTTATATATGTATATACAGGTTAATACATAATTAGCTATGAATTAAAATTATCGATGTAAAATAAATAGCTGTTTGGATAAAACATGCTTCGACGTCATTACGAAATTTTATAGGTCCACCATATACATAAATATCATAATCTTTATGTAATTTAAGAATAAGAACGTAATTTTATTCAGATCCGTTTTAGTAAACACAAAAAAATATTTCCGGTTTAACCGGAAACAACGTCAGCATTTGTGATATCAATAAAGAGCTAGCAAAACTACCCCTCCAAGGGATAATAACATATGCAAATTGTTTCAGGACACAACGGAAATGTGTTTTAATGTATACCAGATAGTTTACGTTTAGTTGTTTGTTCATTTTTGTATTATCGTGAACCATAATTCTTCTATTAAATATTGTGGATGAATTAAAATAAATACAAAAATCAGAAAATTGTTAATGATTTTTGGACTCGAGACGTCATATATTTTGTTTCAATCGGAGCATGGTTTTGACAAATACAAGGCACGAATATTATTCTTAGCAGATTTACCAGCTAGTCTTGTACTAATAAACTATCCATAATAACAACCATTTCCTCCTCACTTAAATCAGCATTCTTTGGCTATATTGGCGGGAAAATAATAACATTGCGAACAGCCTTGAAGGGCACACACAAGAAATTATTCCGATTGATGAAAAGAGGTTGTGAATGAAGAAGACAATAATATATATAAAGTTTAGATGCTACTTTAAGTCATTCATGAAATCAGAGATACCATATGAATGTAAGCAGAGGGACACGATTAAGTAACTAACAATAATCAGAATAACGGTACATACAGAACTAATAATTAGTTAATTACATAAGGAAACATGGAGCAGAATCGAACCAGAGGACAAGATCTATGAAAAGATTATTGCCCATATGGAACTGAAGCAGGGATCTCCTTAAAATCCCCAAAATCAATTTCGGGTGACCGAAAATGATCACTGTCAAGTTAAGAGGTTTTAAGATTTTACAATAAAATATGATGAATATGGGAAACCGAAACCTGTCTTCTACTAAAATGGAAAGTCAATGAAAAAATTGTAAGGCCTTGATGGGAAACTAAGGTCTTACAATGATCCTGATGGTGAGGTATAACGAGAAGGAAAAAGAGAAGTGTGAGTATGCAATTAGGATGGAAAACCTGAACTGTAGAAAGGGTGCGGGCAGAAAATGCAGGCCCAATAGATATACATCGTTACGTTTCGTTATGGATTTGTGTGATAAATTTACCTTCTTGAATAAGAAATAGATCAGGAAGGAAAAAAACGTTGAAAATCTATGAGAGGAACAACAGTGGAGATTGGAGTACTGAAGTGAAGAGACAGATACAAGAGTCCAAGAAACGCTCATGAAAGCCATGTGCTTCTTCTTGTTATCCCTCCACTTAAAACTTTCTTTATTGATCTCTCATTTTCTCGTCTCTCTACATGGCCGAACCATCTCATCCTTTATGATCTCAATACATTTGTAATTGATGGTCGTCGTTTGTTTTGCTTACCTGCACGTGTTTTTTTTTTGTAAGAAGCATACGCCATTATTTGACTTCTCTGATTGTATATTGTGCCATTTGTCTGAATTTTTCTTATTGCTGCACGCAGAGATATATTAAATAAATTTGTCGCAAGTGGATCTCATTGCGACACCTTGTGACCTAAAAAGTTTCTGATATGTGTCCTGAAATAAGTATTTATACTTTGATGCTAGTCATTTTCACTATACGTACTAGCTTCTCTCGTATTTCCAATTCTTTCAATAGTGTTTTTTTTTCTTTTTTATTGTGTCATAAGCTTGCTTAAAATCAATGAATATTATTATCAATTATCTGTTTTAAAATGAATATCTGATCCATGACTGATCTGTTTTCTCCAAATCCACATTGTTATGGTCCACCTTTGTTTTTTCGCTGTACTATTAGTCCTATGATGTGTTGCAATTGCCATTATTTTATATGACATGTCCATTAGCTCTCCATCTATTTTTCTTTTACCCAGACACTATTTATTATATTTGGGATATTACTTTCTAGTTTTTTGCCACATATTTTCAACATTTTCGTCATTATCCCATTTCCTGCTGGCGCTTTATTGTTTTTGATTTTAATAATGCTTTTGATTTTACGGTAACTAGGTGGTTCTTTTGGATCATTCGTATCATCTTCTGACAATATTTCCTCATCACCGTCAGTTATCTCCATTTCTCCCATGTCGTATAATTCCTTGAAATACTCTGCCCATCTTCGCAAGCTTTTCTCTATTCGTTATATTAGTTGCCCCTGCTAGTTTTTAAAAATATTATTTTATTGTGTTAAATATCTTTCATCCCTTCTGCTAATGCTGCCTGCTCATCGGTATCATTGTTCCGCTCTTTTTCCATTAATTCCATTGTTATTGCCGATCGTGCAATTCGTTTTTTAATTTTGGGTTCTATTTTTTATTTCATGATTTTATTTGTTTTATTTTTCCATTTTTTTAATTTCAGGATATCTTCATTAAACAGGGATTATTGGACTTCTAAATTCTTTGGTATTTTTTAATCTCGTTTGTTTGTTTTTTTTTTGTTCTATGTAAAATTCCTTCATCAATACTAATATTTGATCCAAACTTTCATTTCCTGTCTTGTTCCTGTCTGATGTTCTGGACGTTCTTTTACTGATTTCAAATATTTTTTCTTTTCTTGGTATCTTCTATACAATACTCAGCACTATCTATTAAATGTTCTTCCATTTCACTTATTTGTTTCAAATTTTCGTTGACCAGACACTCAGATCAGATCAAATGTAGAGAAACACAGATGAATGTCGCCATAACGCAAGGTTATGGCTTTGTTTTTATTCCACATAGAATATTAGCCATCCTTTGAGTTACTAAACTTTACATAAAATTTTACTATTATGTAAAACATAAAACATAAGATAAAATATAATTTTCAAAGACGTTTCGTTGCAAATATGGAAATCACTTCCACGAAATTGGGTATTAGGATACGATTTATGCTCGAGTCGTAGTGAATTACATCTGCGAAACGTCCCAAGAAATCCATTTCGTCCTTCAATAAAATATTTTAGATGTACTTATAATAATACATTTTCTAAATATGTATATAATCGTCAAATCGTTATATTTAAATCTGAATCGCTCTTGTATTGAATCAACACTGTGCAATAGATCCGAACAATTATCGATTTTATAAAAAATTAATAATATTTTTCAGTATATGCATTAAACGATCGTAAATTAAACAGCACAATCGGAAGAAGTAATAAAGAAATCAATAAAAACACAAAAACACACGTAAATTACAATATCTTTCATAAAATATAAAGATGGTTATTGGAAACTAACATCCTTTTAAAACGTTTAACCTTTAAAACTTTTACGTCAGTAATAAGAACGAACGACATTACCAATTAGCGTAATCTACTGCAACCCAATTAATGGGTTTGACTGTTACCGTTTTATTTTAAATTACAGGACAAAGCCGTTTTCAATAGCACATGAACTAATTGTTCAAATAACAAAATGACTTGACATTTAGTAATATCGTACAATCACAACTAACCATATGCGATTTTTTTTATTATACAATTTACATAGGAATATCTATATTTGGGTTGAAATGAATATTTTGAACTAAAACGAAACGAAGTTGAATTGTGTTGTACTTGAGTTAAACTATATTCATAAATTCCTGCTACGTTGGACTTAACTCATTTTTATTACATCCACGGCCGTGCGACTAAATAGATACTTTTCCGAATTAATTTATAACCCATTCACCGTGATCCTGAGAATTAGTCAAATGGGGGAATTCCATTGTATGTAGTCGTTTCATTGAACAGGACAACAAAAGAAAATAAATTGCTTGACATTTAAAATTATACAATTGTAACCAGCGGTTAATTAATAAATACTAGAAATAATAGAAATTAATAAATGAGATACGAGTTAAATTGATACGCAATTTTATGAAGCAATTGTTAAAAAAGTCCTTAATTGGAAACTAGATTTTATGAAATTATTATTCGAATACAATTGAGAATCAGTAACATGAAAAGAACTAACTAAAACTTACGACATAGGACCACAGATATTGCGCAATATATTATTTTTAACACAGGGGATTGCAAAAAATATTTGTGGCGTAACATCAACTCAGATGAAAATTCTAATGTCTGAGTCTCCTCTATACGAGATTATGCGAGAATAAGATCAATACGGTATTTTTAAATATTTGTATAAACCTGCCATCTTCGAAAAGACGTTCTCTATTGAATTATCACGTAAAATTTTACTGACAGTGGACTCCTACAAAGAGTTTTGCGGTAATTTTAAATATCAATAAAATTCTTCGACGTAATACGATTTCGAACGAACGCATATTTATATTTGATGTCGTTTAAGATCCGGGGAAAGGCGACGTACAGAGCTTCTGTCATTAGTGCTGTCGTTAGTAAATGAAGTGACATCATTAACGATAGTACAAAGCCCACTTGATTGTTGAGCTCGGGGGAGGGACCTCGGTAAAAACTTTTTCGAACAAAAAGATCATTAATCATAATAGGAACTGTATCCCTGAACGTTGGTGTTAGGGGCGATTTAAAATATATTTTATCCTTATATTATTTAAATACGTAATGGCTATTTATGTAACAAGTACATAATATAAGTCTTTATTGGACGAGCCCTATGAGTGATGGACGAGCGAGGATAAATAGGGCGAGTCCAAAAAGTCAGATTATGTACGAGTTGCATACATAGCTTTATGTTTGACTCGCAATGAATGATTTTTTCTTCAATTCTTATTTGCGAGAATCTTTAATAATCTACATCATACCTACCTACAAAGTTGGTAGGTATGCATTCGCCAGTCATAGTTAAAGTAAAAATATATAATCTTTAACATTATTATTAGTAATAATTAACTTAATTAATATTTTCCTGTTTGCAAACTATTTGCGGATACGTCAGACGTTGTATACGTAATTGTAATTGTAATGCAAACTTGGCTCGGGCTTGAAACAGTTAATATAAATTGAACAGTTTCCTGTTTTCATCTTTGAAGTGGTTACTAACAAGCCTCGCATAAACGACTTCTGTAAATCCAACAAACTTGATATAAACTCGTGCACAAATAGTATTGAAATAACATTGCTAATTTGAGGAAACTAAGCATTTGTTTCATTACTCATTTCGGTATTAAGGATAAAATTAAATATTAAATAATGACAACAAATAATAAATTAAATCATCGCTGTTGATATTAATATATTTTCGTTTCTATCTAGGGATTCATTAGACCTATTTCCAAATATAGCCATTTCTGATTATTTTGATGATGATACTTATTACGTGATACACATAATAGTGGGTGCAAACACGTGAGTGGCTTTAAACGTTTCATGGTCTAGCTTCACGGCGCATAAACTTAATGGGTATGGAACCGCTTTGCTTAACGTACTGTGAAAAGTGTTACCTCTTGTGTGCATGCAAATATGTGTTACTATACTACAAATTGAGCGAATTTTAAATTGTGTAAACTTATTTACTTCATACGATGGTCATATTTGTAAATTGAATAGTTTACAATTTTCGCGCTATATTTCATTGATATTGCAAGTTAATTCCAACATCATTTAGTACTGGCAACACTGATACTTAAGTGGTTGAATGGTTTAGAAGGCAACTATTTGTTATCCCAATTCGGTGTTTTTTTTCTTTTAATTAATTTACATGATGTTTTGAGCATTGCAACTGAGATTTAGTTAGTCGTGAGACTCTTTTCCCCATCTAATTGGATTTTTATTTTGAGAAAGAAATTACAATGCATGTGAGAGTAAGTGATTTAGCGATAAAGAGTTTGTGTGTGAGTGTCTTTTCAACAACGTCGTCCTTAAAGATCGCGTTGTTGAAAATAAATTTCAGCGAATATATTAAGCATATAATGCTTCGATCTCTCTGAGCTCGGCAGATCACCACACATACATCCTGAAGATGCATCGAGTTTCGAAAGCTTGCATGATAAAGAATGACAACCTTTATAATAAAAGCCACTGCAGTTACTAAGCAGCAAAAATGTGAGGCTATCATCGTCTAGATAACGCTAATACTCACACACAAGGTCTCTTTAAGTATTTACGAGTTTGTAAAACTAGTGACTATCAGTCATCTTTTTCTTCAACATAATTAATATCTTTGGAATGGTTTTCTGAGCAACTATGGAAGCCACTTCATTGCATTTTATAATCCATGTGTAATACTAACACATTGTTACTTACGAATAGATATAGAGAGTAGTTAAGGGAACGTATGGTGAACATAAAAAGCAAATTTCAGTTGAGTCTGAAGAGAAAATAAGGTGGCCAAAAAATCATGCAATATCCAGGTGTAACAGGGAGGATAAGAAAAAGTATAACTAAAGAAGTTGTTTGAACAAAAATATAATCTCAAATAGATGGCAATTGTGAGGAGGCAAATGAAATTAATTATTAATTTTTACATGCGAACTAAATTATTTATTAATTATCAAGCTATGCGTGATATTTGCGAAAATATTACAAGTTTAGAAACCACTTCATAGCAACATTTTCAGTTTTGTTGGTCCTTTCGAGATAAATCGATTTTAACGTTGAAAATAGCAGCTAATATTATGAATAATAAATTTGCATGATTTTAATGTATTTAAAAAGTTACTGATCATTAAACTAGCAAAATACAAATATTAAATATATGCAAATACACGTAAAATATTTATATATAATGGGGTTAAATATTTAATTGGGCAAATGTTTGTATTGACAAAAACATAAAAATTTTATGCTACGTAACAGCGCGAATGCATATATAGAAATGAGGTTTCCTTTTCCGCGTGTGTTCATTTAATAATGTCACAAATAATAATTTATTTTAGTTATTACTCTCTTTTAGTCTATATCTTGAAAATTGTTTCGTGAAATATAATGTAATGTTATCAACTTAAAAGTTAAATTTAAACAATTCCAAATATATTATACAAAATTATATGAAAGGCGCATCTTAATTGCATTTGCTTCTGTAATGAGAAATTCACGATTTTAAAGCTACTTTAAATTCTTCAAGATAACAAACACCGTTTTAAATGTACGAATATTCTGCACGAGTAAACTTCGCACAGCAACGCGAAAAATACTGCGAGTGGAAATAATGAGAATTTATCAAATCCGCAAAAACATGCAATCAATATTTAAACCTTTTATCGAAGTGGGTGTTTGTTTGCATATGCAATTATAATTTAAATTCTGCGATCTGGAAACACACCAAACCAATAACAGCCTTAATTGCAAATTACGTTGAAATATATATCGAGCTAAATTCGAACTAGTTTATTTAAACTGGCTCGCGTATGTCTTGATGAACGTAGCGACAACTAATTTTCCCGAGTATAGGAATTTAGATCACTTGACACTGTAATTAACACACAACTACCAGCACAGCCACTAATTGAGATCTTGCGGTTGTGTCAGTAGACGTAGTTAGTGCCAAATAAATTATCGACCATAAAATGAGGTTGCAACCATTGTAATTATAACGCGTATAATAATATATAATTATTGAAAAAGATTTATGTTGAAATTTTGCATTCAATCTCCGGAAGGATCTAAAAAATAATTAGCTAAAAGCATTGGTTTTGAAAAGTCAATTAAAGTAATATAACATGTACTTTATTTTGATAAATATACCAAATAAGAATAATTATTAAAATTATAATTTAATTTTAATAATTTAAATAATTTAATTTAGAAAATAATTTAGGTTTGGGATCTAGACACGTAGAAGGTATTAAACATAAATTTTGGATATAATTCAAGTTTAAAATTAGCTTGAATATAATTGACTTTAAATATGTGATGGACATTACTATAACTATACAACATTGGTTGAATTAGAAATATAAAATTTACCCAAAACATCTGATTTAAAACACTGAATATTATTTAAATCTTATTCGTTCGTTGGTGGTTTGGAATTAAAATGTGTTCGTCCTCCCGACTGATATTTGCTAATGGAATACTCCCGAGCATTACTAATATTCGCCATTAGCTTACATACGATATTCAGTTTGACTTTTTTGGTTTCATTTCTCTAATGAACGTATACGAATATACTTCTAACAAAAGTTAAACTTTAGTAGAATGACGGTGATGTTCTAAAGAAAGATAACGAGTTCAGTTGTTCTCGCATGTGAAAGAGGTCCTACCTCATTCAACAATTATAATGACGCAAATATTTACTATGCAAGGAGCGTTCATTTATAGGAGTAATTAGGAACTTCACGCAAATATACGAATTATTTTTACTGATTAGAGTTTCAAATTCGTTAAAATTATTTATGCAAAATAATAAATGGTTCAATTTTCTGTCTAGAAAAGATATACTGGGTATACACATTTCCCATCGGGAATTTCCGCATAGGCAACTCTGCCAGCATTTTCGAAGGTAATGGTCGATATTTACTAAGCGATAATTAAATTTGGCCAAAGTCGAT
The DNA here is from genome assembly GCA_959613385.1 of Geotrupes spiniger. Taxonomy (NCBI): domain Eukaryota; kingdom Metazoa; phylum Arthropoda; class Insecta; order Coleoptera; family Geotrupidae; genus Geotrupes; species Geotrupes spiniger. Next base: position 27,773,698 of record OY390737.1, on the reverse strand, counting down.
GGTTTATGAAGAAAACTATACGCTTTGTCAAGTATTTAAACTTTATACCCCAGAGTGTCCTCCGCAAAAAAACAACGACGACATTTCCTTACAAATTACAGCTCCCCAAGTAACCGTCAGGGAATAGGGCAACGTGTATTAAAGTATCCTAATAGTCATGTTGAACAATGTTCAAAGTTTAGTTTCAATTTGCACCAAAACTTTCTCATGTAAACAAAACATACTAAACCGATAAAACCTTTAAACAAGAATTAATTTCGATGAAACACTTATTCACACATTATTCTTACCAATTATTTTCATTCGCGGTTTAATACGGAAGAAGGATGGGGAAGTACGGGAAAGAACAAAGAACAAGTACACCTATATGGAGACATCACTCTCACAAATTTTTTAACAGTACAGAAGGTAAGATGGCTGGGACATATAGAAAAATATATAAAAGAAAACATTTTTACGTATATTTTGAAAAGGGTCTCACTTAATCTTCCTATTACCACGGACTGCGAATTCCACATTCTATGCTTGACAGAAATGTATCTTAATAGTTCAACATGTAGTATACATGCGAAGCATCAAAATCTTCAGAAGGATATGATATCTGGATTTTGATAGAAACAAGTAAAACTGCTCATGCTATGTTTATATCTCATCACAGGATATTGTACGTAGTTTTGACTATTTGTTTAGGTAGACTTGAGAGGATATGTCTTTGTAATTCTGTTGACTTAAATCTGTCTCAATTCTCATTACACATGCTATTATTTTCTGACTACTTCACTTATGTACTTATTAGTACTTCATCTATGTCCGTTTTGAAAAGTACCGGATTGGCTAATTTGATAAATTTCTCTATAAATTAATTCAAAGTTCCTCAACTTGTAGGTTAGAAATTAATAAAAAAGTGATCAGTTGTCAATATTTTTTTAATATGCCTCTCAATAAATTGCTTTCTATTGATCTAGATGTATAAAAACCATGCAATTTAGAAATTATCAAAGTGCTCGATGAACTAAATAAATGGTCGCAGAAAAAAAAACGTTGTTGGCATATTCATTTTCTAACAATTTTTTATATAATTTTTCTCTTAAATCTCTTTAATCTCCCTTCGACTGCGCTCCTTTCTTATTTATTATCTCCTCCTACCTCTTTTCCGCTTCCCTCTGTTCCAAACATTCTTCTTTCATTCTTTTTCCCTATAATTTCTAGCCCCCCTCCGTTCCCTACCATACTTCTTCTGCAGTCTTTTCCTGTCTCCTCTTCGTCCAATTTCAAGCTTATCTTCACAATCTCCTAACCAATGTTCCCATTCAACTCAATCTTTCCACCAACCTTTCACTTTCCTTTCCCGTGCTTCTACCTGCTCCATATCTTTGCCAGCTCCATCTTCACCTGTTTCTAATCACTTCTCATCCTTTTCGCCTTTTCAACGGTTGACTTTGCCTTTTCATACATGTTTACCCTACTTTCTTCCCATTGGGATATGCCGCTTCTCTTGTTCTCATTTTTCTTTGCCTGATCCAATACCATTTTCACTAGCTCTGTCGCTGGCTGTCATTTCGTCCGCACCGTTCTTTCCTACGCTCCCTGTTCCTGTCTCACTATGTAATCTGACGTTAGCTTCTCCAGGTTGAGTGCCCTCTTTAGCTGGTAGTATATTATTGACTTTGAAAAACCGACAAAATAGAAATATGACAATAATTTCTCACTTCTGCCTCTAACTATATCACTTTTCTACAGTTCAAAGGGATGACATGTTTTAGTGTTTATTTCATCAAAAAGTTTGATGATTTCTAAACAACATTCTTTTTAAACTTCTAGATCAGCAGCGTCCAATTTATTTTAAGAACTGTGGACATATTCAGCTGGATGCAACGTACATTGATTTTTCAGCAAAGCCATAAAATCATTCATAATATACTTTTTCGCAAGATTCGTGTACATGACAATCTCCTAAAGGTGAATTGTTCTTGCTTATCAGAAGTTTCAGGTGGTTACTGTTAATGCTTTTATATCTAGCTTTTCTGAACATTTCTCATGTATCCCTTACATATCAAATTTGTAATCATAATCATGTTTTAATTTTTGTAAATGTCTCCTCTATGCGGATAATTTCAAATTCGTCCATCCCATTGCTACCAATAGTTATTGCAGATTTGTTTAGAACGACTTGGACGTGGAATATTGCGAAAATAACGAACTTATATATATTTTAATAAATCTCACATTACCCGTGCACAGCAAATACGAAACTTGATTTTTTAATGTTGGCGCGTAGGTTCTCGTGGCTAGTTCTCGGGTTGCGAGCCGAGTTGTATATATGTTCCCCGAATGGTCGCTTCTCCGTTTCGACAAAGTCCACAAGTATTCTTCACCCGTTCTTCTTGGTCTCACTGTCTTGGAAGAACTGACGTTCGGAGTTACTCCGTGATACTTATATTCTGGTATATCGTTGGGATTGGCTGAGCTGGACCTCTTCTTGCTTCTGGGTAATGGACCTTGGTTTGCTGGTTGTGCGATGAGCTGTAGCCGTTTTTGTCTCGATGTCTTTTGAATACCAGTATTATGCTGCTTCAGTACTGGTTTCCATGTTGCTGGTAATCGTTGAGCGCCATCTCGCGTGTTAAGATCCTGTTTCTGTTTTTCAATTTCAAGGCTTCTTGGATTATTCTGTTGGTGAACTGCTGCATGCTAGCTATAGTTCTTGTGTTTTTGAAATCGATGTTGTGTCCTGTATTTTTTCTCGCAGTTTTCACATAGGATTTCGTATACTCCCTGCGTTTCCAATTATCAGACGGGGCACTGGACAAGATCTTAGGTTTCAATTTCGTGGTGACACCTTAAAGGAGTCCAGTTGAAGAAATTGTTTGAAGTGTAGAAGCTACCATACAGAAACTGAAGAAAGACATAGTTGAAGTGATCCGTCGAGACTTATCCAGAGTATTACGAAGAGTAAAACCACCAAGAAGGAACACATCGAAAGGAGCATACACCGCTATAAGCAAGCTACGAGACAACTAGAATATCATCGTTCTATCAGCGGGCAAAGACAACGCTACAGAAGTGATGAAATCTGCTGGTTACAAAAACAAAATGGCCGCCATACTATCAGATCCAGCATACAAATCCATCGCAACAGATCCAACGCTGGAAAAGATGACAAAAAGGAAAATTGAACCAATAAATGAACGATACTAAGGGAAGAGTAATCAAAATGTTCGATGACGCCTACATGCCTACCTACCCTGCAGATAGGATTCTACCGAGACGTCGAAGCAACTCTTCGGGGAACATTTCTACAATAGGTTTCGAAACCTAAGAACCAAGAAGCACATGTGTTATGAACATTAATGAAGCGGCCCCATGAAGACTGGTGGATCAATAGACAATATAATTTCTTTGTTATTGTACATCAGTAGCGAACTTAAATTAACCAAAAAGTTTACTTAATGTTCACCTTTAATGTGTAAGATTAGTCCATCTTCCATGTAAATTTAACATTTTTGACATAATATATTAAATAATATTAATGCATTTAAATTAAATCTGGAACTAGGGTTCAGACATGTACAAGTTGCATAATATGTGGCTGCTCGATGACTTCAGCCTTAATTGAGCATGTTGAATGTTTCTATAGGTATTTAATTACTTGATTAATTTAAACTTAACATGACTTCTCCACAATACTGTTTTACTACACAAATTCAGATATTTGTCGTCACAGACACAATTTCTCATTCCCTGTCTGTATTTACATATATTAGGACCACCTATGTAGCACGCTGGCCGGGCTCATTTGCGCTATTAGCATACTTTACATGTATTTGGAGAGTCAAGAACATATCAAAAAGGTGATCAAGGGATGATAGCTATATTTGTGAGAAACTATCGATAAATGTTACCTTGAAAAGACGAGATAATTTTATTCATAAAACTTTCCAACTTGTCAATGAAACTAAATAAACTATTTTAAGGTTGCCAAAAATACTAAATATTAGTCTTAACCAACTAAGTACCATAGTTCAATAAGAGTTCATAACAATTGTATATTATTCACGTTAATGTCATATTTGTTAACTTGTTATTGTCCACGAAGTAACCTTAAGGATATCCTACAGTATATACAATAGCAAGTTCCAGCAGAGGCAATGGAATATGTTTTTAAAACACGTATGACTAAACCATTCAATCGTTTCAACGCAAAATGACAAAATTCTATCTAAACAAAGACCCAGTTTACATAGAATTTTGCATTTGCATGACCGCTCTAAGTAAATCGTTCGAATTAAAATAAACAATGCGGACGCATCTATCGCAGCTTACTAATATTGCATTTTCAATTTTAATGAAATTCCATCAACAATACAATCAATTTCACGCTGCAGCCACTAAAATAGAACGCTAATTAATTTTGCAATATTTGATATTTTTTACATAGATGAAAGGATGGAAAATTGTAGTTTTTTTTTATTCGAGACTTCAATGGAAGATAAAACTTTGGATGGAGCCTTTAGCTATTCATTAAAAAATAATTAGATCGCGCCGCTAAGAAGATTTAATGGAAGAGCTGTAAAAGTAAATGAACTACTGCTGACTTACGATTGTCTCGTATTGTCCTGATAAAATATATTTCTCTTTATCAAACCAGCATTCTCTTCATTATCGTTTTTATGTGAGCAATCAAAGAAAATTTTATATTTAATATGTAAACTATATGAATAATATATGTAGTTTTACCCATAAATTATAAAATATGTATAGTTTAGAAATAAAATTAAGCAGTACATTTACTAGTAACAGCGATTATGTTTAAAGTTTCTCGAGAAACCATCACAAATAGTTTGTCTACGTCAATGAGATATGACCCGAGCTGAATGATATAACCGATCCATTACAGTTTCGTTTCTTATTCTTACGATAATAATTAATTCCGTGTACGAAATCGCGCGATGGCGGAGGGGAAAATCTCGATTTAATTATGTCTTTTCGGTATAATTGGACTTAGGGGAGTGGTGTATTCTGGTATTCAAAGTTTATGGGAGAGATTGAAGCCAGGGAAGGCGACGGGAATGGCCTGGGTTATAGCAACGAGCATCGAGCCTTTAACCAATTTGTGTCATCGTAACAAACACTTTATCGCAGCGCAGCCTCGCATTTTTTTAATGTGACAAAAATGTCTTGAGAAACTAGGTTTTTAAATCCTGTGGCTAACGAGAATTTATCCCATTCCATTTAAGTAGTAGATTGTCTGACGGATTTCAAAACACCAGTAATGATATTTTGAAGGAAGCTTTAAATAACATTACATGATCGTAGGTGGCGTGTGTACGTAAACGGATTTGTTGTGCAATTTGTTGATATGTGATGTTTTGCAAACGAGCACTGGTAATTTCAGTTTAATCTAACCGCGACAACTGCGAATTTGTAAGCTCAAAATAATTAATGTGATATATTTTGTTATTCAGCTTAACTTGTCTATTCAATTAGTGAATAGTTATTATATTTAGCCTACCGTGCAGTTTCTCATGCAACCATTTATTGAATTTGTGAAAGGATTCTGCTTCGAAAATACAAAAATTAACTGGCGCAAATTAATGTAATTCAGTTTTGTTTGGTATATTACAGTTCGCGTACAGAATTTAATTAAACTTTATATAAATTTCACCGATATAATTGATAGAAATTAATAACGATTTTCCGTGAAGTACCTTTTAAAATTTCCAATACCTGCAAAAATGAATGATCGCATGTTGTCCAATGGCATATAAGAAATAAATTGCCGCTTTAGATCCGCAATGGGAAACATTAATCTAAGCGACGTTAATATCTATAACAATATATATCACACGTAATTTTCTACACATGTTTCAATTCAAGTATTGAAGGACAGACTTTGTCAAATGCTTTAGCAATATCCAAGAAAATAACCAAATTTTCTTGTTGTCGAGACATTTTCTATGACCTGTTGCACGGTGAACTTGTTCAATAGTTCAAACGTTTGCTACGAAATGCAACATAATTGTCAATCCTTTCCAAAACCAGTGTTTCAAATAATTTAAATATTATGTGTTGCAGTTAACCATGTGTATATGATTTCATTAATAAAAATAAAATGGGGTCGAGTAAATATGTGAATTTTGCTCCGGGCAATTTAAAATTTGTAATCTTCAGATTGATATGCCAAATGAATGTGAAACTTGTTTCATATGGGTATTGGTGTTTCATCGATTATGTCCAGAGTACAAGCGTTTAAATTAAAGAACTATAAATGAATTTGGGACGTGTGTCTAAATGAGTTTACTATAAAACAAATGCTGTTTAACACTCATCGATTGATAATCCCCAACGGGATATTATTATACTTGAGCTGTTATTAGTGAACTAAATAAAACTTGAGTAAGTTAGGCGAGACTTGCGGTAAAATGTCGCGAATGAATGCGAATGAATTAGATGAAAAAGTTCCTAGAAAACTAAGGCGAGATGATTTGAAAACAGTGAAATATGGAACCATAGTCATCAATTTATTGTAATGCGAATGATGGAAATATCAAAGGGGTAAAAATGGGCCATGCAATTCATGCAATCAATCAAATAAAAATTGTCAATCATAAATAATGTGAATGGAATAAGGTTGTTTTACCAGCATTCCATTTGTGGAATCATTTTGTCAAATAATTACGTTTATTCGTAAACTCGCCAAGAATTACAATGAGATAATATGACAACTGGTAACAAAAAGGGTAAAAGTTTTGCTGATATAGCTAAGGAAGTTATTCTTATTAAATTTAAAGATAAAGAAGATTCTATAAGAAGGAAGATACACGTTAGTATTTAAATCCAGAATCATAAGTCAGAATGGTTTAAATAAATAATTTTAGGGATGACGATGTACTAATGAAATATAAGAGCAAAGAAGACGTTAAAGGTTTAAGGTGGTGACACAAAAGAAGTATAATACATTTCTTTCTGAAAATCCCTCAATCAAAATTATTGAAGTTGAAGAATAACTGAAGTATACCTGATAAGTTGTATTATTAAACAATTCCCATCTGTAGAATGATGAATTAGAATTGAAAATAAAAATAATAAGGACACTGTCGTGAACGTCACCAACCAAGCGTTATCTGAAGAACTATCGAAAGGACTAAATTTCGCTATTGCACCAAGCAGGATACCGAAGGACGAAATAATTACCGAAGTGGAATGTGCAATAAAGACTCTACCAGCAGAAGAAGCAAAACAAATAAGATACGTGACGTGCAAAATACTCTGCAAAACAAAAAACTTCGTAAAAATAAAGAATCATTCTACATGTACATGCCGATAATTGAAACGGAACAGTAATGATAACCAAGATAGAATACAATGACAAGATTAAGACGTTATTCGACCCCGATCACTACAATAAATTTAGCAGAAACCCAACAGCTAAGATCAAACGTTAAACTAGGAAAGCAACCAAGGTATCAATCATACCGAAGGAAGATACCATGGTATACCATGAGATTACGTGGTGTATTATCAAAGTCCTTTTTATTATCAACACATGCCATTTATTTACTAAACTCATAGTATGTGAACTAGTCGAAGTATACCTCCGGTGTCATATGGACTGTGCGAGATTCAGTTTTTTGTCTGCTCCTAACTATCCATTTTAACCTATCCGAAACAGTTATGCTGTTGTTGTTGTTGCTCTCATTGTCATGAATACGTTACACAAGGTATGTGTGTATTAATCCTACACCTCGGCGTTCAACTTTCTTCCGGTCCCTACTTTGGAAGTTTCGGACCTTTTGATACCTTAGTTCATTTGACCTCAGCCGTCTCCACCTGACAAACAATCGCGCAATATGAGCCCGCCGCGCTTGGTTTTACAAGATGTTTTTGCCGCCCGAAGCCATTAAATCAAGAGGTATTCTAATTTGCCATCAGTACGTTTTGTAACATTTCTAGAGATAGCCTCTCCGCGATCATTTCGGTTATACCAGCCACTTGGTTGTATCCTTCCTATATAACGGCCGTTCTAGTATTCGCTATGCGTAGGTCCCGCTTATGGCCTTAGCTTAGCCCAACCTGAGACCACAAACACTTTTTCGGTGTTGGCATAATTACTAAGTCTGATGTTTTTTGAAATTGAGGTATATTAATATTAAAGTTACATTTTTGCGATACGTGTTACCACCTCCCAGTGAAGTCAAATCCGAGAGCTTTTTTTTGGGCTGATGGTTTCTTTTATTTCTTTAGCTAGTTTCTTGTGACAAGTCTATTAAAACGATTTTCATCAGTTATTCTTTGGGTTATCAAGTGTTAGGTACATATTTTTGCTTGTTGTTTATTTTGTTTATTATTAATATAACGTAGTGGTAATGGGTACGACAAGGAACGACAAGGAAGACAGGAAAGGAAAACCCAAATGTGCTTTGAAGGCAAATTAGAACTTAAAATAAAGGAGATAAAGGAAGTACAAAAAATTTGCACAACTTGATTACTGTTGTGAAATTGCCAAATTCGTGATGAATAAAAGTAAATCGCCATTGCAATTGCTACATAAAAAGAACGCAAGATACAAAGCATATTAAGGATCGAAGTTAAGGAATAGAAAGGGGTAAACGGATAAGATATATTACAAAAAAAACTAATTGCTGCCAACCAGGTGTGGATCTGCAGTATGCAACTAAATAAACTGGCCCGTAAGGAAGAGGCTAACCAGGCAAAAAACGAAACAATATAGATCATAGTGAATATATTTTATGGACGTCCAGGCGGATGGGAAAAATACTCAAAACTCCTTAACAATTAAAGAATGTATATGAAAGGATATATTATCTGGAATGTACAGGGCACTGTTGCGCCAGGTAATCTTAAAAAAAAAATTGTTTGGTATCTGTCATGGTGTTTTCAATTTTTTCCTGTACTTGTTTTTTCATCTCGAGTTGTTCATCCTACGCATCTCTTATTTGGATAAAGTTAGAAGTTATTTTTTAGATGAAATAGTTGAGAAAATTCAAATTTATTAAAACCCGTTGGCCAATGCGTGAGTTTCCTTGTTTAGTGCCAATTTGCATCTAATTCATTTGTTAAAGTTCTTTTCCTTTTCTTCTTGTTAATCTTCAACTCATATGTCAATGATTGCCATAAAATCTGCAAATAACTTAACAACAGAGACAATCAGAAGAAGCGACGAACTCCGAATTTATTAATAATTAAAAGAATGCTAAACATGTTACATTTCCATTAAAATTTAACATTTGTGGCTGTTTTGCATATTACATAGCTATCAAACAGCTATATAATCTTAAGCTATTAAAATTGTATTACCCAATTCCATCGCGTTTCTGCATGTGCATATATTTTGTCTTTGTCGTAGCCCCAGAGATTTATGTCTAATGGTGAATAATCAGAGCATCATGGAGGTCACTGCATGAGTGCGTTTGTATACATATAGTGCTCCAGGGCCCACCAAACATTTAAACTTGATGCTTGCTGATGATTAATCCGTGCATGCCGCTATTTCAATAATGTTGATTTATTTCAGTTCGTTATACATAGCAACTCTGAAATATTTGAGTTAATATCTATAAATATTATGACAACAAATGTAGATATTAAAAAATATTTTGTGTATATTTTTCTCATAATTCTGTTTTTACGATTTCTTTACTTTGAGCTGGTTGCTCTTAAAAGTATTATTATTGTTATACATGTGTTATAATAATATTTCAGTGAATTTTTATACGAGATATATTTTGCAAAGATTACTTTTGGTTCGTAATTTACTTCGTACAAATATTCAATTATGAAACTAAAAATTATAGAATTGTTTAATATTATTTATTTTTTAAGTTATCTAAGTAAATATGATATATAATGTGCGCAAGCATAGGAACATTAATGAAACGATGGAAAGCTAAACAATTTCACAGTAATTTAACCTCGTTAGTAGCGAATACCAAGAACCTTAGTTAAAATGCCTTTATACATAGAGGACATGAAGACATGTAATGTTCTAGAACAAATTCACTTTTAAATAGCGAAGAGAACGTAATATTCCTTGAAATTGTCTTATAAATGTTACATTTAATTCTTAATAGTTCGCTAAAGAGCTGCTTTATTTGATTGCCCACACTTCCCTTTTCTTCCACTACTCAAAGTTACACAATTTTCAATTTCTATTTATCCTGACCTTTTAGCAAGTTAGAATTTATAAATTAATTAAACAAATTCACATCGTACATATTCATATCAAAGCAAAATCTGGACTAGTGCTGAATTTGTATTTTTTACAAAATAATCACAAGAAAAATCCAATTCAATACATAACAATATACATCGAAGTTTCGATATGTCAATGACATTTACATATTTACATTTACATATAAATGTGCCGTTAAAAATAAAACAATCTCATAAATAAACGGCGTCGCATCTCGGCGAATTGTTCACTCTGTCATAATTCAGACATTGGGAGCTGAACGACGAGCATACACCGTTTTACAAATTTACTTGCTACATTTTAAAATGTTTGCGTAAAATAAATTTTACTCCTAAACATTCAACATTTCTGTAAACAAACATCAAGCTCGATTGATTAATTACGAAAATTATGCACGGGCTTCGGTCTTTTTTCATATCTTCAATTAAATTGTGACTTGCAAATGGAAATGAGGAATTCCACAACATTTCTCTTAGTTCTTTCGACCGTAAAACTTCTACTTGAGATATTTACATTATATTTACAGTTGTTGGTCATCGCTTTATCATTTCAACAGCCGTGAATAAACGTTTTCTTTACCTTGTTTTACATATTAAATCAAATAAAAATGGCACTTGGAAACAAAGAAGAAAGTGTTGATTTGTGTAGATAGTCGTTGTTGATATTCAAATTTATTTACAACAGAATTTCCTGTTCATATGTATATTCAAATTACGACACACTCACAAAGGGTTATTACATACGACAATTCGTGGGACATAAGGAATTCCACGAGAACCGTCCAGGTCACTTCAACATTAGCCATTGCTTCATTTTGCGTCAAAATATATCTTTAAACAATTCATAATAGCAATATGGACACGATTCATTCACAGCAACTGCGTTTATTCTTACGTTGTTATGTTCTATGAAGACATCGACCTAACATATTTTAATCTCATAAGCGTTCGTACATGACAACTTATTCATATAAAAGATTTATTTGTTAATGCCGCTAAATATTTTTTAGATAACATACCGCCTGAGTATATTGTTGTGTGATGAGGGGCAAATCAAGGAAAATATTTCTAACGTTGAATAATGGCTAAGATGGAAACAAAACAATTTACTTGATAATAACGACAGTAATTACAGAAATGAAATCTAAGGAAAATATTTTCAGCATTAATATTAGAGAGGGTCGCTGCGAATTGTCCAAATAGAGTAGGGCTGACGTCTTTAAATTGCCTTTACGAACAAGAGACAAAGCACGATACGCTATTTTTATAAAATTCGTTTCAATGTAACAGATCGAAAACTGAATTATATTATTACATCCATCATTATCAGTTGTCTGAGAGCGTTCTTCGCAGAAAAAATGTAAACTCGCTTACCCATGCCAATTTTCGCAGCCTCAAGCATATAAAATGAATAGATATAAGAACTTAACTTAAAAGAAATAAAATACAATTAACAATAATGTTATACAAAGTGAAGCGCGTGGGTTTTATGACGGATGTTGCCTTTATTTCGTTGTATATATTGTCGTCTAGTTCTTTATTTGTTCTTCTTCGCCAACCGTATTCTGTGTTTATTCCACCATATACAGCTCTTAGCATTTTTATTTCCCATCTATTAAGGGCATCATTATCTTCCTTCTTTAGAGACTATGCCTTATAGGCATATGTCACGGTTGGCCTTATAACGGTTTTATAATTTCTTACCTTATTCTTTTCGCTAGTTTGATATTTATTCCATATCATTTTATTTTGAGTCCCAAGTATTAGACCTCTTTTACCTTGTCAAACTCAAATGCCCTTCCATCATTCATAATTATTTCCAAATTTTCACCTGCTGACTGTTCGGTTACGGTTTATTTTGTATTTTTGTTGGTTTATTCCAGTCCGAAAACGTTTACTCCTTGTTCCAACTTGTTTGCAATCCTCCTTAATTCCACTTTCGTCTTTGCTAGGGTATTCATTGGTAGACATTGATGTTCATTGTTGTATATTATCCGCTCCATTTTTAATTTACTGCTTATAATTATGCTTCCCAAAACCAAGTTGAGAAGTATAATAGAGAGGGGGGGGGGCTTGCTTCAGGTCATTTCCCCCATAAATGCTGTTAATTTGTGGCCACTCTCTAGAGTACTTTATTTTGTGTTTTATTCAGCATAATAATTGTTATAAGTTTTTCTGGTATTTATAGGCCTCCCATTGCATTATACATTTGTTCTCTATTTATTCGATCGTAGTTGTTTAATTTGTAATCGTAGCAGCTTGAATAAAAATATGGTCATTTATCGATCTGTTTCTCCTGAAACCTGACTGATATTACCCTGGACATACTCTGTAACATTGCTTCATCATTCCTTAAAAAGTTTTGTCAGTACTTTCTTTCATACTAGTTTTACAGTCTCATATAGTCTTTCAGTTAAGTGAACTCCTCCTTTTGTGACTTCCTCTTTCGTTTGTACTTTTATATCTTCCCCTTCTCCTCTGACATTGTAAACTGTTTCTTTTTGGCCTTATTTCCCGTATTTAGGAATTCATCAGTGTTCCTTCCATTTTTCTATTTATTATTTCTGCTATTGTAACCTTTCTCTGTCTTCAGATTTCGTTATTTGAAATTTTGTGTAATCTTTTTTTTCTTCCTATATTGTTTTCTTATGTTTAATTTTTTTTCGTTTCCTATTGACTTGTTATTCAGTAATTCTTGTCTTATTTGCTTTGTCTCCTCTGCTATCTCTGCACATTCCTCATCGAACTAGCTAACTAACTAATATTGAAAACAGGTTTTCTGTATCTTTTTCTTAGGGATCATCGTTTTAACAGTCTTTAATGACTTCTTTTGTTTGGTTCCTCATCTCCTCAACTTGCGTGGTTTGGCAGCATTTCTCCAGTTGTTTTGCAATCTTCCCCGGATATTCTGTTTTAACATCATCATTATGCAGTCTTTCCACATCATATAGTTTTGTTACTTTTGGGTATTGTATAGTTTGCTCCACTTTTGCATCTTATTCTTACTAAGAAATCGGATCATGTGCCTACTCCTCTCATACTTCGCCCGTTAGTAATTAAGTTCATATGTACCAGTACATGAACAATTTTATTGCTCGTCCTGCCGTATGTTGTTATCCACGTTCAATTATAAATATGTTTAACTGTCTTCTTTGAAGGTCATTTTTATAGTGCCGTTAAACATGCGGGCGTTCTTATGTCTTATTAATCACCTGAATGCATCCTGCATAGTGTTCATTTCAAATACTTTATTATATATCATATTATTATTATATTATATTATATTATAGTAGTATTATTCGCCATTTGCATCTTTCTTATTATCATCATTTTCCAAAAACAGTAGTAATGATAATTCGTAATCAAGGCTGTGTACGAAATTTTCTTACAATATTAAAACAAATACACTCTATCGCAGCCCATTGGTTGCATAAAACATCACATAGTACTTTAGTCAATAGCATCAGTCCCAAACCGACCCAAGTCGTAATTAATGAGCTGTGAGCTACAGTATCCGACCTATCTGATTCCGCACAATTAAAATTACCTCAGAAATGCGAACAAGTAGTCAGCGAAACATGTAATTGCGCATTTATCTATATTATTGCAAGTGGTAATGGTGCTAGTATTCCTAGTTTTAATAGCGTTATGGTTGAATTAGTATTTTCACTATAATTGTATATGTACGACTTGATGCAACAAAGTTTATCTCTACAATGTCTATTCAAATATATAACGGCAACATATTTGTGAAATAATATAAGTTCTTATGGCGTATTAATCAATTAAGTTAAGGCAAACTAAGCTCGTGTGATTTCCCTACCTCTTGTTTATTTGTAATTTTATTGTTTGCTGCTTCATCTATATCCGATTGTAATTTTATCTTCAATGACTCGACCAGATATCTAGATTTTGTTTAGTGCGTAACAATAAAGCCTTAAATACCTGTACGCCATTGACAGCTTTTTGGCTTTGCAAATTTCAGGGTCATTTTCTTACGACACAGTTATGCTAATTAATTTTGCACATTAGATATTCTTTCTGCAAACATGTCAAACTACTACTGAAGTGTTATTATGGCTCAAAGTTAAATAAATTGAAAGATCACAATTACCACAATTTCGAAACAATACAAATATTAAGTTATTAAGTTTTTTCTACCAAATAAGTCCGAAAAACAACTGCCTGCACAATTCAACACTAACTAATAACACAACACAAACACGACATACACAACGAATAGTAACCATATCGCTGGTTTAATTATGGAATGTTCAAATAAAAATATTAGTTATACATCTCCTAACGCCTTTGCCATAGATGCAGTTTTTTTTCTTTTAGTGTATTGCAGAATAATTTTAATAATAAAATATCTGTGTTTCGGTGGACACCCAATGTTTGTCGCAGTGTCGATATCTACACAAAAGAACACAGCAGCACCTTTTAAAGTGTAAATAATACATCTCCATAGATCCAGAGTCCCACATTTCTGAGTGTTTGAGTTCATTTTATAAGCAGGATGAAACGATATCGTCAAAACGTCCAAAGAAACAAAGAACGATTTATAATAATTTCAATAAAAATAAATATTGGAAATAATGTCCAAAATAACTGAAGTAAATTTGTTTGTCATAAAATGTATCAATCGCATTTAAAACGCCTTTACAGTTAGTCGATAATTCATGGACTTGATATTTAAACAATAATGCTTTCCCTGTGGTATGTCGATGTGCTCACATCTCTTCTCGGCGGCCTGCAGAAAAATGGTAAAATCATTTTTAACAAGGATATGAGAAAGACGTCATTAATGACACATATCTGTCGAGGGCAAAATGTCATATATAGTCATTAAAAAGGATAAAAACAGTGGTTTGTCCTATCTAAAATCCAGCCGCTGTGGGAGATAATCTTATACTTCAATCTTCAAAGTCCTTGCCGCGCAAGCGATTGCATTTTACTTATTACTAACTTGCAGAAAAAAAATTAGAATATCATCGTAAGTAGTCTAACCAAAAAAAAAATCAACCAGTTTGGGAGGTGCCCAAACTGGTTGAAAAACCAAACAGGTATGAAATATTTTAGACATTTCGACCTCCGTTGGTTGTAAAGGATATGTAAAAGTAATCAATCTAAGTAAAGATAATGTAACTGTCACTGCAAGTCAATATTAACATGGGACACGAATGGCGTTGAAGAAGATACCCGTGGGTAGTCTGTTTTTGGATTTTCGGAGAATGAAAACACTTAAATAATAATAAACAATATATTAAAGTTGAGAAACAACTAAAAACGCAAACATTATTTATTCATACATTTAATAACAAGCGACGTCACATTTACGGCATTTGCAGTTTTTTAACAGTCACATTAGCCGCATTCGTAAAATTCGCAAGTTTCATTATTCTGTTTAGTATTTAATGAAATAACGTACGTTTTCATATATCACGAAGTATATTAAAAACTGGGGGCATTGGTGTAATGGTATTTATTTACGGAGAACAAATGAATAAAGCTCGATGCGCACTCTGGCTGAATTCATTTTACGCGAAAGTCGATGTAAAGTTATTAAATCGGGGGAAAATATAATACACAATGAAAATACAAGTTATAAAACATATTTTAAATATTCTGTCCAGATTAATTAAGAATTTGTGGTAGATAGATGCACATAACATATCGTGAATAATTAAAGGCAGTAACAAGAACTGATTCAGAAAAGATCAAGGATTACGAATATATATTTCCGTAACAAGGGTTAAGCAAAAGGTAGCCAAAGAATTGAAAGTGTAAACTTGTTGACATATAGATTTCACTTGTAAGCGTGTTAGTAACATCTCGGTTAGCTGTAGTAGAATCTACTTTGTGAACAGTCGTTAAGTTATTGTTCTTCACAACCCCATATCTCAGATTAAAGTTTCAGTCAATGAAAATGAAGTTGTGAAGGTTATTAAAACAAAGTGCTACAAGCGTTTGAAATTAAATATGACAAAAGTATATAGAATTCAATCGTAGCACTACAACAAATCATCAAAAATCTTTGTTTTGTGTGTTTCAGGATTTGATAGCCGACGCACTTTTTGCGCGTTCAGACTATAAAACAGAAGCAAGCAGACTATCTTCAAGATCAAACGAAAACATGCTCTACGTAACAACGGAAAAATTATTTTTATTTAATAATCAATTCAGCGTGCACATCATAATTTACTTTCTTGATTTAATATTTCTGCGGCAGTAATTCAGACGATAGACAGTGTACCAGAACGGGATACAGCTACGTTCAATGTTTAGCAAATAATCTCAAATTGAACATGCGTTATTGCAATTGGTCCGAAAGCTGTTATATACGGAGCAAAATATGCAATCGGGTCAATGCAAAATTGCCATTGTTAATCCCTATCCTGTGAAGTTACAAAATACGCATCCGTTCTTCAAATTTAACGAAATGAAATAATTCACAATGAAGGAAGGAAACTAAATGATTTAATCCTCTTAAATAAATTTGCGCATGTGGCCTCAATTTGATCTCGGCAAAATAGTCTTAATAAGCTTGAAATATGTCAATATGATTTGTATTTTAAGGTAGCTATCTCAACATTACGTTTTCGTTTAATATTTTCGATCGATTTGTAGTAAGTATATACTTTAAAAAAATCATAAAAGGCATAAATCTTAATTTAAAAAATTATGTAGTTTGACATTTGAATTTGCTTAAATTATTTTTAATATAGGTTTGTGTTAAAATTAAAAACATTCATGATTCATTTTCGTGTTTATCGGAAAATATAAACTTCTCCTTTGTCTTCCAAAGAGATTGATTAAATTTAAAAACCTTCGCTGTGGTAATTAGCTAACAAGCTTTCTAGTTCGTCTGGCTTAAAAGTAATTTTATTTACACCGCAAATTATCAACGGAGCTAATGATCAATGGGTTTAACGACGATATTTTTTTATTCTTGATGATCGTAGTTGTAAATAATTAATGTAAGAATGAAGAAAAGTTTTTTATACGCACGCAGGATTAGACCACAAATCAACTACATAAACTACAAACAATTTACCTATTATTATTATCATCAGATAAATGCACTTTGAGTGATATGAATGGCAAGAAGAAATTTTGTTTAATATGATTGTGGAATCTCAGAAATACACTCCAGCAATAAATTACAGGAACACTAAGAAAAATAGTTATAATTTATAGTTTTATGAAAGTAATGATATCTCATAAGCTGGTGATATTATCATTTATTTCTTCTGTCATCTCCAGAATTTAGAATCGGTACCTGGAGACAAGAAGTTATGGTAGAAGAGCTTGTTATGGTCGGAAACGCACGACAACCGCTCGACAAGACCCAGATCTACTTCTAGAGACGTATAAAATGACTTTAGGATTGCAATATTTGTACGGAAACTGTAAGAAACAGGTTGTGAGAATATAACCTAAGGTCAAGGAGACCAGTCCAAAAAGCCACGGCTGACTATAGACGACAAAAGAAACCGATTGGCCTTCGCTCAACAACATGCAGATTGGGGGATGGAACAATGGGCCTCGGTGCTTTTCAACAATGAGTCCATATTTCGGTTCACACGTTGTGGTGGTCACCTTTGAGTTTGGGCGTGTACATTTTGAAGCAAGTGGACAAGTTTGGAATGGGATCCTACATGGTGTGGGCTAGAATCTCATTCCATACTCATAGATTTCGTTTATGTAGCTGGCTGAATGAATGCTGCCCTATATATTGAAAATATTCTTACAAATGATGTGGTACCTGCTGGAGCTGTTATAGGTCCTAGATTTCTATTCCAGCATGATAACGCAAGACGACATGTAGCAGGTCAGAAAAGACAAGAACATCAAGTCCCAGTTATGGACTGGCCACCTATCAGAGCACATCTCAATCCAATCAAGCATTTGCAGGACGAGCTGGATCGGAAGCTCAGAAACAATTACTTAAGCCTAATTCGTTAATTGATGAATTTGTTTTTTGTTAGTTGAATTTTTTGCCATGTTTGTTTTTATTGAAATGAATGCAATGATAAATATACGATAATACACCCAGCTTACAAGATTTCATTAATTTCATAAATCTAGAAAAGATATTACGTATATGTTTCTCAATATTCCTCCAATTTATTGGCGTAGTGTATAGCAATGTTAAAACTTACTACTTAATATTCGTAATTATTGAACATAAAATATTAGCAGCCTTGACCCTGATATATATTTCATTTGACTGAAATGTTATTCTTAACAGTCATAATGTTTGAGCTAAGTTAAATACACAAAGTCGTCCAAAAATATACTGCAGGTGGCGATTTATTAAAAACATATTTCTGCTCGTTTTCAAAAATATTTTACGCGTAAAATATTTTTGTTATAAAATAACATTTTATAATTAAAAAATATATTTCAGGTAATAACAGGGTATCAACATTTCACATGAAATATCGACGTTTGCTTCTGTGAAATGCAAGTTGTTCAATAATTTTGAAATGAAACAAAGTTACCCTTACTACACAGTATTTTATTAACACTAGATATACATCTAAGTTGTCATCTTCAGCAGTATACTGCTGAAGATGAGAATCAAATCAAAATAATCTCGCACGCGGCCTAATGATTTCACATTATACTAAACGTTTGAACAATTTACGTACACTTTAAAATACTCAACAGTTTATTTGTGCCATTAGATTTCCGTCTGTATGCCCAATCTGAAACTTATGGAATCACATTACATTGGGGCAGAAAAACAATTTTGCAATTATAGTATTTTAGTTCAGAATGTTTTCCCATGTGTTACTAGGGCATAATCGAACGACCTTGACCTACTAGATGAAAAACATACTATGGAATGTCCATTAGAATTAAATCCATTAGAATTATAGAATTTATGAAAACCATATATGTGGAAGGTTTCGGCGAATGAGTTGTGGCACTTTAGTTGTATCTAGGAGAGCAAGTAAAGAGACTAATTATCCTGACTTATAAGTTCGTTGAATAGGGGATGCACACAATAGCACGTATTCTGTTTCTGTTTATCAATCTCATCAAACTGAAGTAGAAAAGTTTGCTAGGCAAGAGGACTGATTCAATTAAAAAGTAAAAATGGCGAAGTTAATCTACTCAATCCTGGGTTTCTGAGTCTATAGCCACCCTGATGAGGCAACAGATTCACTAGCACCTGATACTCGACTTGGAAAGTATAAACCAGGCCTTGCCATAAGCTAATTTGCTCAATTTTGGTTAACCCGGTTAACTGACGAACCTGATCATACTTGCGCATATTAATAAGCACGATGACGCGTTCATGCATGTGCCCAAGACTCGTTCAATAGCAGCCAAGACGATCCTCGATATGAGAACTGTTGATCAGGATGACAGACTATGTACCAATTTAGCCCATGTATCCAATGGGGAACACCCGCGAAGATACATTGAGTTTGTACCCATGATATAACAAGTTTGAAACCAACATGAAGTGTTGAATGCAGCTATCGCATGTACCAACATTCGTTTTCAAGATTTCGGTACATTACTAGAAGACAAACTTGATATAACTGGCCATTTCTGCGCCGGCCGACTAACATTAAACTCGTAATGGTGGTGGTTACAAAATTGCTCTGAAAAGTAGGTAGCGTTTCGCCCAACTGGATGGTTTTTGCTTACACCTAGATAAATGCCAAGAGATCCTCAACATAGCTTCAATGATTTGCAAATGTATAGTCGACTAAAAATGTTTCCGGACAGGTGCTAGGCGCATAGGCAACACTAAATGACTAATTTGCTAATGTCCATACACAGATTTCCCCACCGAACTCATAAACTCGCCCTCAAACTAATGTTGCTATCGTTTTGTGACCAAACTGCTATTCATTTACATATTACATTTATTACATATTATTTCTGACAATTATTATCGATTATACAGTTATTATCGATGTACGCTTCCATTACAATTCTAATTACTACAGTAATAAATAGTAAGTTAAATTATACGAATCACGTGCGTACTGCTTTCAGAGAAATATTCTTAACAAGCTTAGTAAACTACTAAAATACATAATAGATATTGATGTAATAATTATTTTTAACTGAAATATATATTGTTGTTTATTTCTTCGGTAGTAAATAATAATTTTCACGAATTTCGTATGATAAGAGCTATTCGTGCCTTAAATTTACCTGTAATTGACAATGGAGGTAAATATCGTGAGCTATCCAGTCAACTTTCAACAATATTAAAGTTTTAATATTCGCTAATTTAATTTATTCGATTACCAATCAGCTCAACTACCGACACAATTTTTAAATTAATAATAATTCTTTTTTGAGATATGTGCAAAAATTGAAAACACACTATTAAATAATTTTAGGTATTGCAAGACTTTTGAACATCTCCCAACTGTTTTTTTACAAATACACACAAATACTATGGTTTGTCGTATTCTTGTTGTTTTAGTTATATTGTGCTCGAACTGGAAACGCTTATTCATAAGCTCTATATTAGGAAACGCTTATTCCTAAGCTCTATATTAATTTTCAAATCTACCACTTAATATATCACGATAAATATGTCACAAACGTAAGCACAATGCTATTGCGAAATTCGTAACTGCTAGACATGATGTATGTATGTACGTTTAAGCGATGAATAGTACACCTTGTCCTTTTCTTATATGGCTTTGTTCCACGTCTCTCTCGTTAATTCATGGGACAATTGAATATCATTACAGGAGATAACCTTGTTGAATGTTGTCTAAACGTCTGGCCACTATCCGGGAACATTTTTGATAGACTATACGTTAAATCAATTTTAAACTTCTCGCCATTTTTATATCCACGATTGCCCAATACCATTTAACTAGTTTGTTTCATTTCTTTGCTTACCACAAAAAGCTTCCCGTTTATATCGTATTTGATATAATCCTCTCAAACCTCTTGTAACGAATTCATTTTGGTTAATCGAAAAATCTTCCCCTCAAAACTTGCTTGTCTGCCAATTTTTGATGGAATCTTTCGAACGCGATACAGCACCACAGCTATAAGGTAAACGCGCCTATCCGTGATTCCGAAGCAAATAATATTTCGACGATTTTGCCTTCGTGTCTTTTTAAAGATTAGTGATGCTCCACGACCCTGTCTTTATAATGTTCTTGTTGAGTCTCTTTAAGGCGTAGGGATTCGAAATCTATGATTGAAATTAAGAGTCATACGCGGTAAAAGTTTAACTAGCTGTGAACAATTTGTGATATGAATTATTACTCACAGTGTTTTCCATTCTTAAAATATGCGTCCCAAAATAAAAGTCTAATTAGTGTGTATATATGTAATCGTAAGTTGGTAGAATGGGTACTTTAGCGGTTACCATATTGAAAGCCCTCAGTTAAGCGAGACAGAAAACAAGTACAGTACATATTTGCCAATCACATTGAACTGAATCACTGTTTGTAACTTCCGAATGGAGTAATGCCACTATATTGATCAATTCTGATTTAGCGCCATTCAACGAAGTTACATACAACTAGAGTTATAAACTGGCATGGAGGGTGTGGGGTAATACGAGAGCCATATGCAATAGGCTGTTTGGATGGTTGCAGATTTTTACATTTACCTGTGATCCTAATAACGTGTGTTTTTAATTATTATTTTAATTTGATATGACGTGTTGTTTCAGTTTATTTGATTTATATGCCATAGAAGTCAAGAAATCCGTTAAGCAAAAATTTTAAAGCACCATTAACACTATCCAACGAAATTGTACGGAGACCTTTCTTTGAAGAAACTTTTCATTATTTGAACAATACAAAAATAAAAAATGGAAATGGTGCAATTAAATCAAGAAATTCATTTGTTTTTTTTTTAATTTTAATAAAAAGTTTTACATTTATTTTTTATGTCTATATAAAATCTGACTTGACATCTGTCTTCTTATTAGTTTGAATGTAATTCTAGATATACAAAGGGGGAATAAATAAGAAAATATCATCAGCGATATTTAATTCGAATGTGAACTAATATAAAAGTTTCAAGGACCACTAACACGATGGGAATAATGAACAAGAAACGGAAAATATTTTGAAATCTATAGTTGTAACCTACTTTGGTTTTTATATTGAAAATATGAGTATTTGGAATTACATATTTCGAATTCATCGGTCGAAATTGATGAAGATCACATAATCAGTGATTAGCAAGTTGCTTTTGAACCACTGACCCATATATTTTCATTTTTAGTAAATACACATACAGAAGTGAACATAACCAAAACCAGCCGATAATAGCTAATCTTCCTCGGCACTTAGTACATAGTTCTATTAGTCAATTTTGTTCTGTTGCCTTTTAATTCTTTGCTCCATTTTTCATTTGGGATTGTTGGTATTCGACGCATTCGACACAAGTAACGTTCGATAAATGTGTAACTTGGTGTTGCTTCGAAATAGCTGCCTTTTATTCTAGTACACGCAGAATATTCTCCGTTTACCAAGTTGGCGGGAAACGTAAAATATGCATGTGGATTTAACAATAGAGCTGTCAATTTGAATTAAGGGTGCATTTTATTACATGAATTGTATGTTTGAATAGAGCTAGGTTTATGTTTCCACCATGACCATCGACTGTTTCTATGAAAATTTTTCTCTTCGGCCAAAACAGTAGTACTATTAAAGTCAAATTGATGCTTGAAATTAAAACAATGTTGAGATAAAGCACAATTTAACTTCGCTATCCTAACGTCACTCTTATGTTGTATTAAACGAGAGTTTAACCACTGACTAGTTTGGCCAATATAACATTTATCACAATCTATACATGGAATTTTATATATAACATTAGACTTTTGGAGAAGAGGAATTTTATCTTTCAGTTTTGAAAATAATCTGTCTAAAGATATGATGTTGTATTGTCCTATTTTGATGTTATCATTTTTACAAATAGTGATAATTCTATTTGTTAAATCTTTTATGTGCGGTAACTTTTTATAAATGATTACATTTTCTGTAGAGATAGGAACAACTTGTGAAGAAGAATTATAAATTAATTTGTTAGCGAATGATTTAGGGTAACCGTTATTGATAAAAATATCAGAGAGAATTTTTAAATTTTTATTAAGAAATAATTCTAACCACTCTATTCTTCATCGCCTTAACAATATTAACTTTCTGATGAATAGAATGATTAGAATAAAAATTTATATATCTTCCCGAAGAAGTAGGCTTTTGATACCAATCAATCATAATTTTGTTATCACTATTTCTTATAATTTTGGTGTCTAAAAAAGGAACAGAGCGATCAGTTTCTTCCTCAACAGTAAATTGAATACTACTATGTACAGAATTGAAAGTTGATAATATTTCATTTATTTTATTAAAGGGCACCGCACAAATAATATCATCAACATATTTAAAAATAAAGGGAAGTTTGAAAGATAATTTTGGCAAAACATTATCTAATACAAAGTCCATCGTAATTAGGGCAATTATTGGACTTAATGATGATCCCATAGGGGTACCAAAAATTTGTTTATAAAATTTATCTTGAAATGAAAAATAGCAATTATCAAATATAAATTTAATTAAAGTAATGAAAGACGATAAAGTGAAACCACAAAAATCACTGATAAGTAACCATTTATCTTCAATTATACGAACAACCAAGTTTAAAGGAATATTAGTAAATAAAGAAACTACATCCAATGAAATTAAAACAAAATTTTGAGGGAGTTGGGTATCTCTAATATCTTTAACAAAAGTGAAAGAGTCCTTAGTATTATAAGTAGTACGACAAGCAAGCGAGGTAGTTAAAATATCCGATAAATATTTGGACAATTTGTATAATGGTGAGTCGATAGAGGATACTATAGGACGTAATGGAATCTAACTTTTGTGTATCTTGGGAAGACCATAAAATTTAGGAGTGACAGAATTATTCACAGTAAGTTGTTTATAAGTTGAATGAGAAATATATCCCATACTTTTAGCATTTTTTAAAAGGTCATTACCTTTTTTTTTGGATAGTGAAAGTTGGATCTCTATCAATAACCTTGTACACCTTCCTATCATTTAAAAGTTCATTAGCTTTAATGTTATAATCATTTTTATTTATGGCGACAGTAACATTTCCTTTGTGAGCGTTAAGAATTAATAAATTCTCATTATGCTTAAGAAAACTATTACATTCCTTAAATAAATTAAGAAAATCTACATTATCGGAGCCACGGGATTGCACATAATTAGTGATAATATTAGTTAAACGAGCTCTGTATACATCTCTAGCACTATTTGGAAATACCTCAAGTAAGTTTTCAACTTCAGCCAAAAGTTTACCAATGTTACATGTTTTAGGTGTCACATGCAAACTAAATTTAGGAGCTAGTGATAAGAAATTTTTAATTTTGTCAGGAATTAACACATTTGAAACATTAACAAACCATTTATCATTATTATGAAATAACTTAGTTTCAAGTTTATTTAAAACTAATTTGTTAAATTTATTTATATTTGCAGTTTTTATCTGTTTAAATAGTTTGTTGTATGTTATAGCTAACCTATTAGAAAATTCATTAAAAATGTAATTTGGAAGTAAATCTTTCAGTTGATCTCTTATACTATTAATTAAGTTTTGAAAAATTACAATTTCGTTAACTGTGATTTTGATTTCAAAATTAAGTATTTTAGTACCTAACCTTATATTAAAATCATTTATCTGATTTCTAGTTCTTCCTGTGGCACCATCAAGAGTCCAAGTAATTTTTTTGAGCCATTTTTAACATGTGTAGGTAAAACATTAACTTTCCTACATCTAAGTAAAAAAATTCTTCTATTTGTTTTCTTCGCAAGTTTGTTGTTTGTTGTTGCCCATTTTTTCATTGTGATTACAGTCAGACGACCAAATTGTTGTTCCATATCTTGATAAAACCCCATCATAAATGTAACTTGTGAGAACGTAGCGATCGTACAATTAGATAATTTAATAAAATTCTTGGGGATGACGATCAACAGGCTTCCACTTATTAAAAGAAACTCATTTGTTTTAATTCAATATTTCGCAATGTTATTTATTGCTTCTTCAGGAATAACTAAAAAGTGACATCTGACATACATGTAACAATTAAAAAAGATACTTACAACTAGAGGAATAAAACAAGGTCGAAAACAAATTATAAAGATAAGGTGCTAAGGCTCTGATAAATGATAACATCAAAATAGGACAATACAACATCATATCTTTAGACAGATTATTTTCAAAACTGAAAGATAAAATTCCTCTTCTCCAAAAGTCTAATGTTATATATAAAATTCCATGTATAGATTGTGATAAATGTTATATTGGCCAAACTAGTCAGTGGTTAAACTCTCGTTTAATACAACATAAGAGTGACGTTAGGATAGCGAAGTTAAATTGTGCTTTATCTCAACATTGTTTTAATTTCAAGCATCAATTTGACTTTAATAGTACTACTGTTTTGGCCGAAGAGAAAAAGTATAATAGCAGGATGTTTTTAGAGATGGTTCATATCAATAAAAATATAAATTCTATAAATTCTCGTTCAGATATTCAAAAACTTAGTACCATTTATTCTTACATTTTGAGTTTGTAGTTATTTGTAGTCTATTTAGTTGGTTTTCTTATAGTTTTTGATTGAGTTATGAATTTAATTTATTTAGCGAGTTCGTTATACAATACGAACAGTAACATTTTTACGTTGTACTCGTTTCTAAGGTTTCAGTTTTCATATTTAGACATCGTTCACGTCGAAATTTTTAAAAATTGTCATTTACCATCAAAATTTATATTTATTTCGATTAATATTCAGAGCCTTAGCACCTTATCTTTATAATTTGTTTTCGACCTTGTTTTATTCCTCTAGTTGTAAGTATCTTTTTTAATTGTTACATGTATGTCAGATGTCACTTTTTAGTTATTCCTGAAGAAGCAATAAATAACATTGCGAAATATTGAATTAAAACAAATGAGTTTCTTTTAATAAGTGGAAGCCTGTTGATCGTCATCCCCAAGAATTTTATTAAATTATCTAATTGTACGATCGCTACGTTCTCACAAGTTATATATATATATATATATGCTTCTTGGTTCTCGCTGTCTTAGTTCTTCTAAGTCAGCGAGACCTAGAAGAGCTTCCTGAAGATGGCAGATGGGACTCTGCCAAAACGTCGAAGCGACCCTTCGGGGAACATTTCACAACCCGAGAACCAAGAAGCACAGATTTCAGCCGCGAGAACTTACGCACCAACATATACATATATATATATATATATATATATATATATATATATATATATATATATATATATATATATATATATATATATATATATATAGTGATTTTTGGTATTTATTTTATACCAGTGTTGGGTTATTTTGGCATTTATGTAGAATAAAATAAAACTGTTCTGTTTTATGACTTCACTATTATTTTTATTTTTACGTTTCGACAATAGATTTTTGTCTTCTTCAGAAATATAAATTTATGTGTTAGTCTTTCGCGTTGCAAATGTGAAGGTGATAGGTCAGGTGAACGGGAGGGCCATGGCAAAAGATTAACGTCGGCAGCTTGAAAGAAGTCTAGACTGATGCGAGCTACGTGAGGACGAGCGGTATCTTGCAGGAATATGGGATTTGGAATGGTCGCAAGATAGGGTAGCAGATGGCGCTCCACAATGTCATGGATGTAGCGCTGAGCATTCATATTGCCTCTAACAAAGACTAGAGGTGACCTGGTTCCATAGGCAATGGCACCCCATACTATTACCCCGAGTGCGATACCCATGCCGTTCTATCGCAAACTCCAGGTTGCGGCGTTCTCCTCTTCGTCTTCTGACCCTTGCCCGACCATCATGCATGGCCAAGCAAAACCGGGACTCGTCACTAAAGATGATGCTATTCCATTAGACATTCCACAGTAGTCGTTCAAGGCAAGGCAGTAATATCTTCAGTAATATCAAACGGTATATCTTCTTCCATTTCCGTAATTTAAAACTAGGTCAATATTTGTAAAATTTTGTTTCCATACTAACAAAGAAACTAAATACGATAGAATAAATCTTTGTTTGAATTTCATTATGATTTTGCTTAATTATTTTCGTTATTTCAGTAAGTCTGTAGAAAAAATATTGTATGCAACTCGTGCGCGAAATTTATTTTAAAATTCATTCTCAAGCACGAAAGTATAATTTCGCGCACTAGGTACATAAATATCCATATTATTATGGACTAGTCCCATGAAGTACCACATTACGTCCTATATATGGTGTTATACATCAACTGATTACAGTCGAGTCAAACATAAAATATATTGTTTGGTTAGGGGTTGTTAATAATATTTCTAAATGGTTACTTTCAAGTTATTTTTGCCGAATTTTTTGAACTTGCCTCATGATTGTGGGACTGTATCATTATTCGTTGAATTTTATGTTTTCTCCCATTTTTGAAGTATGTTTCAATATATGTATAGTTTGTGATTTTTTCTGGACATAATACCGTACAAAAATGTTTACATGATTATTATTATTCGTTTTTGGAAACTACGTTCATTGCTCACATCTTCATCTCATGGATGACGCAGCAGACGTTCACAATTCAATCGCCACTTTTTCGGAATCAGAATAGGGAATCGCAAAACGAATCGTATATAAAAATGTAATAATAAAAAAACACAATTGGTGAAGAGCTCCATAGAAAATTTTGTTACATTTATAATAAATAAATTAACAAAAATTGTTTTTTATTTTCAAATATATTGTTGACACTACATATATTTCGCGAATATTGTGATTCCCCTGATTTGTTTATTTGAGTGTGGCTGTGTGCGAGTTGCGTTTTACCGACTTTCCGATAAGTACCCGGAGCATTCGGGGTTTAGATTTAATTAAGATGTCACGTAAATCCATACATACTTCGTGATATCAAGATGTGTTTTGCATCAACGCGCTATCAAACTCGCGGAACTTTTAATTGAATCGATTCATTGGAATAACTTCGACATAAATAGGATGTTGTATGAACTCGTAACTAACCACTTTCCAATTATGTTGTCAGACTATATTGCCGGATTATATATAATGTTCGTTTTAACGCACCGTCTGCTCATTGTTAGGTAGTTACGTATATGCCGCGTTCTTTAGAACTTGAATATTTTTTAAAGTAAAAATTAACTTGAAGTATTAGTTGAGGAAACATTCCAAATTAATTAGCAATCGCTGTGAATAGGTATTATAGTGCAGTGATATGATTTATATTTATATTTCTCGAGTAATGTTTATTTATAACAATTTTATAAATAATTTATATTTAAGAACATTTCTTAAACTGCGCCCCAAGCTACATAATAAATAAACTGTATGCACAAATGCTTTATTTGATTTAATACATGACTAGACAAATAGGAATTAGTTATTTCCCTTTATTTCCCTTTATTTGTCTGTGCCACTCCAAGTTTCGTTTCTGTATAGAATCGCCACGGTCGTGAGCTGCTTTGCCGACTTTTGACATTACATAACACGCCACCAACGTTGACGCTATCATAAAATTCGCAAGATAAATACGAAATTTGCTTCGGGCCCTTTCAACAATCGACCCTTCAACAAGGGACGGTACGTCTTTAACATTTTGAAATTTTCTAGTCCACACCAACATTAGTTTCTCAAGCCTGTTAACTTTATGTTTGTAATGCATGTTATACGGTGAAGAATAATTTCTACGTGCAAACGTTTTGAGTAATGTACCTGTCAGAAATGACATTGTGGTTTGAACGAGGAACGTTTGAATTTTGAATTACGCCTAATACGGCGCTCGGTGCATGTGACGAGAAACGAATGAACTAAGTATGGTGATCACTACACTAGCGTTGAATAGAAATGGAGTGCATTCATCTTGATTTGCATATGTAACATATCTCGCAACGGTTCTATCAGGCACGCTGTATGAGGAAACGTTTTACACGGTCGTGGATTCTTGAAGGTGATATAATGTCATCAAGAACGATAAAAATACTAAATATGTTTAAAAATACAAACGATAAAATACGATAAAACTTAGTGCTACCAAAAAAATGTTATCCCCAATGATCCGCCTATGATGTCCGCTTTGTAGGTAGGCAATCGATGTTATTACTTTTTTAATAAAGGAAAACAATACCTCCACAGGATAATGAAATTAGTTTATGGTGCTAATATAGAGTACATATATCTTCCTTATCGCTGTCATTTATCGCACACTTGTTAATTGTACAAGGATTTTTGTCACAAAATAATCCTTGTCGCAAAATTTTATTTTAAGTGCTACAAACGAAGATCTTCATTTTGTTCATGAAGGAATAGATGCTCTTTTACCTGATGTTGCAGATTCCGAGGACAAAGGACCACAACTGTCGCAAAGTCCTTTACACTTTCTGAAGGTATTAACATGATTTATCACAATACATTTTTATTAAACGACGAAATAGAAAATTCAAAAGTCAGACTTAGAGTATACGCCAAAAGATGATTAAAATTTGGATACTGGTGACTCTGAAATTAATGGCCAGATTGATGATAATGCTGACACTTAAGATAGCCATGAAGAAATTGAAAATAATAACAAGAAGGATCTGATGCTAAGGACTCTGCAGGTAGTAAACGCAAGAGAATGAGACGGTAAATGGTTTTAAAAGATGGAAATGAAATGAGAAGGATATGGTTAGAATATTATGCGAAGAAAAGAAAGCCATATTCAAACTAAATTAATTTCTCACAATTTGACTTTTATACTACCTGGAACTCACCCCGTGACAATCATACCTGTAGGGACTAATGTGCGTGGTCGATGGTCAGTTACATCTGTATTCATCAACACTAGCTTTATTTTTTATGAATATATACTTTCATAACCATCTAATTCAATGCTATGTATTACTGGGTTTCAATTTTAAAGAATGTACTAATCCTAATGCAAGGCATGTCCTGTGTCATAAATATCTTGAGCTTCACTAGATTTTTCCAGTCTATTGAATCGAAAATGAGCGATGTATTCTTTGTAATGTGTTTTTATGTTACGTCTATATATTTATTGTTACATGCTTTACATTCAATTGCGTAAACTCCCGATTTTTGATTTCTTAGTCTTGTCTTTTGGATGACCTAGTTCCATACCGTATTATTTGATCTCAAACAAACCTTGGTTTTTAATATTGCAATTTAAATTTATAGCCGCCTGATGAAACGGGAGTTTAATAAATTATTAATAAACTATTTTGTTCGAGAAACTATTGTATCTTACAATTTCTTTGATAACTTCGATTTCTTTTTCATATCTGTCTTGTGTAAAGGAAACTCATCAAACGATAAATAAGATAATTACAGGTTGCCATTTTGTGCTGAAAACAAACATCAAACGAGACCAAAATTTCACCTCAATGTAAATTTCTAAATTTTTGATTTGAATTACAAATTCTAATGAATTTTCAACTGCAAAACTTGTTCCTTATGAACCCATTGTATGAACT
The DNA here is from genome assembly GCA_959613385.1 of Geotrupes spiniger. Classification (NCBI taxonomy): domain Eukaryota; kingdom Metazoa; phylum Arthropoda; class Insecta; order Coleoptera; family Geotrupidae; genus Geotrupes; species Geotrupes spiniger. The sequence continues at coordinate 27,742,986 of OY390737.1, read as the reverse complement.
TTTGTTTTGTGTGAGGATTCCAGTGGTGTACCCAGGTGTCATCCCCAGTTACGAAGAAGTCTTCATTTTCAAGTCCTACCCGCAAATTTGTCGCCTGCGTAGTTTCTGTCCTGGACATTCTTTCATGGCTTTTGTGTTCAGGTTACAAATTACTCATTTTCAGTTATGGTGACGACTTTCAATTTTCATATAAAAATCTAAGGCAACAATCCACTTGTTTTACAAGTTTCAAGTTTACATTTTAACGTAACATAAGTACTATACGCGAAATAACATACACAAAACACATCGATGAGTGACCTTTACAATAAACTATGACAAATATTACGAACAACCAATCACAAAAATTGAACTACAAAATGTTACTATTAATAACATGCATGTAAAATTGATAGCATCGAACCATCCTGAGTCGGGGTCCTGTGACGCGATCGAAATCCACAACAACAGATGTCACTAATTATTCACCAAAGGCATATGCGGAGGCAATGAACAACAACCTTATATAGCAACAAAAAATGAGAGAAAACAGCACAAACAACTAAACACCAAATAAGAAGTGCACTGACGAACAGAAAACGCTTCCTTAAGTGTAAATGATAGTGTCCCTCCTAAGAAAACCGACATAAGAAGTAATGATAACTAATTGACTTACAGAATAATTGAGCGAAAAACTATATGTGTTAAAATGAATGATTATGCCTATATCCACTTAAGACTGAGGTATGAGATAGTTGTCTGAGGAAATTTAGTAGAACCTAAACGGAAATTTTTTACACCTAAAAGCTTTCGTATAATAACTAAGTAGAAAGATAGTTGCAAAAATATCTTTAACGATAAAAGTATCCTTACATTATCGGCAATTTATGTAATGGAATTTACAATATATGTAAAGACTGATTATTTGAAATCATTTCAAAATTATGAACCGAAGAATCCGCGTAACACATTACGAGACTCACATCTAATACCGCCACAGGCACGTTTGCGAAATGTGCAAGAAGCTGTTGTATTCAGTGAAAGATCATTTCACCTCTGACATGTCATGTGTACTTATATTTATTATACACTACCCATTTTAATTAATTATTTATTTTATTGATTTTACTGATTATTACTTGTGCATTAATTTTAATTGTGCTGTAATTTTAATGGTAATACTAAAATATTTGACTTGTTATACATTATCTGGTATAATGGAATAAAGATTATTATTATTATTATTGTCATTTGTAAACATTGTATCGAAGAGATTAGAACGTATTTAAAGATTTATTAAGTTCATATTTTTTAATTTATAATACCTATATGTAAAATGAACGTAAATATCAATTGCTTTTCTTGACAGTTTTTAATTTGTCGTCTTGAACATTTGCAAATATTTTTTTGTTAATTTACCATACTTCCCTTTTAATTAATTTACTTGTGTTTGGTGCATTACTATATTCAATTATGTTTATACTTTAAATTTAAAATAGGTTGAAGATATTTTATACTAAACTTCAATACGTTTACGAAACACTTTGTAATAATTTAATCAATTCATAATTTAGGGCAGCGCACAATTTAATATGTACGCGCATAAAATCGCTACAATAAACTTGATCGAGATTCCACATTACAATTTTTATACTTTTTTGCGTACAAAATGACGTAAAACAATAAATATTTTCTTTGTGACGTCTTAATATCTTGGAATAATAAAATTAATGTTTTGTTTTGAATGAGGTCAGTCATGTGCAAAACAAAATATGTCCTGTAATTTTCTTGAAGCGCAGCATGCGTCAACATAAATTATCCTCTTGTTTGCTTTAATAAAAAGAAATCAGCTTCCACAGTTTTAAAACTTTCGACATTTAGTTAATTGTCACGATTAAAACTGGTAACTACTGTTCTTAATACTTCGTGTCGGGATGTATAAGATGTAAGAAGTAATGATAACAGGCGAATTTACTTAAATTTGACGTTACGCATACAAGAAGATGAATGATACAAAATCAAATATTTACACAATACGGCTGTTATTCAAAGATAAAATTTTTATGAAACAATCGCGTGACAGTCCACGGTTAGGAACGCGTATATATCTGGTTAGTCATCTGAAAGTGTATATATGACAGACTTATTACTACATACTATGCATTATGGCCATTTTTCCCTGCGTGTAAATTTTAGCTAAGTAATTAAGATTAAAAAATACTTTGATAACCAAAAAATTAAAAATTCACGAAATAAAATCTAAAAGTAAAATAAAAGGTATGCAGAGCCGAATGAATGTAAAATTTTGTTTTATTAAACGTGCTTCTAACCGTGAAATTATAAATTGGAAGCACGATAAATTCGACCACATCATGCAATTTGCATCATATGGTCTAATAAATTTATGGTTGCATGAAAAGTATATACGTGAGCTTACTCGAATAGCGAAGTCATTAAGGGTTAAGTTTGATAAACCATTCAGAGGTCATTATCATTTTATGTTTGGCTGAACAAGTGAACACTCACACCCACTATAGAAAATGTGTGCTTATTAATGTGTTTTTCAAATATGTTAATTTGTTAAGATTTGTTTTACCCTTGAGATATTCCTCAATATATTTATGTATGCTTTCTGAATGGAGTCTCGTCATTATATATAACACATCTTCTCCTATCTAGGTTTTTATCGCCCACATTTATTACTAAAGTACTTCTACATGTTTCAGTCAATCAATATATAGTTTTGTTTTATTGTAATGCCCCCGCCATTATATGTTGACTGAATCAAACGTTTGTTGAAAATACCCAAGGCAGTAAAATAAACCTAAAAGTCTTTCTAAACGTCAAAATAAATTAAGCAACCGTAATTATAATTACATCACTATACCTCTATGAAAATATTTACAGTGCGTTAGTTTGCCTGAATTTTATTCTCCTCATCTTAAAGTTATGACGGAAAAAGTAAAATGGACACTAGAAAATTCAACAAAAATTTCACGATTACATTAAATCAAACAAAACCAAAAAGGACATTTTCGTGAATGTGAAAACAAATATTGTAATTTTTGAAACTAAAATAACAATAAAATATATATTTTTTTAAATTTTGCAATGGTAATTCTATCAAACTTAAACCGTTTTAAATCAATAGCATATATAAATTTGCGAGAATATTAATAAAACTAAAATGCAAAATGATATCGTTTCCTCTTACATACGGACTAAGTATTTTATTTTTCTACTACCCCGAGAAGTCTTGATTGAACCCTTATATGTGAGCCCTCCACAAACGACAAGCTTACAAATTATGTAAAACATGGTCCAAAATGGAATTAAATTCTGCTCGAAACAATAGAATTTAAATTCATGTAATGCAAATTAAGACGAGATGTTATGGCATTTTCACTCCATTATTCTTGTAGCGTGTAACGCAACCGTGTTTACGTGTGCTTATTTTCATACACATTAATCGGAAGAGACAATAGCTTACTGCTTATGTCGCACGATGGTAACTTGTTTGTTTGCTGAAACATATTGCCAATTTTAACTAGTTAGGAGTATATTATGCATGTATTTTGCAAAATATATTAATTCTTAACGGTGGGTAAGCTTTACCGCTGGTTAGTTTAAATTTATGTATATAGGGTGTTTTATTTAGATTTACATCAATTCGCGCAACTTACAGACGACCTCGTGATTTATATGGGCCTCATAATCGTCCATCTGAGCAAGCCATTCGTCGAACTGTGGATAGATTTCGTACCACATACTCTCTTAATGATGCAAGAACACTAACATGTCGAAGGAATGTGCGTACTGTAGAGAATATCGCTGCTGTAAACGAAAATGTGGAAGAAGATCCAAATGTATCGATTCGTCGTCGGTCGCGGGAATTTGGGCTCTGTCCGTCCACTACGTGGAAAATTTTACGCAAAGATCTTGGCCTAAACCCGTTTAAGATTCAGCTGGTGCAGGAATTAAAGCCACGAGACCACCACAGGCGTCGTTCTTTCGCCGATTGGGCTCTAAAGCAGTTGGAAACTGATCCGATGTTTTATTGCAAAATTGTGTTCAGCGATAAGGCTCATTTTTGGCTTAACGGGTACGTACAAAATTACCGCATATGAAGTGAAACTAATCCACAAGAGACCATACAGACTCCATTACATATAGGAAAATGCACCGTTTGGTGCGGTTTACCCGCTGGTTACCACCATCATTGTACTTTATTTCATCAAAAATGAAGCCGGATCTCCCTTTATCGCACCATGACCAATGATTTTTGTTTGAAAATATGGACGACGTGATCCGGGCGATATGTGGTTTCAACAGAATGGCGCAACGTGCCACACGGCGACCGAAACCATCGACTTATTGAAATCAAAATTTGGCGATAAGTTGATTTCGAGAAATGGACCTGTCAATCGGCCTCCAAGGTAGCGCGAATTGACACCTGTCGAATATTTCCTGTGGGGCCACGTGAAGTCACTGGTTCATGCTGATAAACCAGCAACAATTGACGCCTTGGAGGCCAACATTGTTCGTGTTATTCGTGACATACGGCCAGCAATGCTCGAAAAAGTGGCTCAAAATTAACTAAACTTAAACACAAAAAATAAACAAAATCAAAGTGGTGAAATATGTTAACTGTGATTTAACACATTCAAAATTCTCTGAAAATAATTAATCCCCACATGTATAAACTTGAAACCGATGAAATTAATTGTGAAATAATTTACCAAATGCGAATGTTATAGCACGGAATAAAATGCATTGGAAAATGAAAATCATTTAGGATTTCCGATTAATAATTACTCGTCGGTGTAATGTTCCGTACAAAGCAAATATATCATTAATTTGTTATGACGGAAATAATATGTACGGCTTGTGTTACCTAGTTATTATGATTTCATTGGTCTTTAAATGTGATTAATTAGTAATTAAAACTTGAATACGGAATCAATTACTGGTAGTAATCGAAACCACCGGTATGTAAACTTCTAGTGAGAATTGCAAATTTTATCGAGTAAAATGTGTTGAATTGAATATTCGTTGTATTATAATTACAACGGATTTATATTTATTAAACTACGAAACTAAAATGTAAATAATCAGTTGATGGAAATTATCAAAATAATTTGAAATTGTGGTGGAGATGTCTGCACTATATGTGTCAAGAAGTTTTTGGCGGCTTGTAACAGTCGTTTTATTTCACGCAAAGCTCATCTAATATATAATATGGAAAATATATAATGTGCTTGTCTGATCCCAAACGTTGCATTTATACTACGTCAAAACAAATCTACGACTACAATCCACAGAGTGTAGTAAAGAATAGACAAGTACCAAAACACAGCTAGTAAAGAGGCAAGTTGTCCAACGTCAATTAATCTAAACTCAGTCAGGTAGTAGAAAAATTAATTAGTTGAATTGTAGATTGTAGATCTAGAACTCTTCGAAATGTGTCTCTTCCTATACCATACTCTTCCTAAAATAGTGCATTTATTTCGCTAGCTAGACCATGACATTCCCAAACTACTGCAATAAAGAACGGGCCATTTTTAACATAATAGATGTTGCGGTTATTGTGTTTGAAACTTCAACATTCCAAGTTTTGGCGAACTTTTCTCTAAATTATTACTATGCTATAAGTTAAAAGTTTAGGTTACCTAAACAAACTTTTAATTGTTCGACAGCGTGCATCTACCGCACATTATATTGTATACCCCTTTCTTTATTAATTTTATGCTATAGTTCGTTCTGCCGCGAACGTTTGCATAGACGGTGATAAAATTGCAGTTCATGTGTAAGGTGCAATCCTGTGGAATGTTTGCACACAAAGTAAATATTTTATGGGAAATAAGAATATATAATATTAGGATTGTGATTATTTCGATAATAAAGAATATGTTCAAGTAAGTTTAAAATTTAGAATTAAATATTAAACAATTATAAATTACGTATTAGATGAATATGTTTGAAAGATTTCATTGGTGCAGATAAAGGTAGACAAAAATTCCGAGACTGCATGCATGCACGTCGGAAATCAAGCACCTCTCTCTTTGATTATCGTAAATATATATCGTTTTATTTTTTTTCCTGTCGTATTAGTCGGGAGACCGACCCACTGCGAGCCTCCGTTACCGGAGCCACGACCATCCTGTCCCCTTAGTGTCAACGTTTCTAGGTCTCCTCTCTGAGTTTGATGTTAGAGAACTTCCTCTTTTCTTGAAAGTTAGTTGGTCTTCTTTCTCCACGCTAAATACGAAGACCATCCCTCTCAACGTGATAGAAAAGGGGCCAGCTCCTCTCGCCGACTTCAGGATTCTGACCTGTGACCTGTATAGGGTCCTGGGATCCAAAGGGTGGCTTTGACGACCTTCGCTGGCTCGTCTACTCTTATTACGTGGTGTTTGGGCAAAGCTTCAATCCCTGGACGGTCATGTTTAGCTACGCTACCGAATAGTACCCTCGTCCTGACATTAGTCTCTATGGGTCTCCCCTAAGCATAAGCAGTATTTATACGCATATGATATTGTAACGGACTAGTCGGTGAGAGGGTTTGCCTGATTCGATCGTCCGTTTCCTTAGATAGTTTTCGTAAGGAATTCGTCTTATCATTGACGGCCATCCTTTAGTTGACTCTCTTCCGGGCCTCTGTATGTGCTCGTTAAAGGGGTTGGTTTAGATCTCATCCCAGCCTTCCCATGTTGTACCTGATTTGGGGTAGGTTCAGAAGAGGTTGTACAGCGTGTTATCTTTTTACCTATTTATATTTCATAGCGAGCGCGGGGTCCAACCATACAAGTTATTTTCTATAGTAACCTTCTACTAATAATTCATCTTCCCAGCTCTCCATCCGCCACACAACTCAAGAGTAGGATGTCTAACAAGACATCAGGGATATTGGTTAGATATAACCGCAGAAGCAGACAGCAGCATGTGGGTTATGTGACCCTATTGCCTAGCTGCCTGGTCAGATATCTACCCAATCAGTACCTAGTAATAACGTTGTTAAAATCAGACCACAAGTAATACATCCAGAAAGATAGAGAGAGAGAGAGAACTTGAGCAAATCATAACTGGACAGGATATTTGCCGATTGACCACTTCAAATAGTACAAAAACCATATATCAGAGTAACCAAGCCAAGCGTCAAAGAGAACAGGAGCAAAACGCTGAACCACAAACTAGATGGCCGTCTTAAGAATCTAAGCAAATTGAACATAAAAAATTGATAACCACCATAACATCAAAGTTCTGACAAAAATTTTACAGAATGGTGATTTAAAAACAAAATAAGCCTATCAAGGATAATTCAATAGTAACCGGTTCCAGTTTCCTACATATAACGTTGGGATGAATACAGTTGCATACCAGATAGAGCTGGAGAAACACTGGCAGAATTTGATGGAGCAATTGCATTTGTGTTCGCCATGTTATAAATAACGGTTGACGAGAAAATTAAATACGTGAGTAATGGTAACTGAACTTCTTAGAACTTCTGTAAATAACAATGGGAGGAGACTGGATCTCAACAAAATATATACACAAACGAGTCTTCGGTACAAGGAACTGTGGACGAAAAACTGAAAGTAGATTATCAGCTGGCGAATCATACTCCAGGATGTAATGTGACAAAATGTCAGCTAAAATATATGTAGTCACATACTGTGAGGTGATTAAAAGGAATTTGTATTGTAACTTCAAAAAGGCCAGGCCTTCCTCAAACCTTAACTAGGTTATGCAATATTAAAATATCAACCAGGGGAATAAAGCGATTAAAACGGCAGCAAATCTCAATGTTAACCATCATCACCGATGATGATCTTACCGGCTCGAATTTTTAAATCGTAACGATGTCTAACATTACTATGGACACGTTTATATTATTATTATTATCATTAGAATATCCCTTAGTCTCAGTCTGTTCTCTATCAGGTGATGATCTTCGCAGCATCTATAACTCCAAGATGGCCGATAACGTTAAATTGTACAATGCTTTTCTGGAAATTGACTGATCTTTCTTGAGTAATTATAAAGATATTATTGCGTCTTGCGCTGAATTTTATATTAAGGTTCACGTCAATTGTATACGTACGTGCCTTTAATCAATCGACGATTTCTCTAGGTTGTGTTGGGTTCACTTAATCTAGATGGTGAATTTTTCGATGTCTTGAAACGAGAATCTTTTGTTCAAACTGCGACAAATTCGAATTCTTTAAGACATCTACAAACCTAAGTTTGGGTATATCTTGACATTTCTGTTGTAGAAATGGGGATCGGTTGGGGTAATTGTGTCCCTTTATATTTTACAAATCTCTGATTATGTCCTTGGAGATTCTTCTCTGGTTGGTAAGCGATGAGTTCGGTGGCGAATTTTGTTTGTGTGCGGTTTGAAGAAGAAATCTCCATCGAAATGTTTGGATATATTCTATGAAATTTTCCTTCAATCAAAAATATTAATAAAATAACAAATAATACAAATAGATTAAAACTTTCCGTATTGTTTACAATGTTTATATCAATAAATTATATGGTTTCAATTTAAATCAATACTTAGTTATTATCTACTCAGGTTGAACAATTACTAATCACTTTACTGCAAATAGTGAAAGAGCTGTGACTCAATTGAGTAACTCACATCATTTTCCAGATTTATGTAAAATGCTTCAAATTATTTTTCATTTTTAAATCATTTTACCCGTCATTTTGCGTCGTCGATTATTATTTGACACGACATAGTATTAGAAGAGGTCAGCTTTCAATTAAAACTTAGTCGATGGGTGACCATAGCGATCAGTAATAATGTCTAATGCATTGATTCGTCGTGAAATGCATTACAAAGTTGCAATGAACCAGGTCATAGCCAAACGCATTACAATGCGCAGTATTGACTGAAGGGCTTCATACTGATTTAAACATTTGTTAATTTTGAAACTTAATTTGTTATTGCAATGAAATTGCCTATTACGCCACACCAAGTAATCAAATTTTCATGTACCAATTACTAAACTGCCACCTTTGACAAGCATAAATTTTAATTTAATAATAATTTATCTCACCGTTTTTTTTTTAATTTAATAAATATAACAAATGATATGAGCACAATTAGTTTTATTTATAATATATATTACACTAATTAAAATGACCAAAGTGCTACTGTTGCTACCAATTTTAGAAATAGCTGGCTAATCAATAATAATGTACAATGGGAGTTAATGTGGGCAGTAGTTTAAGTCGGGACGTAATATATTTTTATGTAATCTGAATTTAGTATATAAACCGAATTAAGAAACATATATACACACATTTTCGAATCATCTCAATATGGTTAGTAACCTATGAGTTCGGTGGCGAACTATAACTTTGAAATAAAATCGATTACGACTTCTACGAATCTAGGGTTACGTTGAGTTCGGTTCATCAAATGTAAAATTTTTAAGGTAACCGAGTTCCATTTGGAACGATAAGGATGCAGTTCATCAATTGGAAGATTTTATTAAAAATTTCATGGTTATCGTTTAAGATATGGTTGACAATTTCTCTTATCCATAATTTTCAGTAATTTTTCTATGCATTACATTTTCAATTATTCTCCGTTTCATAACTTTAAATGACGTCTCAATAGACCATACCTGGCGATACCTGGTGATATCGAATCAGCAATTGAACCAGAAAACGATATCGTTTTAATTTAAAAATCTTCGACCCAATTTGGTTTATGAAGGAGCACATTAAAATATATAATTATCCCTATAATCTTCAACAATATAAAAGTAAAATTGTCAAAATCAACTCCTCGATACTTTTTAAAGATTATCTTTCAAACGTGTAGACTAAAATTAAAGATGATGAGTATGAGTTCAAAAAATTGTCCATAACATCGATGGATTGGATACATTACTAGTCAACTTGAATTAAAAACACAGTTCAATGTTAATAATGCATATTGCATATCCAGAAACTTATGAATATTTAAACGGAAAGTTGCTAAGGCGTGCAACAGTGCAAAAATAATTGGATTAACTTTATATTTAACAATTTAAATATATTACGGCGTTAAATTGCTGACTAGACGGGGGGTATTAACAACGCGAAGGCTCGTCCTGCGGCTTACTTTGCAAGCTCATGCGGTCTTTGCCCTGAAAATCCTGACGTAATTTACTACACTGCATTTTCTGTGTTAAATAGCTAATATCCGCGGTTTTAAAGTTAATGATTTTTTTTTATAAAAGCAGTTTAAAATGAACTATTATATAATGATATAATAAATGATTTGCAACGACTATCCATTAGTACTAATTATCAAGTTCAAAATTAAATTGTGTACAAGAAAAAAGTACGCAATATGTGGGTCATTATTTTATCCTAGGAACTTTATTAATTAAGTAGTACGTGCTCAAGAGTCAGAAGCACTCTCGTAAATGAGCGTATTGGTTGCAATCTAATAGAATTCGAACAAACACTAATTAAATACATAACAACGTTAAATACCGTGGCAAACAAAGACGATAGCATCGAAAACGCGATCATCTTAATTATACAGTACATGAGCTTTCGCGATGAGATACCATAAAACCGTCAGTGATTATAGTGTTGGTCGGAACTTATTATAAGCTCAAAGCTAAATCCAGTAAGTTTGGACGGAGTAATAACGCAAAGTTGCTCTTGTTACAGACTCCAAGGCGACGTGACATATTACTTACTTGCATCCGATGAGATTCATTGTCAATCATAAAATCGTAGAGGCATATACTTAAGATGTAAAGGAAAATTACAACAAATCTGTCAAACAGGTTTCATATTTATATTTTTAATATGAAATAAGATTCGATACGTAATATTAGTATTATAATAAAGAACATTCAATGGAACAATAACTACTAGACTGTTTCATATATACGAGTATACGTCTGTCAATTCCATGTTCTCTGAAAGTAAGTTAAAGGCCAGTTAGTTGTCATTTTCAGTGCCAATACGTGTTTCAGCTGTAATGCTAATGTCATGTCAAATGGATCCAAGAAAATGATCATTTTTATGTACATATACCAGTTATAAGTATTAGAAGAAAGTAATGCATCATGGATATTATTAAATTTATGCATTTACGTATAAATATATGTGTCTTATTATAAATTAGTACTTATTTTTGCTATTTGTTTCAGATGGTTAAAATGATGGTTACCGTGGTGTTTGTTTACACACTTTGCTGGCTTCCATTTAATGTCTTTTGGGTAAGTATATTATACACTGGTATAAATAATAATAATAATAAAATATTATATATATATATATATATATATATATATATATATATACACGAAAGATGATCTAATCTTACACCTCAATGGTGTAGTGAACATTAATTAAAACAGGTCCATGAAGACTAACTGGTGGATCGCTAGACAATATTGTTTCTGGGTTATTACCCTTCGTCAGTAGCGATTACCAAGAACCTTAGTTGTTGAAATACCTTTACATGTAGTGGCCATCAAAACTTCTTGGCGCGAGCCAATCACTCCTAATGAACCACTGACAACAGAACACTGACAAGACGATACCTTGTCTAACACCTCGCGGCCACTACATGTAAAGGTATTTCAACAACTAAGGTTCTTGGTAATCGCTACTGACGAAGGGTAATAACCCAGAAACAATATTGTCTAGCGATCCACCAGTTAGTCTTCATGTTTTAATTAATGTTCACTACACCATTGAGGTGTAAGATTAGATCATCTTTCGTGTAAATTTTACATTTTTCTGTCATATTTGACAAGACACATTTTCAATATATATATATATATATATATATATATATATATATATATATATATATATATATATATATATATATATAATATACATACCTCATTGTTGCGGTAAATTATTGTTTTGTCGGTGAAATCCTTCTTGGATTTCATTTGGGAGGTGTTTGTATGAAAACACGAACATTATGTGAGAACCCACAATAAGTACTGACGTACTACAGAAACCTTGCTGAGGGATAATGTAAAATGTTATTTACTGCGGGAAATATTCTCACGGAATACTCCGGAAAATATCGACTTATAAATACAGGCGCGGGGTTCACGTTGCGAGATATGAGGAAAGTGATAAATGAGCCAGTAACAACAATTCATTTCATAATCAGTCGAGTACGGCGCGATAATTAAGATTGATGTGCGTATTTCATACCAGACAACGCGGTATTTGCAGACCAATTTTTCCGAAATAAATGAAAGAAGAAATGTGGGACAATGTGAACAAATTCGAAATTTTATTTATTAAACAAGGACAATGCGAATATTGCGATGTGATAAATAATTGTTTATCTTGTGTAAGTACTCGTCGTAGCAAATATTTTATTTGTGGGTTCGTTCGCTGAGATTTAATAAGTTTATGATCATGACAGTGGCAAAATAATTAATAATATAATTAGTCGATTAATAATTTATTCGAAGTTTATATTTCACAGTTCAAAAACACGTAAATAAGTACAACAAGTCGGTAACTTATCTAAACCGTTATAATAACAACTAGGTAATATTCCAGCAATAAAAATATATTTGATCTAAATGAAGAATTCGTAGCTTACGTATTTACTATATACTTTTTCGTCCATGCTACAAACTCGTATCTCGAGTTGAACAAACTATTTTATTAAAAACATCGTCATAAATATGTTCCGTCTTTAAGTGATCGATTTCGATATATGTAAAAGCCCAATTCATTTTAACAGTACATTTATAACACATGTCTAAAGACACACTTCATATAATATTGGTCTGATCCTTTGAATTTTGAAACACTAATTTTCTATAAATAATCACCGTTTACAAACCACATTATTACAACTTATATGCTTGAGCTTTGTGAGATCCTACACATCTCCTTGTTTCGTTGATGTTCTTTCGCAATTGCCATGATGCGTGATTTTTTTATATTTATTTAAAAACCCAACAAGTAAACTTATCGATTCTTATGAAGTTACAATAAATGCAAACTTGGCTCAACCAACGGTTTAATACTTGTGTTCCGTTCCTTCCAAAGGAATATTACTATAATATCACTTGGTATCAGTGACGTTTAATTATCGTTCATGGATGGCGCTTCACATCTTGAATCATTGTTATTAGTGAGGGTTTTTACCGCTGTTAGCTGTAATTGCCCCTTTCTTGTAGAGGTCTCGTCCTCGATGCTGCAACGAGCTGCAACGATCAAGTCGTTCAATACAGTTACGTATTACATATTATTTCCTCGTTGATTTGATTTAATTTAAATATTTTCATTTAAAAATAGAAGTATGCTTGAATATTAAAAATTAAACGTTAAAATTCATTTTCGTCGATTTTTATTCGTTAATGATACATACGAAACGACGTCGCTAATGATTAAAAAAAACAATAAAGAGAAAAATTTGTTTTCTGCAAATATTGAACAGGCGTGCTGCAGAAATTCATATGTTTCACAAATTAATTTGCTCGAACACTTGTCAGGTCTCCTACAAAATTTCATCTCGAGTTTTTTAAAACTGTCACGTTTTGGTACTGCGTCTGTTTGTTTTGTATGAATTATTGATACAACTCGCTGAACACTAGTTTGGTTCTAACAGATTATGTAACTGTGACGATAATATTTGATGCAATTAACTCGACTACAGATTCCGCACGTTTCGATGATAACATGAATATTAGATACAATATTAACAAGTGTATTACTCGTCAAATTTACAATGATACGTACAGATTTCGAGACATTTATTACCAGATTTATCTGACGAGTTAGAATGTACATCGATGTACCCTGTCGGTGTATTGATTCAATTAAACTCGAAACAGATTATTATTTGTTGATGTAAATCTTACTGCATGCTGGCAACTTTTCAGTTCCAATTTGGGGTGACGTAAAATAATACTAAAATGTTAAAATAGAATTATGTCTGCCAAATTTATTAAATTGTGAGCCTTTGTAAGTCCCCTTTTACGTTCTAGTAATTGTGTTATTATCATGGACGGCAGAAAATGCATTTTTTTTAAATTTTAAAATCAGCATTTACTTTTGATATTTCGTTGTCGTATTCTGTACCATAAATAAGTTAACGTAGTTTTGCAACTTTGCAGCAATATCCTCTTCTAATATATAAATATTAAAATGTTTCTAGCGGTCCCATAATATTGTATCAAGTCCGAATAAAAGTTTGTTTTGCATAATTTGCAATGGTCTAAGATAGCTATGGTCGCCCCATACCACCAATACAACACAGTGATAGCGGAAAGGGATAGCGGCTGCTATGAAAAGTTATTGAATTCAACGATCATGTAAAATATTTTCAAATATTATGGTCAATAAAGCCAAATAAGTATCCTGCATTCCGTATAATCAACCCCATTTCAAATATGTAGCAGATTAATGCAAATATTTGTAGCTGGCATCATATGGAGTTGTATTCAATAAAATAGCAGGAATTGAATATTGATGGTAAATTGTTGTATTTCTCCGTTGATCGCAGATATACAGTGGAATTATATTCGATGAAAGAAAACACACCTCTTACAGAGAGGGAAAAAGTGACATTAGTATTATAAATATTTACATTAGTTACCAGAAATCAAATAAACAACATAAATATATGGTATTGTTCTGCATAAGATTAGTTTGAGCTATTGATATCTCGTATTATGGCACGACGACAATAGAATACCTACGAACAATGCTGTTATTGTGGTTTCGCATAAAATATAAACAAATAATGTAAAATTTGCATCTTCAAATTAATTGTGTTAACGGACGAAAGCAAAATGTAAAAGAAAATGCGAATTTACACTAGCTCAACATGGACACGATAATAAAGAAATAGATATTTAATGTTGCAGCAATTATTAGCGATCACATCGATAAGACATGGAATTGAGTAGAGCCTGACAGCATAAAAACGATATAGAATACTAGGCTTTCTCTTCTTGTTTTCTGGGCTTGGCATTTGAAGAAACTAATTTTACCTAGGCAGAGATTTTCAATAGTTTGTTAAGGGAAAAGAGGGTATGAAGAAAAGAAATAAGATTTTGGAAGTGCAAACTGTCAATTTCAACAATGAAAAGTATAAGCATTTCCATTATAATTTTATTAATAAAGTAACTCTGTGATTTACGTTTTGTAAACCAGAAATCAGCTATTTCTACTCTCGAACCCACAGTGTTATTTGATTAATCATTGCAAAGCATTTTAACACATTTCATAAACTGTATCTGTGGTTCTCACCTGGAAATTTAATCTACATACTGATTCCACATAAAACGTCATATCACTAGAAACAATGGTTCTGATTATTTCGCCGATAGTCATGTCCTTTGTTTTTGTTAATGATATAAAATTAGAGAGAAAGGTTATACCGAAAAAATATTTAGATTTTCATCAATATTTATTTTTTTTATATAAAAAGCTGTGTGCAGTTTTTCTCAAGGGTATATATTAAATAAAAGATATGTAAAAAGGTATTGGGTAGCAGTAAACACAGCGTGTTTTTAGGTTTATACTACTGCATAAAAAGTATCAAAGATGTTAATTAACCAATTCCTAATTGAAAATTTGTTTACTTTTCAGATTGTAGAAAGCAGCATCAACCACCAAGTGAGAATATATTTATGGTTTGCTTTACACGGCCTAGCAATGTCTCACGCTTGCTACAATCCCATAATTTATTGCTACATGAATAGTAGGTTTCGCGCCGGCATACTACAGACCTTAGGCTCGATACCTTGCTGCAAGAAATGGTTAACGACGGTACTCGCCCGACGACCTACTACAAGCCTACCGCTGACAAGTAAGTCTAAGTATGTATGCTTTTGTACTAACTTTTATTATATGTAGTTTAAAAAATTCATATTGTGGATTATTTACAATGTTTTACAAAATTGATTATATATTGATAATATATCGATCGTCGACTACAAATATTTTAAACCAATAATCGCACTAAGTGAATATAGATGTATTAGATGGGGTGGTGCAATGAGGTTGTAAAATGGTCTCACGGGTTTACGTCCCTCATGCCCGGTTTCACAAATGCTAATCGTTCGTTAACGGCTTATTAACGAATATTCAAAAGTTTGCCGATTCGTTATCGAGTCTTTAATCCATCGTCAAATACTAAATGCATTTGACCTGTCCATCGTCAATTATTTGACGATGGATTAAAGACTCAATAACGAATCAGCAAACTTTTGACGATTCGTTAACAAGCCGTTAACGACCGATTAGCGTTTGTGAAACCGGGCATTACTAATGGATTTAGATTATTTACGAATTCGAAAAAATTTGTTAATAAAGTATCTCAAAATAACAATCCAGGTTATTTTTGGAAAAGCTGCCATATGTTTCGAGTTGAATTTTATTAGAAATACGAAATTCTTAATCGGCATTTAATTGCAAATTACGTTTTGGAGAATTAGTTGCATACAACTAGAACACAAACGTGCTTCTAAGTCTCAAATTAAGTAATAACGGATAACTGAACAACATTTGAATGAAAATTTATCATGTCATAAATTAGATGCCAAAACAAATGGTAAGTTTATTGTTGCGAATCTCAAGCAAATTAACCAGTTTAATTACACCCTACCCTAATTGGCCATTTCGCACAGCACACGCACACAGCTCATTTGCTGTAATTACGGCGGAATTGATTTTGTTTCAGGTTTGGAAGGAACGGACACAACTTTACTTCATCGGGACAACACCTCTACAACGTACATAAGCATGAGGCGGAAGAATGGCAGTAGAATCACGTCGTTGCGTCAGCACCACGTCCCCGTCCGCTCGGCGTCGATGATGCGAGCAAATCCAAACCATAGCGTGAACGCGAAGAACTACAAGTATCCGAGTGTTTTAGAGAACCAAATATAACAGACAGTAAGGCTAGATGTAATATTTTATACGAGTCTTGTAGTATACCTACATATAATGAACACAGTTGATATAGTAGTCTACGAGGCTGCAAAATTGAAGAAAATGTGTTTCAGTTGTTTCATGTAAAAATTTAGGTTAAAATGCAAACGAAGTAAAGAGACGTGGATGAACTGAGTTGGATGAGGTTCATAAAGTCGAGAGATAAATTGTTCAAAAACTATGTCTTTTTAGAGTCAAATTTACAGAACTGAAACGTGGAACATACGTACCTTAATAACGGATTTTGAAATGTATTAGTCAATGTTCTATGTGCGCATGAAAATGACGTATAATGTAATATGAGACATAGGGTTGTCACAAGATATTGTAATTTGCAAGGACGTGTTTCTGTCATTCGAGTGGGGCGAAGTTATATAAAAATATAGAAGGTGCGAAATGGAAAAATAATAAATATCTTCGCTTTTTTTAATTTGTTCATACCGTATGAATGATTAATCTGCTTTAGTGTTTTAATTCCAGACAATGTTTTCGAAGCCATTTTAGCATAATAGTAAGTTACATATGAAAAACAAAGGTGTTGGATACATTGGATTGGTTGATATGCCAAATAGGATTATGTATAAAGGAATCCTATTTTATCCTATTTTTTTAATATTTCTTGAGATAACTCCTGGAACAAAATGAATATGATGAGTTAATCGAGCAATGTAACTCATGTGACAATTTGAAATGATCTATAACTTATCGTAACATAAATGTCATTAATCGTACTATAATAGAAATTAGGCAATAACTGTAGTTTTCAGACTAATATAATGCCTGTCATTAAAAATGCAACGCCCAATAAACGACAATATTTGTAATAAAGTTAGTATAATTATGGTAGTAAATGATTACAATTTCATAATAATGAAAAAAATTGAAAAATCTATCGCCCTAAAATTCAATAATAAATCGGGTCTGCACTCATATACTCTGCGTGGCATGCTTCGAGTGAGGTAGTCAACGGCTTCCTACGATGTGGTATCCCAAGCAATCTGTATCGCATTTCTAAGGCCCGGTAGATTCATGGGAGAAACAAGTAACAGGTAAACGGCCCTATCATATTCCATACATGTTCAATGGGGGAAACATAAAGTGACCTTGTTTGCAAAGGACACAGTGACACACGTTTCAAGTAGGAACCTTGTAGGAACACTTTATCAGGCCTGGTATTATTCTGGTAGAAAATCGGGTTAAAGAAGATCCATAAGCAGGATCTGCAATTGTAAAAGGGGCTTCAATATACTCGTATCCGTGAAGAATCAAACTGGATCAAATAATCCACTAGGATTAAATAGAAATATTGATAAAATTCTTTTCCACCCATATTTTTCTTACAAGGATAAAATACAGTAGAACTGAAGTCCGTTGTCCCGAGATAAATTGACAATTTCTATATTCCTGGTATGACTGTAATGACCATCCAGGAGCACCGCAACATAATCATATTTTATGGTTCCTCGTAAGGAATAAAACAATTCGCCCATTTAGTAACTAAAACTCAACGCTCTGCGAAGCTCCTTGATGGTGAGGATCTTTTCATTTTGTATTGGACGATGCTAATGCTACTTTCACCTACATTATACCATTTGGATGGATCATAATTTACTATTAATTCTTAATTATTAATTATTAATTATTAATTATTAATATATTTAACCTTTTCGCTAGTGAATCTTTGTCCACTGCTCTGTCAAGCTTCAGAATGTTGAAATGACAAGGATGGCGCCTCAGAAACAATTTAAGCCTAATATGGCGAAATATATGCTTTGAATTAGACGAGAATATCGTTCATTCGTGACCACTAAAAGTGTCAAAACGTGTAGATATTACTGGGGCTACTGAGCTAATAATTAAAAATAAAGATTATGCTATGATTACATAAAACACTAAGAGGAACCCATTCGAAAGATGATGGGAAACTTTAAAATAGGATAAGAAATCATAAACCGCAAAGGACAACATGGCATTAGGCGTTATAGATAGCAATAAAGAAGGTAAAGGTGAAAAGAATACAAGAATAATAGAACTATAAGAAAATATTATAGATGTAGAGAAGAAAGCCAAAATGGAAAAAAAATAATAAAGACAAATACACAAGCTGAATGGATGAAATTTGTAGAAAAGTTTGCCACCGAACAGAAAGAAGAACAAAATTGTACGCTGGAATAAAGCAAGTGAAGAAAAATCTGTAGAGAAGACACATAAAATATATAAAAGGATAAACATGGAAGATACGAGTGTGGGAGGAGAAATGACAATGAGGGAATATGTCAAAGAGCTTGTAGAAGAAGGACATGGCTAAAAATGTTAAAGGATAAATTATGCGGATGTGATAAAGAGCAAAGAGATACAACTAACAAGAGATGAAGTAGAAAACACAATAAAATTAGAAAAGGCACCAGTTTTGACAAGATCACAGGAAAAAATGGGATCGATGTAGAAAATATGTAACCAAACAACGAGAAAAAGCAATTAAAAAAATAGAATGTAAACTACTACGAGAGGCCGAACAAGTCGAGTGCCAATGGTAAGAGATAAACCTGACCAGTGAGACCAAAATAATGTTATAAAAGAACAAGTGTTGTGTTGACCTCGTTGACGTTTTGATCTTTTTTCATATATACACACATTGCAGATTTATTTGTTTGTAGAAAACTCTTCCTCTTTCTTAAAGTGAATGCACGTTATACCTAAAATTTATATTAGCGAACTAGTTAAAATCTACAATCCTATTTGGTATACTGAATATGGAAATGATTTTGATAAAATCATCGAATGCTGTTTGCCTTTGTGCATTCACGTTTCCTTTCAGGAATACTAGAGGTGACCCATTTTCATACGCTATGGGATACCAAACTATAAATCCTCAGGTATCTGCCGGCTCACGTTCTATACAATACTGTACTTCCCACCATTTAGGGAATCGTTGTCCTAAATCAGCCATCCATTCAACCACTCATTGCCAATTGACCTGGTAGTACTTAACCAGTCCATAAAATCATTTATTCTTAGGAAACATTCTTCTTGATCTGTCAGATCTGCAGACAGTTCCGGTACTTCGACGTTTGTGTATCTGCCTTCCTGGCCAAGTATACCAATGAATTCGTTTCTGCCGACCCTCCCTTTTGGCAATTTTCCAAAGTGCCATTCCAGCTCGTATGATACTCAGGCATCGTAAAATAATATGTTAAAGCCAACCAAAGCAAAAACACCTGCACTCTACGCCAAACTTTAAAACTAAGTGTATTAAAAACAATTGTCTTTTCTGTTACGAGCTGCTAGAAGCCACTAGATTCACATTCAAATCATCATGAAATTTAATTTTTCTGTTTCTCGTTTTTTCTTTTTAATTTTGCACCTTAATATTTTTTAGATCTTACTCTATACTTTCCAGACATCTTTCGTGTCGTTAAGGACCATCTTTGGTAATCTATTTCTGGCTACCTTAGTCGGTGGGTTTTTATGGCTAACGTTATCTTTGCTTCTTTGTCCATAATGTCTAATTCCTTATTTGTATTTCTTCGCCAGCCGTCTTCTTTGTTTATTCTACGGCACGTCGTTCTTAGCATTTTTCTTTCCCATCTATGAAGGGATTCTTTAGTGACCATGCCTCACAGATGTATGTTACGGTGGCCTTATAACGGTTTAAATAAATTGTCTTCGTCATTCTTATTGATGTAAACTTTGATTTCATTCATTTCATCAGCATTCCATACTTCTTGTTACGGCAAATCTGACTATTATTTCCTGTTTTTTTTTTTTTCGTTTATCACGACTCCAAATTATAAAAACTCTATTACCTTACCAAACTCATATTCCCTTCCATCGTTCGTAGTTATTTGCAAATTTCCATTTGCTGACTGTTCGGTATCCGTTTGCTTGTTTTTCCAATATTTTTGTGATCCCCTTTAATTCCGCTTTCATATTTGCTAGAAATATATGGTAGTTCGTATATGCTAGGCATTGATGCTCGTTATTATATATTGCCCTTTCAGTTTTTAATTACTTTCTAATTGTTACTGTTATTAATTCTTTAATTCTGCAAAATCGCCCCGTACATTCCACATGCTCATACAACACACATCCTTCTTTAATTTTATGTATACTATATCTACTAGATTCATTACTAGAAAACTATTAAAATATATTGACGTTCTCAGTGCACTGAATATATCACCATTTGACAAGGAAACAAATCGAAATTTGGAGCGATATAAAATTTTTCAATTTCACATTTATTGCCGTTTACACGTCGAACAATTTGTTCCAATATTAACTAGAAATGCAGCCAAACTAGCAGTAGATTTTGTGCCACTGTTGTATTGTTTAAACTGCATTTTACGAGTTTGTCAGATAACATTATAGACTCACTGCGCCGGAAATAACAGTAACGAGTTTTTCATTGAACTATAATTAGGAAGTATATGCACATGTCATGGACGACCAGGGATAATTATTCATTTTTTCAATATTATAACGAGCACGGAAACCCGAACAGAATATTTCCAAATAATTGATATTAAAAAATTTTAATGGATTCAAATTATGTATTTAAAGATTACCTCGGGAAACGAATGCAACAATTCATCCTTGCATTTGCTTTACATACATATACAAGATCTACAAAAAAGGAAAAGGATAATCAGACATCTGAATAAATTTTAATTGGTCACACTTAGCACATCAGTTGCTCGAGGGCAATTATGGGCAATAAGTTATACGTCTTCTTTACATATACCGGGCATCTTCCACAGGATTTAGCTTTCTCAATGTTTCCATTCCTCCCTCCTCCAAATGGTGCATTTCCGCGAAATTCAAATTGTTCCCCAGAATCTTTTCCGGGTCTGAATTTTTATAATAATACAAAACATAAACTAAAATTTTGGAAAAAAGTTCCAGGTATAAGAAAAGAATGAGTCATAAAATGCCCAAAAATTGCTTTTAATTATTACTACGTTATTTTTTATTGTCCTGTTATTGCCAGTAAAAGCTATAGCAGATTAGCGTGCAATAAATTCCACGATGAACGTGAACATGGAGGAAACCTCTCATTTAATCAAAAAACACAATTTACAGTAAATTACGTATGTTAAATAATTCTTGCTTGCTTTACATAATTTGAAACGAGTAAACAGTCGGATTTGGAACGTACACGTTATCCCGCTAGGGCAGTGTTTGCTCAGTTTTTTTTTAATTTCGCAAAGCGGATTACGTAGGCGAGGATTAGTATACACTACCGAGCAGTGAACGTTGGCAAGAACTATTACCTGAATTCGGATTATTGCGTTAATGCACGAATGAAATATGGAAAGAACTACCTTACCATAGAATCTATGGGATAAGACTAAATTCATTTATTAAATCGTGCTGCTACGTATACTTCTGTATGTCATACTCGAAGGTGTTAGTGTTGGAAATAAATATTACCCGGCAGTTTCAGTGAACTGCCGTGCCTGTATGACAGTAAGTAAAAGTTACAAACTACCATATACTCGTAACTAAGTAAACTAACAAGGCGTTCAGTATTTTTCGATATTCCTAAAATTTTAGCCAACTCATTACTATTAACAAAAATGAGTATCATCAGATAGATCATATAGCAATAAAATCAAAACACGAAAGCATTCAACAATTTAACATCTTTATCTACTGTCAGGATTCGTCCTTAGCCCACGCGAGAAAATAATTAAATTGAAAAACTGTCACCACGTATAAAATATAAGTTTTTTTTTCACTGAAAGTATATAACTGAACCGATTATATTTCATTTAAATTTCATAGCATTTTCTTAAGCCTATTTTTCCTTTTCACCCATAAGTTCATAATTGTTAGATCTGATTAAGAAATTCGCAGAAAAAGCCAATCCAATCGAGCCCACTAATTTCGTAAAAATGTTATGCATTTAAAATGTAGATTAGAATAATTGTAAGTAAAATTGAACACATAATATTCTAGATAATATCAAACAAATTTTTGAGCAACACGATTAAATTTTTTGAAAAGTCTACTGAAAAAAAATGAGAAACTGTAGTTCTTTATACATACTTTGCTTCCAAATTCATTTGTGACGACTTGTGTAAATTTAAGATCCTTATTTCACATTAAACCTTTTACAGAAACATCTATGACAATGTATAACAATATCATTCAATTAATAAACTTGCATTTGTTATTAAATAAATATTCTATATTAAATGTTACATTTTCAGTTTTGATAGCATTGAAGCCGTAAAACATGATACCACAAACGCATCCTCCAAACCTCTTGATTCTATTATACAATTAATAATTATATTTAATAAAGGCAAATTTATTATTTTTCCAGCTCGTATATAAATAATGTACGAAAGAGTATCCGAGAGGAGTAATATTGAACATATTCTCTTTTCATAGCATACATTGTGCTTAATCATAATCATGTAACTGTTTTATCGAAAAATGTTGCATATATGTAATAGTAATATTACCATTGTGGGGAACCTCACGCTTGATGTAGTTTAAAATATTTTTTAACACACAGTGCAATGAGTTTGCGCATAAAATATCACTTATACTATTTATCAATGTTTCCCATATGCATGCATTAACTTGATCGAAATAAATCAAATAAACTACAACGTCGTATATATATTTTTTTATTGAACGCTAATGTAAGGATAAGAGCTAATGGTTTCGTGGAATCAAAATCTGCATTAGAAATTACATATTCAATTTTATACTAGTAATTATACATACATTTCAAGCAAATGAAAGAAAATGTCTTACATTGATTAATAAAAAAAATTAATTATTCAAGAAGTAAAGTAATTAACGTCATTATTCGAAATACTTGCATGTTTATAGACGTGTGCTTAATTTATGCGCAATAAAATACTTTACCGAATTCAAATTTCAGAATAAATTTACCACATTTATTAAATACAATATTTGTTAAAGTTCTTAAATGAAAATGAAAGTTGTTTATGATTTCAATTGATAGAATTTTAAAAATTACAATACACATTGTGTGGGCCTTGAACATACACTGAATAAAAAACAGTATGGCATTATAACATCATCAATGTTATGCTATCATCGATGAGTTAACATCACACACCTATAATTGACTATGGAATGATATATCTTGTTAATTACGGAATTAGTACACGAACTGTCCAATAAAATACGTCAACCTAAATGATGAATGACTTTTACTTATGCAATGCAAGAAATTTTCTAATTTTATTAGTAATTCATAGGTAATTTTCCATTGAAAACTCAAACTAATATACACAATAAGTTATATTTTATGCTCAACATTTTACGTTTGCTTTAAAATACAAAGTCTATAATATAGTAATCACTTACGACATGCATTACGGTTATCAATGATTCAAATTTTTAAATTTATTCTCTTCAGAGTATTCGTTCCATACACGAAACGATTTCCGTAATGTGTGTTTTAAAATAATCATATGTCATATTTATAAAATGTTTTATGTATGACTGTAATAGGTGTTCAAACCTGTCAATCATTGTTTATTGTACTGCTAATTAGAAATATATTACATGCTAGCATATACGAATAAACGGGGTAATATTCCGATTTGTACCAAACTCTAGATATTTAATTTTAATATTTATTTATATGAAATGTTTGTGACGACTATTTATTTTTTATATTTATTATATGATTTAAGCTCAAAATGTGTGTACAAATTTCCAGTATTAGATGAAATAAATCATATTTTTAATATATTATGTGGTGGTGACATTTGCTGTTAGTGGTTGAAGTGAGGGATAGTGGCTTTGAAGAATCGACCAGGTGTAACAGTGAGACGCGAATTTATATCTCCGATGAGCAAAGATCTCTTCCCATTATCGATATTCGAGTTGTATGTACGCAAGAATGAAAATGTTTTGAGCGAAAAGATATTCAATGTTATCTTCGTGAGTATGAAATATATATGTATAATATGGTGAATACTTTTTGTTGATACGTGAAAAACCTTCGGCCTGTCATTCCTTGCATTTATGGCGTTATCAATGATGACGTAAATCTACGATAAATTATTCGTGTAATATACACTGCCTCTCGAATAAAATAGACCACCCCGAACCACTGAACGTAGACTGATGAAACTTGGTGAAAATATCAAGTGTACGTAGAAAAACAAATTATTACATTTTTAAGAACAACGGATAACATTTAATGATTAAAAAGTTAATAATGAGTTACATCTTCACGTACTCTTATGCACTCAGCAACCCTTCTGGGCATACTGGAAATTAGATTATTGATATCCTCTTGAGGTACCTCAGCCCAGGCTATCTATAACTGTTGAGACGCAACACCTCTAAGATATTGGGAGGATGGGGTATACGCCGGAATCTTCTTTCCATCATATCCGAGATGTGTTCAATGGGGGATAAGTCTTGGAGGCCAGGGAAACATATTGATGTTGTTTTCTTGTAGGAAGGCTGACGTTACGTGAGCTGTATGAGGCCGCAGCTGAAAGGCTGCTCCTGGAAGGTTTTGTAGTAATGGCACAACAACTGGTTCCAACACTGAATCATGTAACGTCTGGCGTTTAATGTCCCCGGAATGAATACCAGACGAGATCTTCTTCTATAGCGTATTGCCCCCCATACCATAACTCCAGGAGTTAAATCCATATGGAGACGTTGAACAAGTTGTAAATTTTACCTCTGACCCCTAGGTCGCCTAATCCTCCAACGTGCGTCAAAATCAAAAATCTTGATTTGCCGCTGAAGAAGATCTCATTCCATTCAGGAACCCAATATTGTCTGTCCTGGCACCAGTGAAGTCTGATGGCTTTATGTTCTCTTAGAGGAAGACGATAATAAGGACGATAAGAACGTAGTCCAAACGTGCTCATTGATACCATATGGCCAATTGCTATTATCTAATTTATTCCAAAAGCTCGTGATGGTTCTGCCGGGTCCAGTACCTCCTACGACTCTAGGTGTTCTTCCTGCCAGCCTCTACAAGTCTGTGCTATAGTGGTGTGGGACCGATTGACACATTTGGCTATCTCACGGAAGGTTAAACTAGCCTCATGCATCCCGACAATTCGTCCTAGTTCAAAGTCGTAATTTGATGAAAATTTGCACGTCTTCGAACTCGTGACATTCTGAAGGTCCTAACAGTTACAACAAGCAAGAAGATACTCCTATCAAATGCGACAAATCAACGAAACTATGGTCAAACTAAAGGTACATGCAACTGTTGCTAACGAGATAATTTCTGTCAGGAGTGACAGATTGGTTTCAAAACTTAATCATTTGTTTTTCTACGAGCACTAGATATTTTCACCAAGTTTCGTCATTCTACGTTCAGTGGTTGGGGGTGGTATATTTTATTTGAAGGGCAATGTATTTGCAACTAAATTAATTCATTTAAACTATAAACGAATCACTGTTTTAAACATCTCAAATTATATGTGTTTTACAAGCTCATTTCTACGTTATTATCATGCAGTATTTAACAAATTATATTATCGCTCCTGTTTTCAATAACCAGACCGTTATCTGCGAGGTTCATGTTTCGTATTGTGTTATTATTACAAAAATGTGTAAATATGTTAACGTCACCCATCAAATTCGTGGACACAAATGGAATAGCAGGGAAATGCACGTATTTATGGACATTTACCACCAAACTTTCCATGAAATGAATAGGACAAGTGACGTAGAAATACATTTATCAGGTAAGATGAAAGTATTTGATATAAAATTGTTGTTTTATAGATCATGAATACAAACGTCCACGCGTCCACTTTGAATAATCTGCTCTCTTCTCGGGTAAGGAACCATATTATTGAATTGTCCCTGGAAGGGTCGTTTCGACGTTGGTCTTAACGGTCGTAGTGATCTAAAATGACCATTATTCTAGTTCACTACCACCCTATCTTTAAAGTAATCCCGAAAACGGTACGTTTTATCGAAAAAATTATCGTTAAAGAATTTAAAGATATTGCAATTTTAAACAACTTTTATTTGAAAAGTTCTTTGGAAAAATGTACTTTTCATCGCGACTGCGCCAGTTTGCTGGAAATTTAGTGTAAGTATAAGAAAGTTCAGTCCATTGCCGAGTTTTGTATTTTAAAGTCAATAATCGTCGACAAAGTTTCTGTAATAATTTGATGGTTATCTTTATCGCACTTTGTCAAAATCGTGAGCTTGCATGTGAATAATTCTCAAAAATTTAAAAAACTAATTTGTACTGATTTCGTGCAAGACTTTTTGTTTCTTTTATCTTAACATATTTGTGACACACGATTTCATATCCGAAACACGCAACGAATAGAACTTGACATCTCAAGTATGAGATAACATTATCAACTTGGCGAGTTTATCTGTACAGTAGACAGTTAAGAATATTAACAACAGAAATACGGGCGAAATTTCAATCTAGTTAAATTAGTATTTATCGGTGTTCGTTTTGTGTATTGTTGGGACCGCAACTTCGACGTAATTGGTAGTCGTGTACGGGAAGTTAAACAACGGCACCCGCAGGTGTGCGACACGATCAAGTTCAGATGAAATTGAATATCGCTAAAACAAGATCGAATAAACGCGGTTGGGAGAACCGAGTCGAACGTATTTATTAGTTGGTGCTTTGTGAATGTATCAAGAT
Source organism: Geotrupes spiniger (assembly GCA_959613385.1). Lineage (NCBI taxonomy): Eukaryota > Metazoa > Arthropoda > Insecta > Coleoptera > Geotrupidae > Geotrupes > Geotrupes spiniger. The sequence goes on along the minus strand of OY390737.1, from coordinate 27,715,415 downwards.
GTATCGCAAACCGTGGGTGCCAAAGACGTGGAAGACGGCAATATGTCATCTAGTTCAATTAACTTTATAGACGGAAGGGTAAGCACTTACTTTATGCACGTTATATATGTGCATTGTGCACCCATTTAACAAAACATGTAACGTATTTAGCGTAAAGTGCGCAGTCACGTATTGTAAACAGGATTCTCGTAACTATAATATTTGTTTACATTACGGTGATTATTTAAAACAATATTTTTAATGATAGTATTAAAAATAATATATTTAAGGTAAAATGAATATTTCCTCGGTTAAGTATGTAGATAAAAGGCAACAATGAAGAGCAAATACAGGATTGCAGTACAAAGTATTTTTATGCCTTTTATACTCATTGCCAAGTGTTATATTCCGTTTGAGTTCAAAATTTAAAAAATGTTTAATGCTCTAACTTGCCAAGGGGCAAAATCAGTTGAGTAACATCGTTGCATTCTCAATATCCAATAGTAAGTGGATGGCTTTATTTTTTTATAGGAAAAAATTTAATTTTCCCAAAACTTTTATTACATACGTTATTATAAAATATATATTTTTGAAATGTCCTCCCTAACTAGCGACTTAAAGTTGGGTTTTTCTTAACATTTCGCCACGCAAAATTAAACCACACACATATCAATTCTATAGAAATAAATAGTCTGATTGGAATGCATTATTTATTTCTACTCATAGTTTTGCTATAAACAATTACGTCGTTTTATTGTAGTTAACTCATTTGAGTTTACCAACATATTAACTTTATATTTGTTAAATTAGAATTCCTGGAATGCCGATATTGTGAAATTACAATATCATCGACAAAATATTATGATGTAATTTACATACGTGTCAAGAATGTAGATAATCTGTGTCAATTTTCGGTACATTTGCTTCGTGAATATCACAACTGCACAGAAATTTGGCAAGCTTCCATGCATATAAAACCGAGCATTATAATACACACCTATGCATTGTATTGTGATTCCCAAAACTACACAGTTACCATTTGACAAATATGAGAAATAACTTCAAATTCAGCATCTTAAAATAAATAAAATGCAACTCAGTAATATAAATATTAAATATGATTATGCAACGTATTCCTTCTACAATTAATGTAAATTAAGTTATCATGTTACTGGCAAGACGAAACCCAGCTAGAAACCAAGAAACCCATAAATGTGGCGCTGTGAGAGCTTACAATCGTTTATAATGCTGTTCTATTACACCACGCATGCAAAATTGTATAAAATATGTACCCGAATGGTTTTCTCCAGATGCACGTTTTAACGCAACGAACTTTCCAATGAGTATTACTACAAGTACAGCTAGACTTTAATAAAAAAAATTCAATAGAAATATATTTTATAAATCCGTTGATCTTCAAAATTTTATTATAATAACATGAATTAATATTTCATGTTAATATTAACATGAGTCTTAACCTTCCGTGACTGGCGCGCGGACTCACACTCCGCAACCGAATGTTATCCGGATTTATTTCAATATTACCTACCCTAGACATCCCTCACTTTCGGTATTCCTCTAGCATGTTGTGGTTGTCCTCAGTACATCGTGTGATCTATATAAGTGCCGTCGTTTATATTTTATGGCAGATTGAGGAGCGAGAGTCCGCCGCCAGTAACAATGTTCGGTCCCACATATGTGCATATTAGCATTTAATTAAGTCAATTTAGATCCGCGCAATCCAATGCAAAATATTCGCTACAATTATTTCGTTTAGACACTCAGAATATTTCATCTGTAAAATCCTGGTACAACTAGGAGAATATTTTTGCATAGATTTTCGTCCGAGTTAGCCGAACATCATATTCGTTCTCGAGCAATGCAGGATTATATACCGAAAACCATAAGGCTACGAATCAAACAAATGTTTGCGATTGAAGATGCCACTCCTGAGCCCCACAATCCTAAGAATACTAGAGGTCGTTGCAGTTATTGTGACAGGAAAAAAATAGACCAACACGATTCTCATGTAAGAAATGCACCAAATTCATGTGCCTTGAACATTTAACTTGTGTATGTGCAGAATGTTATTGTAATATGGTTTCTTAACTTTTGCTGATTTTGGTTGTCTAATTATTATGTACAGAATATTTGTTTTGTTAAATGTTCAATGAAAGCTATGTCGGCTTAACCGCCTACTTTCTAAATATAAATATATTAAAATAAATAAATAATTATTTAAAATGTCTTTTTATACAAACAAGAGACGTATTACATATGTATATCCCTTTTCGTGGACAAAAAAAGCTATGCGGACTCACAGTCCGCCGCCACTGCCGATGTGTAGAAATGAACCGCCAGTCACGGAAGGTTAATCAGCCAACGAACGGCATTTTATTCAAAGTTTTAAGTCTACAAAACTGAAAGCGGGCTATGGTCCTTAGAGGCACGTAATTTGGCTAAGACTTGTCTCATCTTCCTTTGGATGATCGGATCCATTTTGTCCCGAACTTGTCTAAAAAAATCGTGTCCGTGTTGTTCATTTGTGTCTCCAACCGCTTTCAGAAGCCTTTCGATGCAATGATGACCAAAGTTCTTCTATTGGTCGATCTTAAGGGACATTTGGCAAATAAGTTTTTTCTCGGTACATAATTGATATCATTCTACACCAACTATTCACATATACAGGAGGACTATTCCAACTAGTTTTCCTGATAAAATTGCACGAGGCGAGACCAGGCCAAGATATTATATCGTCGTTCTGATTGTGGATATTAATAAAATGAAGCATATTCGGTAAACTTTTTAGGTATAAAGCCCAGCATCGAGAGCTTCTCCTCGAACTCGGCAAACATCAGAAATCGCACATCAGACTAAAATTTGTCAGCACATGTTGCTTTGAATTTTAATTCCTTTTGGTAGTTTTCAATATCATAGGTGCGAAATTCACCGCTACCTTTCATTTCTATCGAATTTGAATGACTTGAAATATTTCTCGACATCATGCCTCAAAATAGCAACCATGTCGAGTCAGGCCTAGGTATACACAACTCCTTCTTTTTCAATAACGTACACCATTTCTAGACAAAATTATCTGGATTTTCTTGCACAAAACCCCAAATCGTTACCCCAGCTTTCGACTAAAGCTTAAAATTCTGTCTCTCGCGGATTATACCAGTTTATTTGACATGAGTTGCTCCAAAACATAAGGTCTAATATTAGTGCAAGATATACCGTCTTCACATTCTATTATTACCATATAAATCGTTGACTGGCTAATATTTTGAACTCTGAAAAAATTAACCATGTCAGTTTTGGCCAATCCTCGAACTAAGCGATAACTACTAAGTTCAAGTTTGTACGAATTTGAACTTGATTATTGAATAAACTTCAAGCTTATCAATATTGTTATAATATTGTTTACCGTTTCATGGTAACTAGATCAGACATCAATCGATAAATATCTAAGTAATCTTTTTCTCAAAACTATATTGATTCCTGGAAACGGTGGCAATATATTCCAATAAGTCCAGTGCAATAAATATTGACAAACCCAATATTTACTTATGTTGCGACCACCAGACAAGCAACGATGTTACAAGCTGCGAGATTATTATTTCAAAGTACACTTTTCACTGCAGGACTGCTTGTGAAATGATTTAAATAATATTTCTTTGCTTATAACATTACGAAAATTATCTTTTAAACAAGTAAAAGTAGCATATATACTAATATAACCACAGGTTAGAATAAAATAGAAATAAAAATGGACAATTAACATGCCAGATTAAGAATTCTCATGTGGATCGCGTGCGCCTGAAAGTTTCGATTCTCAGAGTTAAAGTTCTTTGACATATTTACTACCGTATTATTGGATAACCCAGCAGGAAAATATAAAAGTTTTACGAAACATCTTAAACTTCACAAGTGTATTAGGTTTATACATGTCTTAAATAAGTTAACAAAAGTTAGCGCATTGTGTAAAATAATGTTGCTACGAAACAAATAAATAATTATAAACTCACATGAAAGTTTCGCTAAACAATAAAATTAAATTGCGATGAAATGTCCACTGAAAAACTGGAATTGTTGCTCTTTGGTTGTCCATCGAAATTATAAACGCACATTATGAGCGGAAGAAACAAATATTAAATTCGAATTTACAAGAAAAATGACTTTCAATTAAAGACTTGACAAACTAGGGAATTTTACACCAATTTGAAGAACAGTGTAATTGAAAATATTATAGAAAGGCTGAACAGTTTATAAATACCTAATATTCTAAAAATATGATTTTTTCTGAGTTGTGACGATTAAAAAAAAATTAATTAATTTATATGTTATAAAAATGAAAATGTCTGGCCACAGATGTCAACAGTTGGAGAGAAGGATTTGTGAACAAAAAATATCTTTGCTCTGACTATGAAGACTAAAAGTCAATAAATTAAAAATGGTGTATTGCATAAAATTTTCTGGCTACTGCCAAAAAAAGCAAATAAGAATAAATAACTTATAATTATTTATTCTTATCGTTTCATCGTTTCAAATCGTTCCATCGGAATTAGACCAGAACAAAGATTTTTAGTTATTACATTTTCATGAGTAATTTAATTTCTGTGTCGACATAATCACGTGTCCCGAGCATGTACTCTTCAAATAAATATGCATATATTTGCATCGTAAAAAGCAACATTTTATGCTAAATATAATTAGTCAGGACTTTAATTGAATGTGAAATATTAATTACGGCAGGCAACTAGACGTGTGCACGAAATTGGCGATGACTATCGTCTATAGCGAGCGTTATTATGAAATGTGCGCGCCGGAAAATTTTTGTACTGCATTTTTGGGAACAGATTAAAATAAAAAGACACTTTAAAACATAATGTGGTATTAGATTGGTGGATTTAGATGTATATTAATAAATATTATAAAATCAAAAATAAAAAATATAATTGGAAAAAATAGTGAAATAGTCTAAATAGATTTAACAAGGGATTAGCGACAAGGGAGACCGTAGTTCCGAAGAGAAAAAAAGTCCATAGCAAATATTCAGAAACACTAAACTAGTTAGAAGAGCCTTTGTTAAAGGCAAACCAGAAATGGCGAATATTCAAGATGTGTTTTAAAATATGATGAATGAAATCAACGATATAAAGTCAGAAATCGGAGTCAAAAGAATTAAGAAAATAAGCAAAAATTTAAAGTAATTAAATTAAAGTAATTAAAAGTATATTAAGGGAAATAAGGAAATGAAAAACGAAATAATTAAACTGAGAGACCGAGGGCTTGAGAAAAGAGACAAGCGAAATAACCTGATTATGGCAGGAATGGATATATACACGAACGATAAAGAATGTTAAAAGAAGCGGTGGAGAACTTTATGGTAAGGGTCTTGAACACAGAAGCAAAGATAAGGAACAAAACGTATTTAGTGGAAATGGAAAATATGGAGGAGAAAGAAAATGATGAAAACCAAAAGAAAGTTAAAAGGCTTCAAGTAAAACAGAGATTTATAAATGACGACCTGACTGAAAAAGGAAAAGAAATCCAGCAACGCATCACAAGCAAGGAAAATGAAGAGAGTAACAAGGGAAACAGAACGAAAGCGAAATATCAGAAACTGATCATACGTGTGGAAATGGAACAAGGAGAAACAAACTCCCGTGATAAAAACGAAGCAGACGAGCAACGAACAAAAAACCTAACGAAGGACAGGCAAAATTGAAGACCGGTGAAAAAAAATAACATACTGATTAATAAGAATAAAAAGAATGAGAGAGAAATAAACGGAAAAGGAGTAGCTTGCATACTCAGAAATGGGAATCCTACAAAATAATAACATGGGAAGCAGTATCAGAAAGAATAATGAGGGTAGAATATAAAAACATCTTATCTTCACAATACTATTTACGGATCAAATGAAGGATCGACTAAACAGGAACTTCGCTAATTTTGGAGTAAAGTGCAGAATGAAGTAGAAGGGAAAATAGGCTTGCTAATAATTATCGAAGATGTGAATAGTAGGGTGCGCAATGACCGAGAAAGATCAGGAGGAACAATTCGCAATTTTGGTTAATTAACAAAAAATGCGAATGGAAAGGATGATTGATTTTTTGTACATTGAATGGCTTAGTAGGTAAAGGTAATTTGATTATAAATACATACATGAGTATACAAGGGAAGTAACTACTATGAAAGATAAGACAACAAGAGATTTAATACTAATAGAAATATCTAATAAATCAAAGGTAATGGACAATATATTTTATAAAGTAAAAAGAGGAAGTGATGTAAGAAGTAATCATCATTGAAATCAAACTGCAATTAATTAAAAACCAAAGAAAATCCAGATAGAAGAAAATTCCAACTCGAAATAGGAACAAGAATACGAAGAGACACACTTGAAATAAAAAAAATGCGGACGGAGTGAATTTAAAGAACTAACTGAGAACGTCGCTGCAGAAGTTTGTGGAGTCAGCAAAAGTACAAACAGAAGGAAACAAACGGCATGTGAAAATAAAAAAAACAATATGGAAAACTTATTTAGGGAAAAATAGAGATAAAACAATGTACGAAATGTGTATAAATAAAAAAGAAAAAGTGAAAAAATTCTAAAAGATGCAAAAGCGTCCATAGCAAGAATTTGGTAAGAAAATGGAAAAAACCTCCCGGAGATACACTATGGTGTTTTACCTAATAATTAAGAATTTCAAACAAAGAAAGAAAGAATCCACTGGCCAACATAAAAGAAGGAAACACTACTAGGTGGAACACCCAGGGATTGGAATTGTATTTCTAAAATTATCAAGAAAAATAATGAACACAAACAGAAAAACATATATACATGTGCAATGCATTCAGAGAAAGCCTTTGACACTGTACCAGACATGAGGGTGGTAAGAAAAAGGGGATTAAATGAGGAAATCATTGAAATTTATGACGTTTAAATATATGAGAGAAACGTTTAATACAGCTAAGTCTGCTATTCATCATGCTCATGGATTAAATTGAAGAAATATAAATGCACACCATTAGGGTACCGAGGATTAAAACCTATCTATATAAGTGAACTTTAATACGTCGATGACCAGAAACTGATCGCCAATACAGTTCAGAAAATAGAATATAAACATCGTAAGAAACATTCAAAATGAACAGTCTTAAAGTAAATATTAGTAAATCAGCGGTAATGAGTGTTGGCAGGAACCCACAACAAATAAGAATAAAAATTGGGAACGACATAATACAAGCAAACAAAATAAAATACCTGGGGCGGTAATGGAGGAAAAGGTGGACTACAAAGTGAAATCAACAACAGAATAATGAATACAAACAAAATGTATGGAGCTATATATAACATATGAATTAATACAAAATAAATCAGTAACAACAACAGAATAATGAATACAAACAAAATGTATGGAGCTATATATAACATATGAATTAATACCAAATAAATCAGTAAGAGAACGAAAATTAATATGTGCGGAACAGTACTAGGTCCCACCTATATCGTCGTGATGGAACTGTTGGAAGAATAAGGAGAGGTAGTCCGGGGACTACAGGGAATTAGTAGAATACTGGCAGGGAAGGGTATAACATGGGAAGAAGCGAAGATATTGGCACATGATCGAAAAACATGGCGAGGTAAAACAACCTCGTCACCTTTGATAGAACAGAGATATGTAAGTAGTGTGAAATATTTAACAAATTCCATATTTAATTTCAATAAATAATTACAATAATCGTGATACGTTAAATTTCGTACACATTTCATAAATTTTAACCTCACACTGGATTTGTTTATTATAATAATATTTGACGCTTTTTCATATATACAAACATGCTATGCAAGTAAAAAAGATCTGGATCTTCGGCAATCTAACTTTGACATAATTCATATGTCCATTATGTCATTATCAGTTGACCGTTTTATAATAATTTAAACGTATTGTTTATATGCTAATTGATTTCGGAAATAATTGCTAGCGTATTCTCCCGAACACGCTAGCAATTATGGACACATCATTTGTGGTTCAATTCTCTCTTTCTTGATATTTCTTACTATCTTACTATCCGGTTGGCAAACTTCCCACTTACAAAAAGAATAATATAAATGCAGAAAAATTACGAATATAAAGAACATTGCGAGGCCTTGTCTTCATTTGTAAAAGGATTTTACAACTATATGCGATAACAACAATCTGGTTCTTCATGTAAAACATAATTATGAGATTGGCGCTTCATGTAAATCAGAATTATGAAGTGTCTATGCAAATCATGCCAGTAACCTTTTTATTATATCCAACATTATTGTTATTGCTGGTCATTCACTTTGCAAAAGTTGATATACCGACGGGAGATGATTTCGATGGTGACGGGCCTAGTACCATACGTACACCAAGAACACTTCACTTTTTAAGGGCATTTTGTTATAATTAATTTTCTAAATATTATATCACACAATGAATATTATTTTATTTTATTATGTTGAATTTAAACGTGAGTATTTCATATTACTCAAATCTTGTCAAGTTCCAGTTGACTGTGAGGTTGTGATTACGATATGCTATTGAAAGATGTGAGCACCGTACATTTTGTTAGTGCAGCGATAAATGCGTAAATTTTGTGAAAATGTGGAACGAAAAACTGGCTAGTAAAAATTTTTAAATTTTATGAAATAATTAAAATATTTGCGATGAAATATTATATGCCCTATCACCCTACCCGTCAAAGATGCGCTGGGAAAGCATCCGCGAGAAGAGAAATGTACCGCCAAAATAGCAAGGAACAATGGGCGTCAATTTATAGCGCTGGAAATTGTAAAAGGGTTGGTGTGGAAGTACTTACCCTTCCCGTAACCGTCTTAACCACACTAAAGGAAGGCTGACTAGACAGTCGAGAGTGCTTTGGGCCAACTGATGAATGGATAATTTACGTGAAATACAAGAAAATGGTAGAAACGTAATATTGAATAATTCAATTACGAAAGTCTATACGTATTCACATGGCAAAATGAACACAATAATTATAAAGTCATGATAAATTAAAGAGACTAATTTACGATTGTCATTAAATAAGGGAACCAAATATTTCGAAATAATAATAGCTATTCACAACGAAACTGAATAAGATACTTCGCAATTTGTTACAAATTAGTGTAGTGACGTAAAAGTATATTAATCATGAATCTGCAACGCAATAATAAATATACAGTGTGCACATATGTAACTCGAGTGTATTTTACACAAATTATAAACCAATGACGTACGTTTATATTTAAAGAACACATTCACGGTGAAATTACTTTAGCAATGTCATCAATAGAGTTTCGGCGTTCGTACAGTTACGGTGAAAATGACATGTACAGCCACTGGAACACGTGTGAATGTCTTCATGAAACTTAATTAATTTTCATACATAATGCGTTAGAAGTTTAGTTTAGTGAATTTTGACGCGAAATTCATTGAGGAAACATTGTTTGAATTTGGTTTGTACAAATTTGTTCAATGTGATACAGTAACCAAGAGAAATTTTGTAATTATTAATTAATTGGAAACTTAACATTAATTACACAATGCACATCGCTCACGAACTTCTCAAAATGAAGTTATTTAAAACTTCAAAGCTTTCACGCTCATGTACTACATCAATTTTGTTCTTATAATTTTAGTTAGTACCAACATAAAGTAGAAAAACTGATTTAATGATTTAAAAACTCTAATTGAATATGAATAAACAAATTGTATAATATTATTCCATTTGCCTATTTAAATTCTTTAGTATTTGTTTATTAATACCATGGATACAATGATAAAAATATATAATAATATGAAATTTGAACGGAACATAGAACGCGTGGTTATTCTATGGGAAACTGTATTATACGAATGAAGCTTTTTATAGGTCGTAAATTGGAGTTTATTCGTTTATCAATACTTAAAGCGTTCGCTGATCGAGCTTAAAAGTAAATAGCTAATCGAACGTCCCATTTTGGTTCTCACACACTGCGCTAATTCGAAAGAAATACAATCATATTTAAATAGGGCACCCCTGTCATTTACATATGCGGGCAAATACAGCATAGTCGGAACGTTAATTAGATTTCACCCCTCTATTGGTAATTATTAATCAATAGACGTTGGGATATCCAGTTAACCAACCCTTCACTTTCAAGACGTGTGTAAATGTTTGCAAAAACTTCGGTAAATTGAAGTGGTTTAACCTAATTCACTCATGTGCATATTTCCTTTAATAATTGTGATGAATTTTAAATCATAAATTTTTTACAAATAGCACGTTTTAATACAAAGAGTTTCGACAATTTTAAAATAACATTCAAATGGGTGCTTAAAACATTTTTCAGTGAAAACCATTATTTTCTCGCATATTTATTTTGCAGCCAACGCGTAAACTTTAAAAAAGTTTATTGTAACATAGTTAATTCGTTACGACCGCTTTTGAATTTTTGCAATAAATACTAAAATAAAAATATGAAAATATGTAGGTTATTCAAGCTTTGGTGTGTAGATAGTTGTGTATGGATGCAATGTAAATTATAATTGAATTGTGTAATTTAATTTTTAATTATTAAAATTATAAAATAAAGATAAATAATTAATTTTAATAATTTATAACTTAAAGATCATTCCAGTTCTCGTATGCCTTGTGCTTAACATTTAAGGAATATAATTGCTACGAACGTTGAGATCAAATTATTTTAATACAGTTTTCGTGCACAGTCACGTTTAAATTGCATGTGTGCAAAATTTAGATTTAATTGAATTAAAATTTAATACCACGTCTATTTTCATGTACAAATGTGCGACGAACTTTATATAACAGAAATCCAATTTAATCTTTAATTAAAAATGTTTGTTTCGGTACATTTGGCCGTCAACGTAAATGCAGTACACCTAACAATGCCGCCTTATCTAAACATAATAAACACGCAGCGCGTTTTCTTAATTACGAAAAGAACAAATAAAATTCTTAACAAAGGAATACAACCCTTTATTTTAGATATGATACACATGTAATTACGCTCCAACAATATAAAGTTAAAACTTTTAGCAATTTAATATATTTTTATACTAATTTTAATTTGAATTTTTAATGTTGCCGTTATTGCGATATTATTATTGATGGTTTGCATTTGTACGTTGGATGTTGATATTCATCGGTTACTTATTAACATTTTAAAGAATAAATTTAATCGCAGGTATTGTTCGATCATTTCTACTAATTAAATTACTAGTTAAGTTAAATTACGGATTTATCTTTTAAAAAGGGTAGAAAAGAATTGATTTCCCCAAGCCTTTTAAAAGATAAATCTAAGATATGTACAAGAATTCAATGTTACATTACGTTATACAAATCCAACGCTCACTCTCACTTGTTTTTGTTGATAATTTACCTAAACCTACATACGTTTTTAAATATTTAATTTGTTTAAAATTTGTGCATTTAAACAGCTTCAATTCAGGAAAATTTCTTCTTTTTGCATAATTTTTAAAATCTCAATCTCCCGGATTGTATCCAATGTAACATTTCAATAACTATATATATACATCTTTTTTAGCAGCAGGTGTGGAGGTTGTTTCCAACATTGGCTGTAATACTATTTCCTGATGAAGTTGTCCTTACGAAATTATAGCTTCAAACAGTTTTCTATATATTTCAATTGTAATATTCCACTTGGTTTATAATTAATTGTATTTGTTTCATTTTAATACTTATCTGCTTGTCTTTTGAAATGGCTATAGTTCTTTTTCAGTATTCAACTGTAGTCTATATTTAAGACTTTTTCACTCCATGTATTTATGTTCGTATTAAGGTTTTCTTTCCCTTCTGCACAGATTACCATAGCCAACAGATTTTACATCACAATATTTTTTATTGTCCAGCTCACTATGAAGTCATCCATCGCATATTGAAACCGCAATAGACTGAATAACACTCATTGCTTAATCCCATCGCCTGGCCTTGACTTTTTCAAAAATTTATTTCTTACTTGATTGCATGTATTCGTATAGATTCGTACCAACTCTCTTAGAATAATACTTCTCAAGATTGTCACTATTTGTATGGGCTGAAATGCCTTATTCAACAATTATAAAGCTGAGGAACATAATATTTTTTACAAAAACTTTTTCCATTATCTGTTGTAATGGGAATATATGGTGTGTGGTGTTTTTTCCTGGATCCTGTCATTTTGATTCCAATTTGTTTACCATCGCAATTTTTGTTACTGTATATAACAGATATACCGCCCTATAGTATAGCAACCGTGGATTCTTATGTGTGAGCAAAATCACATCGTTGGTCTTAACACATTTTCTTAATTGGCTAAACTGAATTGTTGAATTCCAGGAAATAATTGATATCCTCATGGTCAAATGTTTTAGAATCTAACGAAAAAAATAATCCATCCTCAAGACAAAAGAACCGGCAATATTGCAAGTCATCTAAATACTAATTCTTAAATGCGTAAAAGCGACAAAATGTTAATTTTCCATGCCCTGGATACACGCGTTGGTTTTTATTTCCTTAACATGATTATTATGATAATTTACAACCTATTAACGTAAACGTGCAATAATTTGAAACACAATTGAATTGCAAATACCCTTGTTTACATTTTTAGGCGATAAGCGAACACATGGCCAATATCAACGACGCGTACTTCTTACAACTACTCGTTAACTCTTAATTAAACTGTTATCTCGAGCGTGTAGATGTTCTTACTTTCATTTTGTTATAATTTTTTAAAAACTCTATGCAACATCCGCGGTTTATTTATACATAAACGTTTTTATTTAAAGTGTAAACATCAAAAGTGCCATAAATCATCTTGTATATTATTTTTCGACTTTCGAGTAAATCCACGCTATAATTTAGCACGCCACACAAATCACAATTTGGTTCGGTGAATTCATTTACGCTGTCTGCTAGGTGAACATGGTCACTGGTTACAAGAAAATCTATCTACGCCATATATCTCAATAATGAAAATGTAGCGTTTATGTTATCGATCCCCTCCAGCCTACGCTACAAAATTAAATGTTATCAAGGTGATGACCCAAAATATGAAAATAATAACATGTTTTCTTAATATATTTAAACCGAGAAAATTTGATAAAATTAGTTTACGACGATGAATGTTGGTTGGAGACTTAGTTGAACAGAAACACATTACTTTAAATATTTAAACAATACTTATTTTCTCGAATATTAAAAAGGACTTATAGCAATAACACTCCACCAACGTGGTCTCGACTCTTTCAAGCAAAGAAGGAAAGCTCTGTGCAATGGGAAATGAGATATGAAGACGAAAGTGAATGGCCAACACCGAATATGAGACAAGCAAACGTGTCTCAGCGAGATGTGGGACAGATACAAGAAACAGTCAAAAGGGTTATGAAGGAATTGAAGAAAAAATGATACCCTCAGGGGAGAATACAAGACGAACTAAATAAAATGATGAAGAAAAATTCATAAATCATGAGGGAATGGATGGCAACTAATTAGAATGTCAACAGAAAGAAGAATCACATAGATATAAAATTGTTGACTGAAGTTGATGCAAAAAAACGAAAAGTAAAAAGGTACATCAGAAATCGAAGATGAGAAGCTCAGCAACAACTGCAATGGGAAATGTACAAAAGAACAGATAGAAGATATGAAAAGAATGGAAATAGAAAGAAGATTCGTAACCAGAAACCACGTTAACAGCAGGAAAAGTTAAAGAACCGGTTAGAGTAATTGAAGAATCTAGAACCAGATTATGGACCCTATGTAAGATGAAATGGATCGAAAGGCTTATTATGTGTGTTGCCTTTGTTTTTGATTTAGTTCTTCGTCTATTTCTTCATATCGGATTTTGTACGTATGCATTCGCTTAAAATTATTTCTGTGACTTAGATTGCATTGTTAAGTAAAGTACCGATGTCTTTTCTTTAAAACTGTTTTGTCTCTTTGCTATTCCATTGAAAGTTATGAGACAGTGGCTATTAATGAAAAAGTAACATTTTAAAACGTGACACTAACTCCTTACATAATCTTGACACCAAAGGACTTGAGACATGGCCATATATGGCCTGTAGAAATATTTATCTTCTAAGTTATCCAACTCAACCCAAACGGATCCAAAAACAATATCGGAACAGAATCTGCCACGTGATTCCAGAAGCAAAGCTCAAATTACAAAATGACTTGAACATGATCTCGAGCCTCGTGTGCTTTAAACGTGTCGCCGAGTTGTACGGGTTGCGTTGGACTGGTCAATGGAATAGCAGGTGTGACAAAATTGTCTAAAAGTGGAAACATGTCAAAATGATGAAAATGGTAAAATTAAAAAAAAAACAACATTTTTACGTAAATTCTCACAAAAAAATTATAATTAAAATCCAAAATACAAAAAAACTACAAAGAAACAAATTACCGAAACCCACGAAGAGGTTGTTGAAAATTGTGTTAACTTTGCAATATTTCAGAACTGAATATGAAATATGAAAATCGATAAATATGAAAAAAATTAAAAATAACAAAAAACAAAATTAAAATAAAATTGTTAAGATTATCTAAAATCGCCTCATATCCCTAAAAATGTACCACATTTACAAAGATGTCGAAATTGACTAAATGAGAAAAATTTCAAAACTATTATGCTTGATAATTGAGGTCCCGCATGCATAACGCGCGAAGCTGGAAATAAGTATTGTCCAACCGATCGATATTTTGGGGAATTTTTTTTTTTTTTTCGGAAAATGGATTAAACAAAAATACTATCTTGTGTAACTTTCCGCATCTTTTTTACCCGAACTATTTTTTGATCCGTCAATTAATTTGTCCAGAAAAAAATAAAATAGTGAAATTTTTTCGTTCGACAATTCAATTAATTTCAATGCTTTTTAAAACTCGAATCGAGAAATCTCGGGAACTATTCGACCAAACTAGTTCAAATTTTTAATGGAACACTGTGATACTTCACTGTCGCGAATAAAGTTATTGCAATTGTCGAAATAATCATTTGTTGGATAATATTCAATAAATAATCAGTTGCGCTATGAAACCATGTTCTTCTTTTTCGACTAGCGAGGAAGTTTTTCGCTATTGGTCTTGCGACATTCTCTTTGCGATATCATTGTTCATTAGACTGTAACGTATTTTTTGATGTATCACTTGGCGTGATAAGTTTAAAACCTGGAAAGTTGTTGCTTTGTAAACAAAAGGTTCGTTTACCGCGCACGACGCGTCAAGCGCTTCCGATTCATTCGCGCTACTTTACTGCGTTTTATTCTTGCAAGCATAGATTAATGCCCAAATTACTTAAGTGTTTATGTGATAATCGTGATTGAAGCATACAGTTATTCTTCTATGCAAGTACGCAATCAAACATACAGCGCATATGAATGAAAAAATTGCAATACGATTACCGGCTGTAAACAAAAGATTATTTTGATCACACTCGCGATCGTATAAGGAAAATTCGAATAATTATTATTGTTTTTATAGACATTTTTTCTAACAACGAAAGAAATACAATGAATAGTATTAATTTGTAATTATTACATCACAAAAATATTAAAAACATCTATCATTTGGGATGTACGGGCGGGAAAAAAATTGCTCGAGCACATTGAAACTGAAAGAGATTATATAGATTTGGTACAAAGTGCTCGAAATCCTGCATTTACTACATACTACTAAATCTTTAATTTAAAAAAAAATACAAAGTTCCGAAAGGACTTAAGATCAGTAAAGCAGTTAAAATTCAGTATTTTGCTAATAGTCAAATTAATGTTTTCTACGATTATGATAGCGAACCAATTACCTATAAAATAGAGACGACCGTGTCATTTGACGATATTGTAAATACTGCAGAAGCTAAACAAATAGGGATTTCACAAGAAAAAATTAAAGATTTAAATGCACTGCTACGATATTTGACTCCAGGAGGTAGAAATTATTTTACATCATATTTAGATGATATGAGTGTTAGAGTAAAGACGGCGAGCAAAACTAGTGAAGATAAAAAATCTAACAAGCAGGAATGAAAGTAGAAGAAACAAAAGAATCTGCTCCCTAATGATAGATGTTTTTAATATTTTAGT
The DNA here is from genome assembly GCA_959613385.1 of Geotrupes spiniger. Classification (NCBI taxonomy): domain Eukaryota; kingdom Metazoa; phylum Arthropoda; class Insecta; order Coleoptera; family Geotrupidae; genus Geotrupes; species Geotrupes spiniger. Next base: position 27,699,318 of record OY390737.1, on the reverse strand, counting down.
GATGTAATAATTACAAGTTAATACTATGCATTGTATTTCTTTCATTGTTAGAAAAAATGTCTATAAAAACAATAATAATTATTCGACTTTTCCTTATACGATCGCGAGTGTGACCAACATAATCTTTTGTTTACAGCCGGTAATCGTATTGCAATTTTTTCATTCATATGCGCTGTATGTTTGATTGCATACTTGCATAGAAAAATAACTGTATGCTTCAATCACGATTATCACATAAACACTTAAGTAATTTGGGCATTAATCTATACTTGCAAGAATAAAATGCAGTAAAGTAGCGCGAATGGATCGGCAATGGAGCAACAACTTTCCAGGTTTTAAACTTATCACGCCAAGTGATACATCAAAATTTACGTTACAGTATAAGGAACAATGATATCGCAAAGAAAATGCGGCAAGACCAATAGCGAAAAACTTCCTCGCTAGTCGAAAAAAAAGAACATGGTTTCATAGCGCAACTGATTATTTATTGAATATTATCCAACAAATGATTATTTCGACGATTGCAATAACTTTATTCGCGACAGTGAAGTGCACAGTGTTCCATTAAAAATGTCAACTAGTTTGGTCGAATAGTTCCCGAGATTTCGCGATTCGAGTTTTAAAAAGCATTGGAATTTCACTATTTTATTTTTTTCTGGACAAATTAATTGACGGATCAAAAAATAGTTCGGGCAAAAAAGATGCGGAAAGTTACACACGATAGTATTTTTGTTTAATCCATTTTCCGAAAAAAATTCCCCAAAATATCGATCCGTTGGACAATACTTATTTCCAGCTTCGCGCTCTCCGCGCGTTATTGCATCCGGGACCTCAATTATAAAATATGTTAAAATTTTTGACATATTTTAAAATTGCCCGGAATGCAAAAAAACAAATTTTTTCAACACGGCAAACCATAAAAATCGCTAAAAAATAAAATAAGCTAAATTAAATTCTATGAGATTAGAGATGTAAAATATTGCCAAAGAAGAAAATCTAAAACGAAGACATTTCCCAAACTCTTCAAAATTTATCAAAAGCTGCTGAAAAATTGTGAAAATTTTCGGAATGATATTTTCAATATCATTAACATATGGCATAAGTCGAAAAATCAAGGCATATCAAAACCACCATGCAACTCAAATTCAGCAAACTATAAAAAATGGTTGTACGGCCGTTGAAATCATTTTGGGCATCGTCATCAACTCTTAAAAAAATTTGGAGATGAAGCAAGAGATGTTTCAAACATTTGATACATATGAGACTCGGTAACTTTACATTTGCGTACCACGCTTTTACCAATTAACACGAGGATGGCCTATCAAATCAACAATTCATTGTGCTGCTATGGAAGTGAAAATAAAATTCATCTTAGTAAGTTCATGTGATTTCATACAAATTGACGTCGTGGGAGATTGTGTCAATTAGGACAAAATTATGACATATAAAGTTTGATATATAGTGTTGAGTTGGATTTGAGTTGGGTTGGCTTGAGTTGACTTGGGTTGAGTTGGGTTGAGTTTGCCTAAATTACATAGCTTGTAATGTTATAAGGTTGTTTCATTCTTTTTGAGGTCGTCAGCGACACATTAAAGGGGTGCAAATTACTGTTGTAGAAATTACAAAAATAACAAAATTATCAAACATTTTATTAAAGGGCTGTAAAAACTGTAAAATTTGTAAAAAATTTCCCAAAATATACAAATCGTATAATTGACAAAATATACAATCTAAAATACACACCTCAAATTATAAAAAACATCAAAATTTATAATAAAAAAAAACATTGATAACATTTTAAACTAAGTCAATTTTTTCCAAATAAACCTAATTGAAAAAAAGGAAAAAATTACTAAAAATGTCCAAAATGTATCAAATGCAAAAATGAATTAATTAACAACGTCGCAGTAAACTTTATGATTTATCGAAGAAAGAGACACTTTCTTTTATGGAGACGAACATGAATAACATGGAATATTAAATATACTAAATAATATAAAAACATAACGCACGAAATGATCAGACAGATTACACAGTCGAAGACAAATGGAGAACCAGCAGGAGGAAACAGAAAAAAAAGTGGGAAGAACAAGTAAGATAGCACATGAAAAGTAAAGGTATCCGAATTTGGAGAAGACAAATGTAAAAATACACAACATGGAGGATGTAAGGAAGGAGGATGGAAAGGGTACGAAAAAATTGCAGAAAAGTTCATTAAATTTTCGCAATGATGCATTGCCTGTTTTTTAATCACAAAACTGAAAGCTCAGTTTTCGTGAAATCCATTCATTATTAAGCTACGATGCTTACGATGGTCTACGAAAGATGTCCTTCCCATTTCTTAAACAACACATACATATTTATCTTATATTTGGAAATTAGCCTCTTTGTCCTGCTCCTCGACCGTCATCTTTATGACTTACTTATTTCAAAAAAATATCACTAATTTTATTGGACTAGTTCATAGTTTTTTATCCTTAATATAATTAAGTTATTGATTTGATTTCATTAATTATATATAAAAATAAAACAATCTATAAACACATAACTATGAAAGTTACAAACATTCTGTTTTATTATTGCCATTGAATTAATGACTTAGTTACAGATAAATTTAAAATATTATTGTTACTCCTGGCCGTCAAGATAGGAATATTTTGACCTTATGCGCATAATATTCTTATCGTTGCTATATTTAATGCAGTCATTGTTAAAGCTGGATAAATAACAAATAAAATGGTCCGTTAACGGCAACCCGGGATAATTAATAACCGTATTTACAAACAAGAAAATGAGTTTATCTATTGTTGATTGTGCAGCAAAAACATGTAAAAATAAATGTCTGAAAATATTAATGAGCAAACAGTGTTACACCAACACAGTTACTCTATAAATATTGTCAGTGACAGCCAAGGGGAACAACGAGAATTTTTGCAGAAGCAAACTTTACTGAGCTACAACATGGAATTCAATTTAATGACGGGAAATAAACAAGAAAAGGTATTTATTTTTGTATACTCTTAATACTCTTAATACATCGAGAGGCAACACATTCATAATAATACTAAATCGCATGAATATAATTATTGAAACTGATCACTTTAATTTAATAATGAAATATTTACGTTTTGAGAATCCGTTGATATATATATATATATATATAACCTTTTTTCTTTATATATATATATATATATATATATATATATAGAAAGGCCAGGAGCATCAACCGTGCAACGTTAGAATCAAGAATTATGTATCAGGGAAACGGTCAGCTATTGGGTAGTAATGAAACTCAGTTGATTATTCTTTTCAATATTTCGCAATAATTTAATTGCTTCTTCAGGAAAGCTACAAGAATTACATTAAGAAAAAACAGTCAAAGATTTAAAAATAATTAAAAAAATTATTTTTAAATCTTTGACTGTTTTTTCTTAATGTAATTCTTGTAGCTTTCCTGAAGAATCAATTAAATTATTGCGAAATATTGAAAAGAATAATCAACTGAGTTTCATTACTACCCAATAGCTGACCGTTTCCCTGATACATAATTCTTGATTCTATATATATATATATATAGCATATTTAAAATAAATGATAATCAAATTACAACCGAACTGCAATTTTTCAATCAGTACTTTTATCCAATCACACAGCAACACTTTCATCTCTCACTGTGAATCTAAATTATTATATAACTACTGGCGTAATTCTGGACTTGTTATAATTTTGAATTCGCAGTAATGGTCTTTATTCACTCGAATGATTTACGCCAGTTGCATGCTCTTTTGTCGCAAACTTCGTCCCCTTGAGTAATAACCATCATTATGCCCATTGAACGATATTCTATTATCGAATGCCTGTTTTCTTCCTACAGTTAAATTATAATTTTACAGAAAATTATGTTGAAACAATATTTTATAAATGCAATAATATATTTCCATGGCGCATTCAAACAATGAATTGCATAAATTAATTAATATATCCAATAAAATATTATATCAATAAATTTATATGCGTTAGTAAATGATTTGCATTTCAAGCAAATTTGTACAAAACATATAAAGGTCAATTAATTATTTTTAAAGTCAATTCAATTATATAGATATGTTTATAATCTGTTTTACAAAATATGCATTTCAATGCATGAAATCATTGCTTAATTGGACGTGTGTTATCGTTTTTTAAAACGTTTATTTTTATAAATCAATTGTGTAAAAGTGCAAAAATACATGATAAATTTTCTTATTACAAGTTAAAAGTATTATATACGGCGCTCCTAATATGTTTTATATAAAAGCACATCTGCCCGAGATTAAATTTCATCGTAAAAATTATTGCATATAGACTGAAATTTGTTCAACTATGACAATTTAATTAACATAGATTTAATACTAATATTTTCTGTACTTCCTTGTATACACAAAGGCTTTTCTTAATACAGTTGTGCTATAGCGGTCAAAAATGCCATCGGATTCCCGAAGCACTGGTGAAACTTTACGGTCCCAAGGTTTACACTCTGGATCTTAGCTACAATGAACTGGTTACTTTGCGAGGACTGGAAGGGTTTCCACTCTTGCGGGAATTGATATTAGATAATAATCAACTAACCGATTCCATGATCTTACCGTACATGCCGTACCTGCATACGTTATCTCTTAATAAAAATAAGGTAAGTGAATTTCGATTAAAAATATTGAAAAGAATTTAAGAAAATAGGAGATTACATTACATAATAACCCACATAGATTTAATTTAAATTGTGTGTTGTGTTTTTGCTTTTAAAACTAGAATACGATGGTAATTACTCTTTGACATTTGACGACCGTTGCATCGCTAGTGCATTAAATACATTGGAATTTAACTATGAAAACCAGAATCATGACTCTTTAAAAATAATGGAAAAAATCATCGTTGTCAAAATTATTACTTTAGATGTCCATCGCATGGTTGGATTTAATGTAACAAAACAGAAGTGTTCTGCTTTATTACATATAAATACAACTAAACACAACTTTCAAATGTTATCCATCAATCCACATCTTGTTGTGTTTTCTAAAGTTGTGTAGCCTTACTTGCCCATTCTAGTCACCAATTTATCTCCTCCACGCTAATATTTTACTTCGTAGGCGCAGCCTTTCATATGTTTCGATGTCCACATACACTTATTATTCTTCGTAGGCTTCCGAGGTTTGTACAGTATTTATCTAATTAGAAATAGCCACTATATTACAAGTTGTAACATAAAAGTAACTGGAGCTCACAATTACACCCATCTAGATGTAGTGGATTTCTATAATAAGGACGTTCTTTGTTTTTTATCAGTGGTGTGTTATCAGTCATAATGGGGGTTTTCGTTGCAACTGCGTAAGAGCTATCCTTCAAATTTTTTTGATTTTATTATTGTATGTGTTTGTTTCCATAATCACAATGGCTTTCCCTGTCCACTAGTAGAATCTAAATAACCGTATTGTTTCTTAGCCCTTTCAAAACTATTTTGCCTTCGTTGCTGTGGTTTGACTGGAGCCACTTGTTATTCTCTAAAAATGTGAATACTACGAAGAAGTGTAACTATCAAAAACTTTGACAATGTTAACATTGCTTACAGTGAGGGAGAATAAAAAATCAGTTTTTAGGAAAGGATTAAGTGTTTCAATAATTAACAGATCCATGTCCACACTGGAAATTATATAGTGAGCCGATGAAGGAATATGTCGACAAGCAAATTAAAGCAATGATATCGAGAGTCTACACTTATATAAGTGGAAAACGTGCTTATGGAAGCTTTTTGCAGCACAGATGTTGCGCAGTTTCGATGAAATATTCGCAGAAATGTAAAAGCAGTTAACAGATATTATGATGTAAAACTGGTGATTAGTAATGTAGGACTTTAAGACAACACTCATAAAGAAGTGAAGTTCTTATTTTATATAATAAGCCAGGATGCCAGCCTTTATCAAATGGTTTCCAGGTCTCCACTGATTTTTGCTGCCACCCTATACCCTTGTTCGGTAGTTGCGTGGTTTCTCCTGAATCCAAATTGGTGATCTAGGAACTTAATCCTAGATCATTTCGAAATAGAATGGGATTCATCCTTTTAAGAACCAATTTCTCAAATAGTTTGGATATAACGGGCAGATCTCAGATTAGTGTTGGAAAACATTATTATGCATTTAAATCCCACAGGTGGAAACTCATTTATTATTTCCCTGTGTCTTTCTTGTGGTTTAAGTCTGTTCTAATTGTGTGCCTTATTTCAGTAAGTGTCTCCTCCATATATTCAAATAATCATCTTCGGGTACGGCGGTTGGATGTGGGATGAAGTATCAGCGGGTATGATTTCTGATGTTGCTTTTTTTAGTAGCTTTCCAGAGGTAATAGTCTGAAAAAATGACGAAATAGTCTTGGACTGTTTCATTTTTCATATCGCTAAGGAGTTGCTTAAAAACTCTCTGCCTGCTAGGTTAAGACAACGTTTATCTTCAGGGCTCCTCGCGATTTGCCATCTCTCTCTAGGTTTTCGTTCAGAGTCTATTTTTGTTTTAATATAGTGTGGCATGTTTTCGCCTTTCACTGAGTTTTCTTATTCAGGAGTAGCTTGCCCTGTAGTTTGCTTGATACTGTGTTCAAGAATTCCGCTTCGTTATATAAGTCTTCTTTTGTTTTTAGTGGGATTGCAAGAGAGAGTTTTATTATTATATAAGGTATAGAATATGGATATTTGCGAGCCAATTATAGCAATAATTGGATAGTAGTCAGAAGATAGTTCTAGTCAAGATTTTGCTTGGAGGTACGTTCTGGCTATTCGTTTTGTGGCACAAAAGGCAAGAAAATCTTGTTGGTATCAGAAGGCCAGTATGTTGGTTCACCTGTCAACAGGTAGTCTAAATTATTGTGTTGGATAGTTATTAGGAGTTCTCTGCCTCTTGTTGTTATCAGTCTGAATAATCACCGATAACTCTTGAGCTTTCCATCAGGGTTTTGTATCATAGATTACATAATTGGTTATTCTGAGATAACGTCCATCGGCAGAAGCAGGATATTAGCATGATGTCAATATTTTCAATTAGGATAATTTTTAACACATTGACGTTCCATGCAGCTATTCTGAGCCATTTCAGTAGGTTTAACATTATCCTCATCTGTTCCATTAATATTTTCATCACTTGCTTTAATTCAAGCATATCATTCAATTGATGTGGTAGGACATTCGGTTGCGTGATATGTTCACAGGTAGTGATGATGGTATGCCTGTTTGCGGGTGCTTGTTCCTAATCGGAAATATTTTTTTTCTTTCAATTCCTTGTAGATATTGCACCATTTGAAGTTTGCATGGTGGATGTATTTGTTTTCTTCTTCTTTCTTTACTTGTACTTGAATTAACACAAAGGGCACTGTGGCAGTCTCTTTTGGTATGGCCGTATGTTTTCGCAGTATGAGCTGCTTTAGTTGATGAATATTGTTCAGGAGTTTTTATATGAACTGGACGCAAATAAACTGCACACAACAAAATTCCCAACCCAAATGCTCACATAGCAGGAAGGAAAAGCCTATATAATAATTTCAATGATAAAATCGAAAAATATTTTACATATAACGAGCGAGTATTAAGTGAAACGAAGGTATGCACTAAACCCATTTATAATAATACTGAACATTTTTTCGACAAGACTGCAGTTGTGTTTATGGAAGTGCAAAGGGTTGTTACGTTATTACCTACGTCATTCAAAATTTTAGTATGTTATAGCGCTGTGACATTATTGGTCACAACTCAAACATACGAACCGTATAAATTCATTTCAAGTCGTAAATTTAAAGCATTGAAAACTCGTGCTTAATGGCAGAGCACACGCGGAACATGGTAGCAAAACTAAATAATTCAATGGTAAAATTGCGAAAGTTTAATGGTGTTTAAATTCAATAGAAATTCGATGCTTTGCCGTATTTTAATCCGAGATAAATTAATAAATAACTTAATTACGTGTGTAATTTTAAAGTCTTTTGATAAAATTATTAATAATTTATTACCAGAACTCAACACTGAAATTTAATCTGGCATGAATCATCCATTTTCACATACAAGGAAAATTCATATATGTGTACTCGTACTGGTGCATATTTTTATTGGCATATAATACAGTCGTTACTTCTAATTAAGGCACAGTTCAAAAAGTAACACGTTTCAGTCCCATGTTGTATATCATTTAATTTTTATGTTATTGCAATTATCAAACTTTGTTGTTAAAATTAATTTCTTATATTTCGTATTAACGATGCATCTTTTCTTAATTTCAGATTGACGACATCGAGACTTTATTAATAAAAGTTACTCATAATTTACCAGCACTGACATACTTAAGTTTATTGGGAAATAAAGCTTGTCTTAATCAGTTATCCGATATGGCAAATGACGAAGAAGACTATCAACGTTACAGGCAAGTAACTTTTGTACAAAATTGCATTCTCGTGTCAACTGAAAAAAATTACCAATTCTAAGCGAACCTCGCAAGCATTGTTTGTCGGTTTACTCACATATGAGGTAGGTTCTTAATAACAAGCTTAATCAATGAAAGTCTGCAATTTGGGCGGCACAAAACTATAAAACTATACAATACGACGATATATAATTAGGGCATACAATTCGATAGTTGATAGTCGATAGTGTGCCAATAATCGACACAACTCTCAACTGTTAAAAATTACCATAAATCACTAATATTCATAAATATATATATTGATAATCGACACGATAAATATAATTGCTGAAATAAGTCAACATGATCTTGGACGTAAATTGGAGTAACACGATGGGTACCTACTATATAACTGATAATAAATTAATTACATAATTTTGGAACCAAAGAAAGAATAAATTTTGTGATGTAATTAAATGTTGTTATGATGTTAAATGAATCGAATGTCACACTCTTCGATGTTGGAATTGCTGCTTGCATTCGTGCTTTATGACGAAAAATGCATTTAGAAGCAAAATAAGAAATGTCGAGTCCATAGACTAATACCTGTCACTATCAATTTAATGGATAATTCTCGTGAAACTTTAGCTGATTTTGCAAGATGATCTTTTTATCTCATGTCAATGGTAATTTCAAACAGCACGTATACAAACATCAAGCAAGCCAGGAGAACATAACTAAAGGACGAAGTCTGGCAAGAATAGGAAAGTGGAAGAAATATAAACTCTATTTGCAACAAATGAATTGTACTATATACGAAAAACAAAAATAAAGCACAAGAGAAAAGGAAATCTGCAATTGTCAAGGACAGAGATAAGGGTACTTGTAGCCAACTTACGTACCCAACCCAACCCAACCCAACCCAACCCAACCCAACCCAACCCAACCCAACCCAACCCAACCCAACCCAACCCAACCCAACCCAACCCAACCCAACCCAACTTATAAGAGAAGATACGTTGTTATGTGAGGAAAGTAAACCTAAATTATGAACGATTATCTATTAATAGTAATTCATTCAAAAGGAAGGTGAACAATATACAGCGCCATAATATGGACCAAATGAAAGTGTAAAAAATAAAAACAGGAAAACCTCTTCATCAGAATGCCACTACAGGGCTACATAAATAACTATACAGTAGTTCTAATAGTTATAATAATTGGCACAAGATCGATAGGGTTGAGTGGGCTTAAATAAAGATAGTAAATACAAAATAAATACAAATGGAGGAAAGATAAGAAAGTAATAGAAACCTAAAGCGATTAAAAAATAAGGAACACCTACTTTCAATATTAAGCAATAAATAAAATAACAATATATAAGTTGGAATGAAAGTTAATTTTTTATTACTTTCTCGTATACATATGACTATGAAGTAAGGCGTAACTGAAGAAGGTTAAAAGAACACCAGATGTTAGTAGTCCCCACCATCTGCTTAGAATGTTAAGTAAGAGGGATAATTGAAAGAGAAAAGAAAATTACAGGAAGCAAATTAAAATGCAATAAACTCAACACGTACTTGAGAAAAAAAATGCAGAGAATACTCAATGAAAATTTACAAAACACAGAGTATACGAAATAAAACAAACTTTGAACAACTATAGAAAGCTGTGCTGTTGGAAGTAGAAATTAGTGTATGGTACAAAGATTATAAATAGATATCAAAAGCGTAAATTATAGGACAGAGATTTAAAGTAGCGAGACAAGAGAAGGAACTAAAATGAAAAGTTGAAAAGACAAACAACCAAGAACGTGCAATAAAAGAATGTTAAGAGAGGAAAGGGAAATACACTGGCAAATTTTTAAAGAAAATGTGACCAATGCGAACAACGAGAATCAGAACTTCAGCACATATAATAAAAGAAAAACGTAGCAATCAAAAACATAATCTCTGAAGAGGGAAATTCATAGGAAGATGGAGAGAATATTTTAACTAACTATACCATTTAACAAGCTAAAACAACAGTAATAAACCAAGTAGGGGAAATCACGCCAAATGAAATAGCGGATGCAATGGAAAGCGAAGGGAAGGCACCGCCATGCGATGAAAGATTAAATTATTAACTGCCAGCAACAGTGAACATAATAAAATGTCTAAAACATATTATTATGAGACGACACACCTGAAAGCTAACAAACTATCACCCCAAACAGCTTAGAAGTAATATTCGCTGGAATCATCGAAAAAAGTGTCAACACATGCAGCTTTTAAAGATAAATACATTGGATATAGGGAAAGAATATGGAGAGGCACTCAACCTAATATGCATTCGGGGCCGAATCAGCGAAATGGGAATGCACAACTAAAAGCCATCCTACAACGACAATAGGGACAATAACTGGAAAACGGAACAGAAGATACGAACATATTAAAAGAAAAATGATCTACTCTGAGAACATTACTCTCTCCATTTGTCCACTGAATCTGTAACACAAGTCCAGTTTGAAGTAGAGACATTTTAAATTGGATTGCAGAACTATGTATACTACATATGTTCAAAAGGTGGAAGAACATTAAATAGGAACGCAAATAACATTAACAAAAATAATAATCAAGAACAAATGCATACGTTATAATGGGTGAGAGCGAGATTCGACACCTGTGGCAGACAGGAAGGGTACACATTAGTGCTATAAAATAACTTCCTCGATACAAACAATACCCAAACTTGCAAGAACTCGGATACTTAAAAGCTGGCAATTTCTATAATAACTTACGAATCAAAGTCCTGGACAATGACGGAAAGACAAAGCCAAAATTGAGATTTTACTGAAATAAGATACCTCGAACAAATAACGAATTATCCTGGACAAGCTCTAACTTTCAGATAGAATATACTCAAGCTTCAAAAGTCATAATAGAAGAGAATCCGTTGAGGTAGTTAAGACATGCTTAGAGAATAAGAAAAAAAGGGTCACAAATATGGTCTTCGAGGCTACCGTAAGACAGATAGGTGCCGTATCTAGAGGAAATAACAAAAGCGATGAAACAACGAGTGTAAAATCTAGGAACACCGTCACATTTGAAGATGGAGAGAAACGGGTGACACTTTAATTGGAGAACAGATCCCTCCTTCAAACACCCTAGTTCCCTTTAACGCTCAAGGGTAAGTGGGTAAGTAACTCAGATGCAAACGAATGATTAAATAATGGGTATAATAAAAACATTAATTATGTAACACCCTATAACGTTAATTGGATACTTCGTGCGAAACGGCAAGATATATATATATATATGGGTTTTCCTAATTTTAGAGCAAATTAGTAGCAGCCCCAGCATCCTTGTTATCTATGACCTGAAATGACCCACATGGTAATAGAAGATATTACGAGACCATATTCATGTTTGGAACAAACCCACTCTGTTTTAGGATATATAGAGAAGATGTCACAGTTCAGTTAAACGATTGAAGTTAGTACATTCGTACCCTCGTACCTCAGTTAAACAGTTCGTAGTAAGATGACAGGAGTACAGTATCCGATTCGTCAAAGATTTGTCGATTTTTTTTTCACTACCCCAACATAATTTAATGATTTGTACGTTCTAAGCACTGATATTAACAGCTGGTTGCTGCTACAATGGTTAACACCGATAGTCGATGTCGAGATTACAACAAATGGAATATTTGGCAACGTTCATGATGCTGAAATTTTTTCACAATTCATATCTGAATAAAATTTGGTCCATATCAAAGAAAAAAATGACTGTAAAATGTTATATATAGCAAATGAATAAATTAAAATTAAATGGTCGGCTATTTGTCCCATGTAATTTACTTTTCTACTTCTTTCGACGAGGCTTTCCTATTGAGTACCGACCGACAGTTGATGGTGATCTGTAATGCCTATCAGTACTTCAGTAGTACATAACAACGTGATTTCATGTATTCACATTTGTGTATTTTTCTTCAGTTACAAAAATCTTCGCTCTGTAAAAATTGCAACCTTAATAATGAAATTTTACCGCTTCTTAGGTATTTCGTGTTATTCCACGTGCCGAAATTGAAATTCTTGGACTCTACGAAAGTGACGGAATCCGAACGAGCCGAGGCGAAACGGCGAGGTCAGCTAATGAAAATTGTTCGACCGAAGCCATCAAACGATATTGAAGACACGCGGGCAAGCCCTAATATACATACATACACTCCATTACCTCGAACAATCAGAAATCCTAACGATCATAAAGGTAATTAAATCAGATGTACGCACGAACGATTATGTTTAATAAATTACGTCAAAAAATTAAAAATAATATACTAAATATATGAAATTTATTTCTCGTATAGATATATATATTTTTTTAATACGAAGTAATATTTTTTAACCAATGAAAGTATATTTGTCCAAAATCTTATAATAAAGTAAATTATAATTTTCATATAATATTATTTCAATACTGTTATATGTTTCAGGCGTCTATGGAAAATGCAAGTATAAATATTCTGGAAAACATTCTGAGGGCAATCGATTTATTTCGAACAACGACTTGTAACAGATCTAACGACATCGCTCTTATTTAGTGTTTTACTCAAAGATTTGTTTGTATATTTCTAACATAAATACATTATATGCGTTGTTACACATTTTTTTAATATTAGCTGCGTACACGGTACATGGTTGTAAGGTTGTAATCTGCATCCGTTGTAATTGGTATATAAAATATTATGTAAAATGTCAGAAATCAATAAAAACTTAAAAGAATACAATAATGACGAAAACTATGTAACTATATATCAAAAGTTAAGATAAATAAAATTTACAAAATGAACAAAAGTACGCAAAATTGGTGAAATTAAACAAAAGTATAGAAAATGAAACGTACGAGGTAAGTGATTCATTCAGCATTATATTGTTCTAAAAATTCTGGCCCACAAAATTCCATTCTTCAGTCATTTTCTATATGTAGTTAGGTGTAAAAAGATAAAAAGATAAAAATAATATTAAACATTATTGCGGCAACAATGTGCGTCGAAAAATCTTTATCACGTAACAAGCTGGATTATAAATCAATGTAGTTATAAATCCTACTTGCAGACTTTCTGCACAATTTTACATTTACTGTATCCAATGAGTTTTGATTAGATAACTGATCAAGCCACGAAAGGGACTTCTCACTGTAAGCGATCAAATATCTGAAGGCATGGTAAGTGATACTGGAGTAAAATTTCCACGTTTCCTCGGATTTTGTCGATTCAATCAACTGTTGAATTGCCTTCACAGACCGCTCCGTATAATAATTAGATTTGGCTTGTCGTGATGAAATGTTGGAACCCCAAGAACACCACTACGTAGAACTAAACATCAACCTCAGGATAATGTTAATTAGTGACTATAATATTACATATATATTTGAGGGGAAATCTTGTTTAATTTAATCTTAATTTACAACATTTAAATAATAATCCGGAGATGTAAAAAAAGCTGGTAAGTTTCAGGATCTGGATTCTCGTTCAATGAGTTCAATGTTTTTCTTGTAACATTAATTTTAAAGTTAAAGATATTCTTTTACAATATTTTTCCATAGCCACAGATCCATAAGTGTTGCGCAATTTGGCTTGTGTTCGAATTTATTAATTGCCAAATTTAATCAACATGTTTACAATGAGATAAACCCCTTCCAAAATGATACATAGGTTGAGACTCGAACCAACCTCGAGCGAAATAGTACATTTTGCAAGTTTAGTCTAAATTTATTAATTGCGAAAATTAATTCTACACTTTACTGTTACTTATAACTGAAATCAATCTCAAGTTTCTTAACTTGTGTCGAGGCTAAATGCAGCAACAACATTAATCAACATTTATTGAGATTCAAAAATAATAGAGGTATCTAACATTGAATTTGTTTTTTCATTAAAGAGGCATTTAGAAAAATCATTGAATAAATTATGTACGACATTGAAATATTTATTTATTGCTAGGAATGAACTACAAAAACTATTTTTAAACTACATGTTCACATAATCGTTCATTTACAGTTTAACAAATAACTCAAAAAGATATCGCACACATTCTGGAAACAGTTTCAGTCATTATAGCATTTATGAAACAGGCAAAATTTTAAAACAAATTGATTTTTCGTTACTTTGTCACGATAACACTACTGCCTTTTATTTCAAATGCAATAGTGTTTTTGAATTTCAACTATTAATTTTTCTCCAAACATATTGCTATTTGTATTTACTGCACGTGCAAAATTTGGTTGTCAAAGCTCACCAAGAGCTGCAAATATAAAGTTCGATTAACCAAACTTTGCTCAACTTCAAGTGCTCGAAGAAGGTTGCCATTGGGCCAACTTTCATACATTTTTATTCGTTTTTTTTTATCGAAGCCAAGCATATGGTTGCTTAAAACCAAATTCAGTTGATACAGTCTTTAACATTAATATCAAACACACGCACCATTAAACGTATGTATTCATTACAGTTTGACTAAGTTACAGGTGATGGCCCAATGCTGGTTGGCTTTGCGCGCTAGTAATGTTGTAAAAATTCTATTTTCAACACAGTCAACAGTGGCAATTGTCAACAACTTGATATTTTCCAATTCATTTATAACAATAAATTGGAAAAAGTATTTGTAGCAAAATGTAATTTTTATCACTCAACGTGTTGTTCATCTCGTACTGGCGCCCCGGCGCCGGCGATCAATTCACCTCTGGTGTTAGAAAGCAATTTATTTAGCAACTACTTTTATAAATAACTATATATTTATTTTTTATATTTCTGTTCAAAATATACTATCTATGAATCTTAAATATATGTTGTTATATTGAAAGCTATATTTTATTGTGTTCATCAATGGCGCAAGTAATCCATTAAGCCTCGTCCTGTTGGCTGTTTTTACTTAGTATTTACTTCCTAATAAAATAAGGGCTTCTTTTGCCATTTTATTGCCTTTCCAACTTTAAGATTGGCAGAGTCTCAATTAGTTTCCATGGCCAGGACTCCTTTTATCATCTTTTCTGGATCTTCCTATCTCCCTTTTCTTTCACCTACTCAACCATTTTATGCGCTCCCATCGTCATACA
This sequence comes from Geotrupes spiniger, assembly GCA_959613385.1. NCBI lineage: Eukaryota > Metazoa > Arthropoda > Insecta > Coleoptera > Geotrupidae > Geotrupes > Geotrupes spiniger. The sequence goes on along the minus strand of OY390737.1, from coordinate 27,683,816 downwards.
TGTGCCTAAACCATCTTACTTCTCTTTCTTTCATTGTGTATTGTATTCATTTCGTTTTTAAGTTTTCCCGATATTGGGTTTCTTATTGTATCCTTCTTTGTTTCCATCTATTTTTCCTAAGAAATCTCATTTCAATATTTAAATTGTTGCCCGTCCGATGTCGTTCACCCAAATTCTGATTCAAATATAATAATAATAATATTAAAAGGTCTTTATTGAAGGCTAAGTACAGCCTTAGCTGTTCAACTTAACCTTGAAATAATACATAGAAAATATAAATTTTCATGAATTAAACGTAAATAGATTCCGAGGTATTGAATTACAAAGAGTGACAGCGTTATATGAAAATGATCGTTCGAACAGGGCGGCGGCGCGGCGCAGTGCAAAGGTACACTAAAATAATTTAAAAATCGTAAATCCCTTGAATGGACCTGAGGTCTGTAAAGTAGTAATTCTTTGATATATGCTGGAGTTGATGAGGACAACACTCATATTTAGCCACTCCAGTTGATTTAAATGAAATGAAACATGGCCGTATTTGCGCAAACCGTACTCGAATCTTACACAAGAGTTTTGCACAATTTGAATTCTTAACTTTGTACTAACATCAAAGCAAGGCGCGTAAACAACATCACAATAATTAAATCTTTGAAAGTATAATTGAATCACAAAATAACGTACTGCTATGTATTGACGCATGATATATTTTATATTACAATAGGGCGTAACATTTGTAAAACTTAATTTTTTTATATTTTACCGTGCTACATAGACATATTTATTATGTTGAGAACAGATATCAGGTGGACACGTTGAAATAAAAAGTTTTCTAAATTCTTTACCTAACATTTATTTTCTGAAATTAACAAAAAACTTGCGTATTTTAATTAATACAATTCGGTACTTCGGTCTTGACTCGGTCCCCTGGCGTGGCCTTCGTCGCTGCCAAACGGTTTCGCCCGTCGTGTCGTCGATGCCGAACGTCCGATCGTCGAGCCTATTAAGAAAATAAAAGCGCGGTCTTTTCCTTGATGCGCTCGTGTTTATTAAATGTTAACTAATACTTTTCTGTCCATTTGATGCGTACACAAGCATTAAATGGAATTTTTCTTAAAATGATACTTGCTTAATTTCCTATTTGTTGATGCGTACATAAGCACCAATCTTAATTTTCTATTCATTTAAAGCGTACATAAGCATTACATGAAATGTTTCTTAATTGTTATTTTTCTTAATTGCCTATCGACGCTTACATAAGCATCGGTCTTAAATTTCTATCCATTTAAAGCGTACATAAGCATTAAATGAAATGTTTCTTAAATGTTATTTCTCTTAATTTCCTATCGACGCTTACATAAGCATCGGTCCTAAATTTCTATCCATTTAAAGCGTACATAAGCATTAAATGAAATGTTTCTTAATTGTTATTTTTCTTAATTGCCTATCGGCGCTTACATAAGCATCGGTCTTAATCTACATAAATCAAACCTTTGTAATAATAATACTATTAACACTTGATACTGATATTATCCACACATTTTTGCCGGTTGCCTAAGCTGGAAAACACAACTATTTCAGACTTTTTACTATTAATTTCCAAGCAATGGTTATTTGAGAAGGCAACTAATTTTTGAATATCATCATTAATGACACGCTCTGCAATACGAATACAGTAAGACCAAATTATTCGCATATGCAGATTCCGAAATTAGTACCTCATGCATATTCCATTGGGTCACTGAATACTTCTTAGCTCGTCTTTTGGCCGCCTTAACTAATTTATCTAAGACTATTGTGAACGGTGGTGGGTCTTTTCTCGCTCACTTAGATTCCTCTTTATATAGACCAGACTCATTTAAATATTGTGTCACTTACATTCTCACTCTTCCTGTTTTTACAACACCCACGGTCATTTTGTCAAACCCAGGTGATTTACTCATCTTAAAACCTCGAATGATCTGAAACTTGTTGTTATATATTCGTTTATTGGTGTTCTTCATTATCACCCCTGTCTTGTAATGCGTCCTCTTCTATTGATGACATATATGTTCCTTCGAACACCTTGTAGACGTACTGGTAATCTACTCCTATACTCCTTTCGTCTTTTCCCCGAAGTCAAGCCATGCTTCCTTCTTGGTTTTTTCTTTTCACAAGACTTTTCACTTCTCTCTTTGGTATCTTATATACGTTGTAGTCTCCTTGCTTTCGAGTTTGTTTCTACAAGCTAACTACACATTTTCACGATACCATGTCGTTCTCATATCATGTTTATTCCTATTTTTAGATCGCAAACCTCGGCCTCCAACAAAACGACTTTAAAAGATGATGGAGTCAAGCGGGTATTACTCTCTAGAAGCGTGTTTTGAAAGTAATTTTTAGGAACTATTTTTGTTTTTGCGAAAACTATCAAAGCTACAGTGTAGGAATCAAATAATATCAAATTTTATGAAATGCTTTATCGAAATTTATACAAGTTATGCGCTGTTATATAGGTCGCGGCGTGAGACGCTCATCCAATCGGGCGCGGCGGTGCTAATCGTCTCAAACAAAAAAACTATTTTTTTCTAATCTATTTGAGTGTAGTTATCGTCCGAACTAGAACTAAGCAATCAAGTACAAATATTCTTATCGAAATGGCTACTGTTTAAAAATCAAAGTCCAATCAGATTGGGACTGACATATATATATATATATATATATATATATAGAAGCTATCAAAATAATCCTGGTTCCAACCATTAGTGAAGGTTCCTTCAATATGTGTGCCAAACGGCAAGTCAATCGATTTAATAGTTTTTTAGAAAAACGTGGAATATGTGATTCAGAGAAAAACGCGTTCAAAGTTTGCCATACATTTAGCACGATACGGCCTTTCGACCTTGGATCTTCGGTATAGGGCTGCAAGGAAGAAGAAAGTTCACCAAACAGGTAAACCGGGTAAACAATAGACACAATGGTCGAGGTAAAAGTTTCGAGCCCCAATGCACCGCAGCCTAGTCGTCTGTAACTATCGGAGTTCTACCAATTTCAAATTAATATTTTCAAGACATTCAGCGACATATTGTATCTTTAATTGCAAAAACGTAATTCTGTAGGTAACTGTAAATTGTACACGATATATTTTTTTAACTGTTGTGTTAATACCTCGTTATGTATGGTAAAGAAAATTTTATGCAAAATTAAAATTCTAAAAAATTAATTTTGTTGGTTCATGATCGGCTTCCTTTTTACCTTAATAATTTTATATCAAGCCTGATATCTCCATAAAACAAACTACATAAATGTAATATTTTTACAAATTTAAAGTTGGGCAGGTTATTAATTATGCAAACTGCAATAAAGTCGTTTAATGTCTAATCTTCAAAAAAACATAAAAGGGGTGACGGTATGTTATGAATGTTATTTATTAAATGGGTTTTACAAGACCTATATAGTTTGAACTAACTATTTCATTTCATTTCTATTTTTATATGGAAAATTTTCAAATTCCGCTGTAGATTTAGTAATAACGCAATTCATTTAGTTTTTTTTTCGTCGGTTGTTATACATTGTTATGAGGGGAATAACCGGAGGATTCTTTTCAAATCTAACAGGCTCATGAGATAGCAACATAGAAAACCTAGATGCTACTGTTTCCAATTACTTGCAAATCTGTTTAGAAATAATAATTAATTTACATGCATACTTTAGTTTACGACAACTCATCACCCTAAGATTTGATCCATTTGATGACACGTTATTAATGACACATAACGTGTATATTATTTCACAATATGGACTACCAGAATTTTAAATACGTTAAATACAATAATGTGTTCAACACATATCAAATTTGAATCAATTGGCCTTGAATCCACAGTAACATTTTCATATTCGAATGTTGGCAGCAAGACGTAAACGTAGCTATCGTAAAGACATACAAATGCAGTTAGTTTCCTTGTCTGTCGTGTAAATATAAATTTTTGTGATATCATATGGGCTTGGCTGTAATTAATGGTTATATATTTATTTTATATACGGTAACAGTATTTTTATAATAATGGGTACGTATTTACTCTTCCTGTACGTAATTATATCCTATATAAACTTTTGACATTTAATTTGTTTATATTTGTAATTTTGTTGTTTCAGTAGATGCTTTAGTAGAACATGATTATGTAGCTCATGAAGCAGATGAACTTACTATTAAAAAAGGTGATATAATTAGGAATGTACTTGTTAAGCCCGGAGGATGGTGGGAAGGTGTTCTAAACGATAAAAGGGGAGTTTTTCCCGATAACTTTGTTAAAGTAGTGGAAAAGGGGTCCACGGTAATGTACAGAAATAAAAAAGATTCTAATCGTGTTCGACAATGCAAGGTTGTGTTTAGTTACAAACAAAGCCACGAAGACGAATTAACTTTATGCGTCGGAGATGTTATTGATATAATCGGCGAAGCAGAAGAGGGTTGGTGGAAGGGTATGATAAATGGAAAAGAGGGCTTATTCCCTTCAAACTTTGTCGAAGAAATATTTCCCATCAAATTTAAATCGAAACATAACAGCCGAGAAGATTTATCAAATCTCCATGAAAATGACGCAAACGTTCCATCTCTCCCACCAAAAGCAGGTACATATTTATCTTTTTGTGTTAGTAAGTACATGCTTTGATAATTGATAACAATAATCTAGGTATTTATGGTTTTATTTGTAATAATAATTTGTTCCAGGTAAAACTTTATGCGAAGTAAAATTCCCATATCAAGCTCAGAACGACGACGAGTTGACGTTGAAAGATGGTGATATAATAACACTGGTGAGCAGAGATGGCCAGGACCCTGGGTGGTGGAAAGGAGAACTAAATGGGAAAGTAGGGGTGTTTCCCGACAACTTTGTTGCGATCGTGCATAGTTCTTTAGAAAAACCAACGAGGGAAGATAAAAAGGTGGCCAAGTTGCTAAACGAACTGTCTCCGATAAAACCGAGTGCAATAGTGTCTCAACGAAAATCACTGGAAATAAAACCAGAAGCTGAGAATAGAGTGACTCCGCCTATTCCAGGCAAAAAACCTTCAGTGCCAATTAAGAAATCTCCCACAGGCTCTGGCAGTGGAATACTTTCTGGTATACGTAGAAAAATTGTGGATGCTGTGGATGGTGGCGCAAGCAGTAAATCACAACCATCAATAAAATATGAACCGAAATCGGACACCAAAACTGAAGACATAAATGACAATGCGTTTGATCAGGTGGAACGAAATTCATTACTTCAAGACGTCCGAGCAACAAGAGCTAAAGCACCAGGTAAGTTCTTCATTTATGCATTATGTTATATATTTAACATTTTGATTGAACATTGTCATGAAAATATAAGTTTATGTTATCTACTCTACTCTCACAGTAATCCGTTACAACTTATTTGCTGATAAATTTTAATCATGTGTAAATATATGATTCCTTTATCATCTCATGGCCATAAACGTTTTTTTAATATTTGTAAATCAATATATTTATATTTTGGATAAGTGTAGATGCAACGCAGGGTAATTGTGGATATGTAATAACTAGTTTGTCAAAGTTAGATATATATATATATATATATATATATATATATATATATATATATATATATATATATATAGCCAAATAATAATTTTGCGAATTGTTAATTTTTTTTATATATACTCTAATTTATTAGCATAATACTAATTTATCTAATAATTGAGCAGGTCGTAGACCACCGAGTGTGGTTTTCAAAGAAGCTGAGCCGGGCGTATTAAATGGAAACACCGATCACAGTCTTCTGGAATCGGTTTCTGAAAATTCCCACACCGAAGAAGAATTAGCCGAACTAAAACCTAAAGTGCGTGAATGGGAGAAACACAAGGCGCCTTGGCTGGAGGAAATGAAGCTCAACCAAGCGAAACGTACATCGCCAGGTCCGGAACAAACTAAATTTAAATTGACCCCCACAGATAAGAGCTTATCGCCGGATCTGGAAGAAATTAAGACCAGCAAGTCGTCGCATTTCGAGAAAGACGCGAGTCCAGTAGACATGTCCAAATCTATGCCATCTCTCGCGTCAAAATTGAAAACGCCACCCAACGAATTGGAGAAAGATGCGAATAGTTCAGTAACGGTGCGCAATAAAATCGTTGTTCAACCGTCGATCCGGCCACAAACAATTTCAAACGTCCCCACCGCAAACGCAGCAGATGCAATGAAAGCAGCGAACGCAGCTACTCCGGCATTTACGAAACTGTCTCCCCATGTTGTTCAAAACATTAGAACACCCTCTCCTTTGAAACCTTCTGAACAGGTTGATTTCAAGGCAGGTGGAGATTCCTCGCGTGATAATGGCAACAAATCGTACGATGAATTATTACAAAGGATACATAAACTTGAAGTATTAGTGGAGAAACAAAGTCAAAGTTACCAAGCTACGATTGACGAACTCCGAGGTAAGTTACAAGCTGAAATAGATATGAGAATCTTATTACAGGGAGAAGTTGATAAATTATGTCAGTGTGTAATGCAACTATGACCTCTCTGGTAATATGTTAAGGTCTAATAAGTAATTTCTTCGGTATTAATGAGTTTTAAGATGTGTAAGGCACTATCGTAATCTTGGATTATAAAAGTAATGCTTTACTTTCATGTTTTGTTTATTTCGTTGTTATTTTTATTATTTATCTATGTATTAATATTTTTAATGTATATTTAATTATTTTAGTTAGTTGTAAATTGTTAATGCTTTGTGCAAAATACTGCACAACAGTAATTGTAAGGAAAACACCTGATTGTAATAGATGTAAAATATACTGCATGCTTTATTAAATTGCTAAATGAATCTAATTTCAGAACCGATAGATGAGGCACTAATGATTTATTAAAATGTTGGCTTGTATTAAAAGTGTTACCTCGTGATAAAATCAGTGAATAATTATTCATAAAAATTTTAATATTGAGAAATATAATTTAAACTATATATAACCTGCACACATTTTTTAGTATTTTAATATAAATGATTACAAATACACTTAATCTTATTTAATTATTATTCTAATTATTTTTATTACTACTACTATTATGTATATAAATGTTGAGACTGTACTATTTGAACAACTTTATTTCAACGAATATAATTTTATATAGGAACCTATGGCTACTAAAGTTAGTAAAGCAATCGAAATTAATTATATTTTTACATTGAATAATCACACCATTTTTCAAATTAACTTTCATGGCATTATATTTACTATATTGCACCAATGTGGAAACCATTAATCATAACAACTTTTAATTATTGAAATATATCATTATATTCATTATTTATATTCATCGTACATCTCATTATATTGGAGAGAAAAATAAATTTTGATCCATTTATATTAAAACTAATGAAATACACACTCGTCGTTAAAACATTTATATAGGTAATTGGAATGAACAATTACATGGTCAAAATTTTTACAGGAATTCCAATTTATTATTCATCTTAATCACCTAATTTACTCGATGAATAAATTGTTATTATCAATGCAATTACCTTAAATATAAACTTTAAAACATTTAAATGTAATGTAATTAAAAGTAGTTTGTTGCCCAGAACTAAGAGCTGGATTAACCAGATATGAAATGTGTTCAAAATTATAAAATTTCTTGTTGCAGTAGGACACTATTAATTCGAATCCCGCTAATACTGAACAAAACTGATAATACAATAATGTATCCGCCAATTGTATACACATAATTTTTCCAGCTCCAGAAACATGTAAATCAACGTTTTTATAATTATTCTAAACTATTTAAACTCGAGTTACTAGTGTTTTTCTCATAAAATAGTTTCACTGAACAAGTTTGATGGCACGGATTGAATATAGCACGTGTCAATGAATTCAGATTATTGGTGTGCTACTGCAACCCCTGTGATGTTTAGAATCTGTATATTAAGGCTGTTACGAATTTTTATACTTCTATAGGTTTAATTCTAATCAGATTTTACTTAAATAAGGATTCAAAAATCCAAGATTACCGTGCATACCCAGTATTTTATATGCAATAATGTTAACGATTTATAAACATTCCCCACTTCGTTTCTTTATAAATTTGGTAACATTGATATTTGAAAAACTAATTTTACAAAGCTATGTACCACGAATTCAGAGAAAATGTCAATGTTATTTTATTGTTTCTGATATTTGAGTGTTTCACTTAGTCAATGGTTTAGAATGGTTTTATGCGAAAACTTTCTCTCGCTTGATTTACTCAATCTATTACGAAGTCAGATTATGTACTTATCTACTACTGGAAATATAGGAATATGTCGTGTTATATTATAGATCATATTACCAAAATTTCTCACGATAGCATTTGTAAAGCAAATCATCGCATTAAATTTATGTCGTATCAATTGTAGAACGTAAATACCCCACTAGATTTATTATTTCCTTAATACAAACCAAATAAATATTAATTGATTTAATATATTTAGATTAATCTACTGATACGGTCAAGAAATTTGTTGTTAAATACAATATTTGGTTACATGTCTAGAAAGTCTATTTCACAAATCTCAAGGGTATCCACAACTGCAAAATATGAGTGCTAATCTCATCGGCAGCTTTCTACCAGAGATTTTTTCTATTGAACGGTAATAAATGTATCATTTTATGTTAAACGTCTCATTCTGATGATGGTGGTAAATTATTGAATGTTGTTAAGATATTATATGCATGATAATTATCTCAAATTCTCGTGATTATACTGTAATAAAGTTTGTGGTCATGATAATCATCGTGATGATATATATATAAGCATTTTCATCATCACAGATCATTAAATTTAGCTAACCTGAGCATAGTAGTGAAAATGTGTTGACATACATGTTTACTTGGATGATGCATTGATGTCAGAATAAGTTTTATTGCACATAAATTATAGAAAATAACATTGGTAACCAACCAAAATCGTGAATTACTCTATTTTCCATTTCTCTAAAACACGAATGCTTATTGACAGGGTATTGAAAATTATTGCGAAATGTCAAAACATACCAAGATCATTATTAAAAATAATGCTTATATGGTTTGTATGAAGGGAGTATCGTAAAATTCCTTACTATGTTTGCATGTGATGAGATTGAGTGTTCAACCAATCTAAGGCTAGTTCACATACTAGAAAAAAGTATTATGAAACCCCGCTCAGTAGTTGCGCATTCATGTAATGCTTAATTTATAATTTTAATTATTTCAATAGAAGTACTTAAATTTAACCAAGATATTAAATTTTCAATATTTTTATAACATATACATTTATTGATTGTTAACATTTGTCCAAAGTTTGACAAACTAGATTAACTGTAATCTATGTATTTAACCGATTTGTTAAGGCTGGCGTCTAAAAGTTTACTGCATATGTTACTGTATAATTGCACGTGCCGAACATTGAATCTTAATGTTTATTTATACCAAATAGGGATTCCAGTCTTAACATCCATCACATTAATTATTTCCATATTTTAGTATAAAAGAGTATGTCGGGTCTACTGCTATTTTAAATCATTGCAAATGAGGTTATTAGGTACTAACATTAGCTTGTAACGAAATTAACTTTTTTGGTTGTTCATCTTATAAAAGGTAGCTAAAATATATGTGTAACTTTATATGCATTTTTGTATGTCGTTCTTTTGTGATGCATTTACAATGTTGTTTTTAAATTAATATCTTTATAAGCCATATATAAGTAAAACATTTTGTATATTTTTAACTTGAAAAAATTTATATATTGTAAACATTCCATATAGTAAGCTTTTACATGTACATATTAAATTTAAGTTGTTGATTGAAATGAATAAAATAGTCAATATAACTATTTATTTACCTTTTAACCAATTCTCTACCTGCATATTCCACTGCATCCATATTGTGTAGAAATTTGGGGATACCACACCTTGTAAAATGTTTTTTTTAACATTTGAAACCATTGTGTCTTTAAACCTCCGTTCCACAGGTGGGGCCTGTGATGTCCAGAGGTCTGGCCACATTTATGTATTAAACAACGTTGTCATATTTTGATGTAGAATTGTAGGTTATACATTAGGGAGGTGCCTTTCTATGGACTTCTAAGGAGATTCATTATCAAAATATTATATATGGGTATCTATTTGCTAACATAAGGCTGGTGTACATTTTTTTCAAATTTCTCTTAATTAAATTCAGATTAAATGGTTGTAAGCTGCATTCTTACATATTTTAATTGATTTATGAGTGCTTCACGGGATTGTTAAAATTACAAACTATATCCTTTCATAGCGCCCAACTTTTTAAGTTTATCTTTTAAAGTGCTGGAAATGTGTAGTTTTGTTGGTAACGTTTTTTTACAGATTAAGTTTCTTATGATTATTTACTTGTCCTCGTGGTTTTTTGCAAATATCGTATTGGTCACACATGTTTGACACAAATTTGAGTTCCCTGTGTAAATTTTGTTTCATTTGATTGGGATTAACTTCATTAGTTCGTTTCTGAGCTTTTAAATTTACTGTTCAACTCTCCTTATTCAAGCTGTCCCAGAGTATGCTTGTAGTAGTTTTTGGATATCGAATTGAGAAGTTTAGGGAAAACTGCTCAGTGAACCCTTATTATATTTAGGAAGTGGCCAACAATCTCAAGATCTTCATGGCTGGTAGCAAGAAAGATGTTAACATGTTTTATAATAGTCGTGTGTAAAAAAATGGGAACATGTAATTCAACCATTTATTGTACTACCAACTATACAAACCTAAAACGATTACACAAGAAAAAAAAATGTTACCTACTATAAAAATGAAATCGAAATCTGCGTAATTCAGAAAAGCGCAGACAATTAGAGGTTAATTTCGGCGCCAATAGCGAAATGGCACAATTGCTATTGAAACAAACTTCAGAGTAGCAACTTTCTGAAGTCATTAAGAGACAAAATTAATTTCCTTAATGTTTTCAACACAATTGCAAATGCTAAATAACGATGTTCGAGAATTACCTCGGCCTATTTCCAAACACTGCAGAAGTAACACACACAGAGAGAGAGGGAGAGTCGACTTTAAATTACATTTAATTTAAATTGTCTTAAAATGGACAATACTGGTATTTCCATATAATTATAAATGTAAATCGTGGGTACAATAAATATGAATTTGATTTTTCAAATCACTTTTCCAAGGTAAACATAGTTATAATTTGATATTCTTTACAAAAATGACAGAAGCTTGTTAACTTAGGAAAAATGTTGACTTATTATGTTTTAAATTCATTACAAATTGTAACTTTTTTAGAAATTGTTTAATTTTTATACTGTGATAAAATATGCTGAATTAAACAAGGTTTTTGCGAATAGTTGTTTTATTGTTACTAAATTTGAATAATCCAATAATATTTATGTGCTATCGAAGGCAACAATTTGCATTTAGGCTATGCAACTAGTTCAGCGAATTTTCTCAACGAGTGAACTTAAGTGGTGGCCCTCTTTTTAAAATTCAGTTTGTAGGTCTGGAGCCGATAAGCGGCAACGACGTCAATATTGTGCACTCATTTGACACGCTAATTACTAAAACTTCAAATTAATATCAATGGCAAAGTTAGCAACACTACTTTACAACAACTCAACCCATCCAAATTAATTCGGCTTATAGAAATGACAATTAACAAAGTATTGAAGAAAACAAGGATGCAAGTTGATATACTACGGCTATACTATTTAATATAGTAATAGAACATATAACGATAACGGTTAATAAATGGAACATAAGAAACGGAGGAATACAATCGTCTATTCAGATGATATTAGATGCTACGGAGTCAAATTTGGAGAGAAAATATTAAGCTTGGCAATAAATAAAAAAAAGACAAAGTACTCGAGGAGAAAAAAAAAGAAAGTGGAGATAGAAGAAATAATTACCCAGGATAATCTTAAAATTGTCGATAAGTTTAAATACTTGATCTTAAACCTTAAGAAAAACGGCTAATATTGACGTAGAAATAAAAGACATAATACAACAAGAGTTGCAAATAAATAGTAATTGTGTCGAGTAAAAGAGACCGTTGGTGTGGCGTGTATGTAGGTAAGTGACAATTACAGACGAGCCATAAAAGTTAAAAACGTTTACTCCAATAAAATATGCACAATTTTTTCTTCAAACGTCTGTTAATTGTAATGCACACGTTCTTCAAACGTCAACTATTGATGATATTGGCAAGCAAATATCGTAGATAACCAAGATAAAATGTACAAGACATCAGTAAGGTACATAAGAAAGGAGAAACATTATTACTCAAAAAAGAGACATGCTGAGCACGAATGTACGGGGAACACTGAAGGCGAACAAATAACGAAACATTCGTGAAACTGGAGGTTGAAGGGTATATAAATAAAAAATATTTTGAAAAGATCAAATTCTTGGGGAATCTATGGAGCATGTCGTAGAGAAGAACATATATAGAAGAATTTGTTAATATCTGACGTGTTCACTGTTGCTAATGAAAGTGGTCTGTAGATTCGATTGGCACAAGAAATATGTTGGATTGCGTCCAGGTAAAGTGCCTCATCACCGCTTTTTTCTACAGCACAGAAAAATACAATCTGTAGGAAAAAACACCTTTGGATGCAGTCCAACTTTCTGATGCAGAGAAATATACCGGACACACGTTTCGCAATGCAATGTGAAGACTACAAATACCGGAAAAAAATTATAAGGCTCTACAACTATGACTGAATACAGACATGGGCGTTGTAATTACCACATTTACATTATTTCTTTCTGATGAAAGAAGAAAACTACAACCAAAAGCACCAAATAAGCGCAACTAAAAAAGTTTACAAGTTATTAAATTATCTATTTCATGTTTGTGTCAATTAAGGGAATTTTTGAACAAATCCTAAGAAACCCAAGATTACAAATACACAAATTCGTAATTAACTTAATAGATTTCTTATTACGGAATGAAACAACTCGATTTATGTGCCATTAATAACACTGTTCTGTCCACTGACAGTGCAATTTAGTTCCGATTTGCACCGCCATATGTTGGTGTTGATTATTTCGGCGAAATCACCCAAAGTTCGCGATTTAGGAAATTAAGAAGCTTACCCTAACGGCCGCCTCGTCTCGACACGACTCCATCCATTTGGATTCAGATCGACGACGCCATCCAAAAAGTCCGTTCACTAAACGTTTAAAGTTTTTCAGTTTTTCAATAAATCGTTCAATTGCGATTTAATTTAACGCGAAAACAAACGCGATTGTGCACTCACCAAATGGTCGCGTTTAACGTTTCTGGGGTTATTTATCGACGCGACGGAAAATTACATTTTTATGTAACGCGAAACAAACGTCCGAAATCTGGAAACGGGCGTTCAAAACTGAGACAAGGAGCGTCGCACTTGCCAGTCACCGGCGACTGCATAATCACTTTTTTGGGGCAAAAACTGCCCATTGCATCTAAGCGACTTTATATTTGCGTTTTTTTCGGGGAAGTAATTATCGAGTTTTTGAACGTGTGCCGGCGACAATTAGAAGCTAATATTGTCTCTTCGTCAGTTGCTTATGGACAAATTGAAATATACATACATTGTTCTGCCCATACGTTTAAAATGATTCAGTGCAGAAAAGTGCCCGATGGTTGTCTTTATAATTTTTTTTCTCCTATACCGTTTACAAAAATAATGTGTGCTAATGCGGACATAGATCAAAATATCTAGCACAAGAATATCTTTACGTTTTAAATATTTCATGTACTTTTTTGGAATCTTGAATTTTTGTATACCATGTTATCGCAATTATTAGATATCGCACGAAAGCGGGGTACTGTTCAATGGAATTTTCAAAATGTTAATCTCGGCTAATATATTAAAATTAAATTTTAAGATAAGTTAAATCTTGATATAACTTTCGCCGACTGCACAGGTTTGCCTGTCTCGATAACGTCCTTAGCATGCACGTGTGACTTACCTAATTTGCTGTTATTCTTAAACAATACTCAAGTAAACAAATTTTAATCTCACAATCTCATGGACGATAATGAATATCTAATGTGGTAGATAATGGTAATAGATTCATATAAAAGCCCAGGATTTTATTTATTTGCTAGTCACAAATTCGTTCATTTAAAATAATAATTATTATTTTTATTTATACAAAAATGCCGAAGCAATTATACTATAAGTCAAGAAATTCATTACAAACGTTGGACATTTTTTCAAGAAGAAAAATATAACAATGGGCGAACTATTGAAGTAAACAAAGTCGAAGAAAGAACGGCTAAAGTTGTTGGAGTCTCCAGAAGAAAGTTTCAAGAGTAACTAATGAACACCGAAGTGAAGATAGAGAGAGTATGATGATGATTTTAAACCAAAAATTTGCAGAAAAAGAATCGAATGTGATGAATTTTTGTGAGGGGTTCCAAGGACAAAAATTATTAACTTTTATATGGAAAGGAAATTTCCAACTGTAAGAGAATTGTTCTCTGAAATAATTGACAGTGACAGATTTGCCACAATTTTCCCAGAAAACATTATGATGGTTAAAAAACATGAAATTTTCATTCAGAAAATTAAGTAATAAACCAATGTTAATGGAACACCCTCACGTTGCTGGCCAAAGATGTAATTTCTTGACTTTTCTTCGAAGATATAGAAATCATGAATAGAAAATCTTCTTTACAGACGAAACCTGATGTGGTCCAAATCATGCTCGGAAGTTTGGATGGGTTGAAAACATAAATTCAGAAAACAGGGATTCATTTGACTATTATCATGGTGAAGTTCAGCAAGTAAATGGTTATAGAGGCGTTACAAAGCGGCCATTGCAGAACAAAGTGTAATTATTTTACATATTAGTGGCGATTATGGATTTTTGGAAAAATGCAGTAAAGCTTTAAAGGCGAAAAATGAAGCAAAATCCAATTATCACCATGAAAAGAATAAACAACATTTAGAGGAATGATACCGGCAGATACTGTAAGTAATACCATCAAAATCTATTATTGTGGTAGATCGAGCCCCTTGTCATACAATGCTTGATCCGGTTTAGAAACCCTACATCAGCTTGGAAGAAATATGGCATAATTGCGTAGTTACTGAAAAAAGAGTTGGTACTCTGCTGTTGTTATTATCTAAACCACATCGTTTTAAAAAGGTACTACTATTAGAATCTATTGCAAAACAAGTAAGAGAACACAATATGAAATTATTTTGGTTACCTGCAGCTAAATTTATGTCAGGAAGCTTTGAACAATATTTCAACGGAGTGTTGGAAAAATTGTGTTGAGCATTGGAAGCATTGAAAATGTAGATAGAAAGAACACCTTATGGACGTTATGGAATCATTTATTGTTAATTTAGAAGAAGATGACGATGATAACGAATAATCGTACGAGTCAAGTGAAAGTGATTATAACAAACATTGCTATAATGAAATTGATATTGGGGATAATGACTGATTAGGCTTATCATTGTCTATTTTTTTTTAAATAATTGAATGATTGATTTTTTTTCTTAATTTTATTGCTTTGTTGTAAACCGGCAATTCAAAACGTTACCACTCCTCTAATCCTTGGCGGTGTATTTTATATTGAGTAAGTCTATTGCCGAAAAAATACAATAGATTTTATTGATTTTTGTCATTGGATTAATGGAGGAACAAAGAAACATTGGTGGGTGCATAAAAATATCGGTGGAAGAAGTATAATTCTATTTATTTACTACTAGCATTCCCATGAGGTCCGTTTAATAGACATATTGCATATAACACTAAAAATTTGCATTCCACATGTACACAAAAATCAAATAATATATCAATATAATAGGTACTGAATGAGAAATTGTTTCAAAAAGTAATTTCAACGTCGGCCGGTTAATTATTCGAGATATTATAGACATATATTATTATACGGACATTAATTAGTTCGAAAATGTAGACGTCTTTCTTGTGGTGAATATGGTAATAGAAGATGTAAATCATTACACGCGTTCATTCTTGCGCCGTACACACCTGTTGCGGGCAATTTCGTGACGTCAGCCAAAGGATATATTGCAGTGATGTCCGCGAAGCTGGTCGCTATAGTTACGTGTGTCTTCTCGTATCCTGCAAAAGGGGGGGCGATTGATAAAGCTCAGTTCAAAACCCGCAGTGTTGGTGCCAAGTTCACGCAATTGTTTTTCTGCAATACTTCCATCACGTGTTCCCATTTGTGTGAATATGAATTGCGTGAGTGAAAAATGTAAAACTTGACGCGAAATGCAAATAATTTACGTGTTTATAATTGCGTATATTTACGACGCCTTTTTTTAAAATTTTACAAATCAAAATATTTTTAATAATAATATTATTGGTAGTAGATTCGAATTCGGGTAAATCATAATTGATCTATAAAGTCAAACAACATTTTTTTCCATAATTTATCTGCAGAATTCGGAAATATCTATAATTACAAAATCGGTATATTCTTCGAATATGTGCCCCAACTCGAACAAGAAATAATAGCGGGTAACAGTCATTGTGTTATTGTTGTAAAAAAATACTGCCTTGAACAAAAAACATCACCCATCGGATTATGATGTTCACAGTAGAATGAAACGGAATTGGGCATATTTTCTTCTCAATTGCCTTCACCTTAAATTACTTCCAGATAAATTACCAGATCATTAGAGGCCTTGATATTAATTTTCACACAAATTCGTCGTCGTCAATAACACGATAATTGTAATACTAATATCTTCTCAATAATTTATTATGTATATTTTTAATGATTAAATTTTTACTAGGAAATTAAACTTCACTAGAAACTAAAGTAAAAAGTTTATAATGATAATGCAATGAATAATTTGCCCGCTAATTGATTTATTCATGGAAATTCTTAAGAATTTCACCCCAGATCGTGGATTATGTAAACTAATTTTCTTAAGCAACGCCTAAGTCTACAACAACATGAATTAATTTAATAAAATTTGATTAATCGTTTTCGTAATTCGAACTTAAACATAATCGCGGTATAGAAAAAAATGCACCCTCGCCTCCGATTTCAAAATCTCTCGACAAAGCACAAGATTTTAATTTTATACTTCTGTAGCATTTACATTAATTATTTATGTACATATATCAAATGGCTTGTGTGCATTTTTTACTTTGAATATTTACATAACAATACGTTATTAAAATGATCTGCAAAAGATTATAAGATTAGTTCGAATAGTCGTTCCTTGTTAGCAACGCAAAGTCAGGATTTTGTTTTGTTGCACAAGATGTCAAAATTACGAACATACAACAAAATGCTCTAACATTCTATACGCGTGTAGAAAGGAGAACTTTTTTAACGCATTGCAGATTCCCATGCCGGTGGGAAAAAGTTAAATGACAACTTAAAATTTCAAAGGAAACTTCTCCTGAAAAGAGCTTTCATCGATTTATTTCAATGTTTGTTTTTTGTATTTTCGATAACTACATGCAGATACAAATTTTATTCTATACGTTTCCGTAACAATGTATATCAGGCGCGCAAGAAAAAAGACAGTTAGGATTTGCGCTATATTTTTTTAAAACGACCATTGAAGGAATTATTGAAAATTATTAACAGTATGCCAACAGAGCCTTACAAATAGGTTCGATTTATATATTTTAGATCTATTTTGAAGTTATGTTCACGTAATTTTCTATTCAACAAACTTTGCTCCATGAATGTGCACATTTTCTTTTCAACGCAGCCCAATTGCCCATTTCGATGCACGCGATACGTCCACACTATTTTATGCAACGAATAAGTATATCATTGGCAATTGATCTCTCAGTTCGTAAGCTTATGATAACTGACATATCTTGTGTATTGGTGAAGCCGACCCGTATACAAACTTTGTATGCTGGGAATATCTGACATATTTCACATATAAAAGGAAACAAATGTCGTTCATGGTATGTTTCTCGTGAATGTATTTCCGGTGTACGTGCTTTAACTTGAATATCAAAATATTATATTACATCGAACGTAGAACTATTACATATTTGCTTTAAACATATTCGTGAATTTAGTTTTAGTAATTTTGCTAATTGTATGGAAATCCGTAAATCCGAATTTTTTGTTCTAGTTTCGGAAGTTTTTAATTCTACAAACCTTGATTTTAGTGATCGAAAGTTGGAGTTGCTGATACGTTAAAATATCTTTAAAATAAAATTCAAATGATAATTGAGATTGAAGGCAAGATCATAATGTTTAACCAGTCCTCCAAAATTATCTTTACTATTTATGTTCCTTATTAATTTCATTGTGTTTCTATGTAATAATAAGGCGCCAAAGTAATAGACGGCTGTTTTCGAGGACCTATACGAGGGTAGATCAGTATTTACTATCAGTACGATCAGTATTCTCTAACATAGAAGGAAAGAAATTTCCCTGAACGTCGAACGATGGTCCAACGATGCTCCAAACCTTTGATTTATCTGGAAAAAAATTCTTTAGATTGCTCTTCCTACCATCTGGTTCTCCGACGATATTCTTTTAATTTTTCAAATAAAAAGAAATCACCACAGGCCAAGTCTGGTGAATATGCGGGATGTTCAAACAATTCAATTCCTGCGTTCTGAATAGCGTTCATGGCAACATGGCTTTTGTGGACAGGAGCGTTGTCTTGATGAAACAGAATTCCATTGCCCCGCCTTTTTTCCTTGACGCAATCGCGCAATCTTGAAATTAAGTTGGCATAGGAGCCTGTTATTGTACGTCCACGTTCCAAAAAATCAGTCATCAAAATTCCGTCTGCGTCCCAAAAAATTGTGGCCATAACTTTACCAGCGGATGGCAAAATAAGAAATTTGCGAGGTGACGGAGTACTTCGGCGATGCCACTCCATACTTTGTTGCTTCAACAGTGACGAATCGAGAAAGAAATTCATCTGGATCTGCTTTAAACTTTGCCAAACTGGTTTCAGAATGCAATACAATTTTTTAGCCTCAAAATATTTGTTAAAATATTTTCTCTAGTACCATAACAAAAAATCGTAATTTAAGCTATCTGGCGAATGGTCCGTCATCTGTCATTATCATATCGTATATACTATTAATATTTTCTTGGGTAGTCACAGTCAAATGACAGTGTTTATAACATACAAATTGATATTGGGGATACTCACTTTCCTCATTGCATTACATAGGGACGATATACAAGGTAATCGTACTGCTAACAATTCCGTTAAGGTCGAAGTCGCTGGCATAACCAATACCTGGGTAACATATTCAAATTTTACAGACAACATTAATATTACCTTAAGTAGGTTCGGAACTAATCGAAGCAACTACTTTGGTCATATACTTGATACCAAAATAATATAAATATTCCTAATATTATAAATATGCCGATTTGGACAGCATTCGTTAGTTCATACACTTTTGCTAGAAATGAAAACAGTAAATAATCAAATATGTAATTTGTATATAATGTTTTTTTATATGACTATATTATAATCATTTACAATAATAAATATTACATTAACGCAATTAAATTATTTACGCCTGTCACAAAAATAGAATAAATTAAGCGGGGAAAATAATCCAGAAAAGTTTTAGTATGGCGCTGGCGAAACAGCTAGTGTCGCGTGAAAATATACGCCTAGAACATTGCAATTCTGCTGTCAAAAATTAAATACTCGGTGAAATGTTATTGTACTATATTGATCTAGATAAACATAATTCCATGGAACTGTACCCCGCTTTCGTACGATATCTAATTACTGAGATAACAGAGTATATACAAACTTTACATGAAATATTTCTTTGTGAATGATGTATGAGAAAAAAAAATCGGCGACAAATCGCTAAAATCGGATACATTTTTGAACTTCTTTAATGGGTGCTTTTAAACGTAAAACAGAAAATGTTGAACTTGCAGTATCTGCTGGTTGTAACAATGTTTATTTCATTTTTTTTACTCAAACCGTTTCTTTGATATATGCCTTCGAACACAGCCGCATATTATTTTGGTACCGATAGTACCATTTAATCATTTAATCTGGAAATTATCTGAATCATAATAAATCTAGAAACTATATTATTAGTAAGACGTTGCAATGCATTCACAAGAGCTTGTGCTCGTTAATTGCTGATATGTCCAACATTTCTAATATAAATACTGACGACAAGAGCATGATTATGGATAGTATAGTAAAAATCACTTACAGGTCATTAGTTTACTGGATCGCGAATGAATATATTTTCATTGGGTTGGGTTGGGTTGGGTTGGGTTGGGTTGGGTTGGGTTGGGTTGGGTTGGGTTGGGTTGGGTTGGGTTGGGTTGGGTTGGGTTGGGTTGGGTTGGGTTGGGTTGGGTTGGGTTGGGTTGGGTTGGGTTGGGTTGGGTTGGGTTGGGTTGGGCATTTGCTCTTCGTCAAAAGGTAAATCGCTAGAAATGTCAAAATAAAATACGAAAACGAATACGAATGATAAAACTATAATGAAATAAGTAACAGGTTTTGCAGATGCGTTTAGGTTGTAATACTTTCTAAGGCTGGTAAAGTTACGTACTTTTGGGGTTACGTTTAGCAACGTTGGGGGCAGTGGGTATATTAGCCTAATTCTTTCGAAAATCAAAATTTTTGTTTTACTCCTGCTGCACCTTTTATTCATAAAGCTGTGGAGATTTTATGAAAACTTTGTTTTGCACCTTGACTAAATTTGGTTTCATTATTTTTTTTTCATATCTGCTTTTTCACTGCAGTATATGCTTGTTTTCAATGTAATAGTTTAATATTTTAGTTTGGAATAATTTCAAAACTGTCATTTCTTCATACGAGTTTTGCTTTAAGTGAAAAAAAACCGTATAATCATATTTTGTTACACACCACAATTATTACAGATTTGCATGGTCTATAACGCTGGAAACCTTATGTGGTTTCTAAATATTATTCCTCTCAATAATATTTTACATCTTGGCAAGCAATGGCAACACGATTCCTCAAGTTTATTTATTATTAATATTATATACAAATACCTTAAAATTATTACGTAAAAGTCATTTTTTAACCGAATATTATTGTAGAAGAATTGTATGAAATCTTGGATAGCATTGTGAAGAAACAACGTTTATGAAGTAGTATACTAACTATACTATCGTATGTAACAAAAGTTTTGGGAAAATTTTGCGTATAATTTTTTTCCTATTAAAAATAAAGCAATCAACTCTCAAGTTTCTCCTGCAGTTCACTTGTTATCACTAAGTTTTACAAAATCTCCAACAAATTAGATTTGCGGAAAGGTATTTACAATTTTGTTGGCCAAATGCCCAAACGTGATAGAAAATGAGTTTCATCGAGAAGATTCGGCCGAAGATTTCACATTTCCCATATGACAGCCATGAGGGAAATTAGCAGAAATAATTTTAAATGTAGAAAGCGACAATAATGTCCAAAATACCCTGCTCAAATAGAGAGGATTACAAGATGCTGCAGACGATTAAAATTAGAACATTTCAGAAACAACGCCACGATAATTTTAGACGACGAAAAATATTTTGCATTATCTAACTCCGAAATAAAAGGGAACGAAGGCTTTTATACAGATAAAAAATTTGAGGACAAGGTATCGTGTGGTGCGCCATTTCATAAGACCTTATGTTGGTCGAGTTAGGGGCGAAGTTGTAAATGCACACATTTATATTTAAAGATGCGTCCCCAAATTAGTGAATTTTATTCAAACGCATCATGTTAATAATAATATTATCTTCTGGCCGGATCTGACATCGTGCCATTATAGGAGAAGAATCAAAGATTAATGAAATCAACAAAATATCCCATGTGTACCTAAAGAGGATAACCCCCGAATGTTCCAGAGGCATGTCCTATAGAAGAGTTTTAGGCTTTACTCGGTAGAAAAGTTTACGACGGTGGGTGGGAAGCCCAAAATGAAGAAGAACTACGGCAAAGAATCTACCAAAAAATTGAGAGTTTAACCCACTTACCGTCCAAAGGCTGATGAGCATTGAAACCCATACTCCTTTAGTTGCTATGTGATACATTATAATTATAGTTAAAGCTTCACTGAATCGTTTTCTGTGCTACGAAATTAAATAAAACGATTATAGTTTGAATAATTGAATAATATTTCAGAAAACTTTTATTACATACGTTATTCAACCAGTATATCTCGAATTTGTATAAACCACATATACATCATGTGTACAATGTTTCACTAACTGTATTGAGTTTATAATTTTATTGACAATTTTATACATAATTATTCTTCTACTTTGCCAAGATTACTAAGAACACAAGTTATCATGGTTTCGGTTGCGATTACCTCTGTTATGCTCTTAATCTAATGATAAGCGTCATTTCTAATGGTTATTTTAAAACGCAGTAACTATTATCTGAACCTTTCGCTCTGTAAATGCTAAAATTAGTTTTTAAAAGGCGACGTTAACGAAACTAAATGTTAAAAACGTATTGTGGCAAATTGATTGCATAATTGTACCAAACATTAAATTTTGCAATATTTTATTTTATTAATTTATAAAAAATTCAACATATAAATTTTCAAGCTAAACATTTCGAGGTAAAAATATGATAACATTGCGTTGACAGCATCAATTATAGATTGGAGCAAATAAAATGTTTTGCGACGTGCACTCAATTGGCGATTTCTTTTCAATGGAAATCTAATTTAAAACAGGTTGCTGCGATAACGACACTGCTTCGGCCGTCGTTTTGTGGGAGTATATTTGCATTACTAATAATAGAAAAATTAACATTTATATAAACGTATATAACGCAATTTATATGCGCAAAAGTTGATCATATCTTGTTAGTCGAGTAAATATTTGGCAATGTTACAATACCTATCCCACCGAGCACATTAAAATTGACAAGATAAATAGGAGGACACAGAAAATGATATTAAATTATATCAAGGGTTACAGCAGGTTATAATATTTGTATGTCCTACTTTGACTTTGGTTAGGTTAGGTTAGTATTAATGATTTTTGCGCATTTAACATGCGGCGGGATTTGCACGATATTATTAAAAGCACTTGATTTCAATTTTAATTAAATGCCATAGGAAAGATAAAAAGTAAGTTTTGAAGAGTGCACGATATCTATAAACATGCTCATGCGCAAAGTTAAAGCAAAGAATTTTATTTGTCAGGCGATGTATGATGATTTTGGACATAAAAGAATATACTGGTATTCGCCAAATCCATTTAACAAATATTTACAGGGGTGTGAAAGCAAAATATTTCGCAATTACACAATTTTACTTCGAATGGATCCGTTTAATATTTCATGGAAAATTAAATTTGCCCATCAGATGTAACACCAACTCAATTCAATTACCAAACTTGGAAAATTAGAAAGATTACTGGCATTTAAATGAATTGAAATATTTTCTAATGAATGTGAAAAGAATAATAAAAGTGATTAACATTTCTTTTTATGTCGTAATTTGAAAATAGTCAACAAGTCATCGTAGACTCGTGTCATGCAGGTGATGTTTAATTGCAAAATATTGTAATACATGCTGCTTCAATAATGAGAAATGGTAACATTAATGTAAGAAATAAATATAAAGATAATTGCAAATGATTTTCAATCAAAGCCGCTTTACAACTTTGCAATTAAAGCATCAAATAAATTCTATTTTACGTCCTCTATTAAATTAAATAATTTCAGTGCGGTAATAAAAGTTCCTCAGAAGAGGGAGCAAATGAAAACAGCATGAGTGCGACATCTAACCCAATTAAAAGTGACCCATAAATATCGCGGATAAAAATGAATTAAGTCGGCGAATGAAGCGTACACATGTTATTTAGCGACCTGAATATTTACGCGGTAGATAAGGCGATTTTTTACGCTCATTGTGAGCCGTATCAAACGTACTTTATCTGTGTTCCTGTTTCCTTACGTGCAGAGACACGAAAACGGTGAAATTAAATTGTGTCGGTGGCCGCACTCGTGAATTAAATTGCGGGTTTTGCGTGAAAATGAACTCGTGCTGTAATGATCCGGCGTGTTCGCATGCGGTTGTTGCCGCCGCGTCAAAAGAAGCTACCCAGTTGACGGATAACGAGCGCAAAATTATACTGGACGTACTTCGCAGAAATGAGCAGTTGCAGAGGGAACAGCAGCAGCGGATACTGTAAGTAGTTTTGTTTGAGATAACTCTGTTATACTTTATGGATTTGTGATACATGAGAACAGAACAAAGCTTTAAAGGATTATTCGAACAATTACATCGACCAACAGCATTTTTTGTTGCATCCAATATTACTTATGATTATGAAGATAGTTTCGACAATGTTTGTTTGTTTGTATAAGCTCTAGTTTTTGAGATAGTTGAAAAGGGAATTTTCATAAAAATATCAGATTTTGTAAACTTTCCATCATAATACAACATAAGTAGATATTTAATCTGAAAGAACTCCTGTTGTAAGATCACATTTTATGAGCAATTATAGTATTAAATTATTATTAAATACTACAATAGTAGTTGGTGATCATATGAGCATCCCAACGTCCAATGTCGTTCTTCCATTGTCTAACTGAGATTTGGTTCCTTTGTCAGCTTTCTGATCTGTGGAGCATATATTTATACCAATATTTTTCGGTTAAATTTTAGAAAAAAAATTATTGTAACCTAGTCAAGACTCAATTTATGATGAAATCTTGATTGTCACTTTTATTACTAGCAACCCCAACCAACGATTATTAATAAAAAATAAACTTAAACCCAACCCAGCGATTTTTAACATACTTGTTATTAATTTGGGCAACAAACTTAGTCAATACAACCCAGCAATACAATTCAATATAACTTTGTCGTTAGTTTGATTTGATCAACACGTGAGCAAACCAATGGTTAAGTTGAATTATCTTGGAACTTATATTTATTTTCTAAGTTATATACAAATGGATCCCACCTAATACTTAACAAAACGATAGAATTTCTCTGTTTGAGCAAACATTGAGCAAACTTTGAACATAAAGGTTGAATTTTTGAATTTAATAGGAAAGTTTCCCAACACCTAAATTGGTTTGGGTTGGGGTGGATAATGCGATCGTATTATTGGTTGTATAAATAAAACCGAGCAACCCAACCCAACCCAACAATTCTTGACAAAATATTACATTTTTATGGGTTGAGAATCAATGCAGTAATACTTAGCAAATTAATATATTGTTAGTGTTTGATTTTAGCAACGCGTGGACTACAGATTGTGGGTTAACACTGGCATTATTATAGGGATTAGCAACTCTTCTCTTTCAATTCAACTCATTGGCACAAATGCTTAATGATGCTGATTTAGCCATTATTTTCCTTTTTTAAGTCATACAGAAATAAAGCCAACCCAATTCTTAAAACCAATAACAGTTTTGAAAACTTGTTCCTCTTTCTGGTTGTATAAAAACAAAACCAACCTAGTAATTGTAGGCAAAACAAACTAAGGCCCGGTTGTATAATGCGAATCTAATGTGCCGTTAGATTTAACCTGGTTTACTGGCCAAAGTGGGAGTGTTTTAATTACCTTATGAACTAAGTTTTGCAAAGTTAAGCTTGTTAAGCTGCGTTTGCACAACCAGACAAAAATGTTATAAAAATAGAGTCAACGAAATTATTGACAAAATTTACAAAATAATGCAAAATTTTATCATAAAATCTATCCAGCAATACTTAAATCGTTAGAATTTTGTTTATGTTCACATAACAACATATAAGCATAAGCAACACATAAGCAAAGAATCCAATGTTGGGTTGGGTTGGGTTGGGTAGGGTAGGGTAAGGTTGGGTTGGCGGAGATTTGCAACAACACTTGACTTTTCCAAAAGCATTGCTTATGTTGGACTGCGTTGAAAATTGTGCTTCTCATTTTTTCAGTTAGATTGAAGAATATCTGCTTTTAGCAAATTTGTGAATGTCCAAACACGCACAATGCACAACATTCTCCGCCTATTTAAAGCTTTGACATTGACCTCAACTTGATATAGGGAGGAGACAATATTATGCGATCTCTAGTGCCTATTAATCACATTTTGTGGCAGTAATCAAAACTGTTCTTAAAGTTCTTAAGTGAATTCTTAGCTCTATTTTTCCATAAACAACTAAAACATGTATAGTTTGTGTAGCCACTTCTTTTACCCAACAGAACGTCCCTGGTACTTAGTTTTTGGCCAAAAGTAAAGATATGGTTTGATATTCTTCCTTCCTTTTATATTAATGTGCTATAGGCGGAGAACAAAGCTTATTACCGACAGACAACAGATTTAAGCCTGCGTTTCGAAGAATTGTACTATTTCAGAGCCCTTGTAGCCATTAAAGCAAATGGAAAAACAAACAAAATCATTTCTTCGGAAAAGAAATCGAGCAAAGCCTTTTCCTTAATGCGGTAAAACGATTTGGTTGTGTTACAAGTCAGCATTTTTTCATTTAATCCGGAAACTAGCACCCGGAAGTAGTTTCACACAACCTAAGATTCCTGAGCAAGTCGTTATTTAACTAATTGATGCACGAATTAAGCACGTCTTGTCGCGGGCATTTTGTTGATTCCAGTAATATTCACATCACAAAAATAACAATCATCAATATGGTTTCAGTAGTTACAACTGATGTTGGTGTTTGGTACTTTGGTACTAAATGAGGACCCAGGTTTTGTATATCTAATGAAACTTAAATGTAGTCAAAATAAATTTTGTTTTAGAAATCTTGAGACGATTTTCTTTACATAGGTATTTACCACGATGATGCCGCTTTGATACATAAACATAAACTAACTTATTAGCACCCCAACCCAACCCAACAAATGGCAGTAAAGTACAATTTCCCAAAAACTCGACTGATGGCGAAACACTGAATGTATATTTGATTACGGCGCTCTTGATTTAGCTCAATTCCGTGAAAGCATCTCATACAACAGTTATTTAATGACGAAATAAAATGTTCCTAATATAAAAAAAAATATATTTAAAATTACAAGATAAAATATTTATAAATAGAAACATAAATATATGTTTAAAACAAACCAATGACACAGATGTAATCATTGTTTGCAACTTTCACAAAATATATCCAGCATTACTTACTTTTACTTTATAAAATGCGAATGATGTTTGCATGAAAAATCTAATAATTTATCCCAAATTCGTACGGACTAGTTTTATTTGTTATATTATGTTCCAAATTCGATTGTATTTAATTTTTTCGTTGTGTATTTGCTTCCTGGACTTGCGTGTCACGTCTATATTGATTTGACATATTTACTAATGAAAATGTTACGCGTTTATTAATTTTAATGTATGTATATGTGTATGCACTACATACCTCGGGATTGTTAAACAATTTCAGATCTTGTTCCATACTTTCCAGCCATCTCTTCCTTCGTCTACTTTTTCTTCTTTTTCCAATTAAGGAGCATTTTTGGTAATCTATTTCTGGCCATTCTTTCTATTTGCCCTATCCACTTTGGATGTTGGGCTTTTATGACGGATGTTCTTTTTGCTTCTTTATACAATGTCTAGTTCCTTATTTATTCTTCTTCGCCAGCCGCCTTCCATGTTTATTCCACCATATCTAGCTCTTAGTATTTTCCGTTCGCATCTATCACGAGCATCCAGTTTTACTTTCTTTGGGGCCATGCCTCACAGACATGTAACGGTTGACCTTTGTAACGGTTTTATAAATCCTTATCTTAATTTTGTTGCCGTACTCTTAGATGTCATTAGAATTTTCAGCATTCCGTACTTCTTGTTACTTGTCACAATTCTTACTTTATTTCCTGCTCACATTACTTTTCGTTTATGATGACTCCCAAGTATAAGAACTTTATTGCCCAACATGCAGGTTTAAGATGGTTTGCTTGTGAAATTTGTACAGAACGAAATTCAGAAAGATATGAAAGTGTAATATTAAGAGCAGGATGATACGAGTCCTCAGGAACTAAAGTTGAGTCATCGCTGTTAAGACATGAAATTATTAACAAATTTATAACTAATTTAAAATTTTAAAACGTCTACAAATTTGAAACTATTACTGTATCATATTCGAAACCTTCTAAAAGTTTTGATTTTAATATCTTAATAAAGGTCGCTCTGGAGCGACCAACACCCGAAATATAATTTCCCTACAGCCTCATTAAGATGAGACAGTCGATACATTATTTCCTTGTTGTATGATAACGACATTTCTGCAATATCACGTGCTACATCCGGATTACCAACACACATAACGAAAAAACGATTGGAATACTAATATGTTTAACAGTTAACAGATCAATATTGGATTGCATCGTAATTCATAATACGAATGGGACTGTAATATATAAATTGATATGATATAATTAGTTTAATTTATTATAAAACTGTGCTATTTACCTTAATTTACCTTAATTAATGAAAGCAAAGAATGGAAAATTTTAAAGACCAAAACACAAACTTTATTTTAATTACATAAACACCTAACAACAAAAATTACTGAAACAAAATTGATATATACTCAGTGACATATAAACTGCACCACCTAGAAGGGGTACGAATTTTTTGACCAAATTTGGCAGGAATAGTGGACTAGTCCAGGGAAATAGTTGATTAAAATTTGAAACCCAATCATCAAGTAGTCATGGGATTTTTGACGTTTGTGTCATTTTTTTTAGAGGTGGTGATAGACAAGCAATTATCGAGTAATTTTTGGAATTTGTTCCACTTTTCGGATCCCTTTCTTTAGCTTAAAGTGTTTCAAGTGTTTAACAACGATGCCTAGAGGAAGGAGACCTCAAGTTTACCAGCAGTTGAGTGACTTTGACCGAGGGCGGATTGTTGGTTTACGAGAAGCAGTTTTTTCGTTTAGAGAAATCGGCAACCGTTTGGGACGGAACCACTCAACAATAATGCGTGTTTATCAAGCGTGGTCTGAACATGGGGTTGAACGTCGGAGAAGAGGCCCTGGGGCTCAAAGACGAACCAATGAACGTCAAGATCGCCGCTTAAGACTAATGGCCTTGAGAGACCGATTCTCTACAACTAGATCAATAGCTGATCAATGGTTAGGTGAACAAGGTCGTCCGATAGGCTTGCGAACAGTTTATCGTCGAATAAGAACCTTTGGCTTGCTGTCTTACCGCCCACATCTTGTGCTACCCCTCACTGCTCAACATCGCCAGGAACGTTTGGCCTGGTGCACGGAAAGACTTCAATGGAACTTGGAGTGGCATCGAGTTGTCTTTAGTGACGAATCGCGATTTTGTTTAGGCGTGCATGATGGTCGGATGACTGTTAGACGAAGACGTGGAGAAAGGCGCAATCCTGATTTTTCGATTGCGAGGCATGTTCACCGAACTGTGGGGCTGATGGTGTGGGGTGCTATTGCTTACGACAGTAGGTCACCATTGCTCTTCATTCGGGGCAGTATGACCGCCCGACGCTACATTGACGAAGTGGTAGAACCACATGTTCTTCCATATCTTCGAGGGCTGGAAGACCCACTTTTCCAGCAAGATAATGCACGACCTCACGTAGCAAGGGTTTCTCTTGACTTCTTTGAAGAGGCCAATGTTAATCTTTTGCCTTGGCCGCCAAGATCTCCCGATTTGTCGCCCATTGAGCACGTGTGGGACATGATGGGTAGAAGATTAAGGAATCTACCGAACCCACCGTTGACAATAGAACCTCTACGGCATGAAGTACAGGCTGCTTGGGATGCCATACCCCAAGAAGACATTGATCACCTGCTGGAATCAGTGCCAAGGCGGGTCAATGAGTGTATCAGAAATAGGGGCGGACCAACACATTATTAAACAAAAATCAAAAAGATGAAGTGTTTTCTTTATCAAATTTTAATCAATTGTTACCTTAGACTAGTCCAATGTTTCTGCCAAATTTGGTCCAAAAATTCCCACCCGTTCTAGGTGGTGCAGTTTATATGTCACTGAGTATATTTAATGTTGTTTCAATTTTACAAAAAAGTGGGCAATGTTTGAATTTAATTGAATTAAATTTTTTCTCTCATCAATATTATAATTATTTAAAAAAAAAATCGCTTAATTTAAAATACCTTTAAATGTTCTTCTTCGGATTCTCTTCTTTATTATCTTATTCAATTTTAGCATTTTAGTTTTATGTTCTCCTCTTTGATAATATGTACATTTCGTTGAGTATAATTATATATTAATCATTTTCGAACCAAACAATGCTGTTAGTTCCTTAATGGAAGCGTTTGTGCTTTTTTAATGAAACGCCAACATCAAGTTTGTTCAGGACGAGTTCTTTGTCCGATAAAAATATATCTGCCGCAGAAAACGTGCATACAATACGTACAATTAAAAATAATTTTAAAATTCACGAGACACTCATTGTTTTCCTTAATTTATTTTATAAGACCTTTATGATAACTACGATCCTTGCAAAATTGCAGGCATTCATAAAATGATTCTTGCTCCAGAAGTTAACTATTCGGTGGGTACATTACACAGTAGTAGTTTCAGTGGGGTTAGTTACCACAATTTTTAATCAATTAATCCCCTCGCCTTGTTTGACATACGCAGTGCCAAATACACGCTGCCAAACGCTACTGTTAAAAGCACGAAAATTCTTTAGGATTGCTTTATTCTCATCACATTAAAATTTTACGTAATTGCGGAGTTCACATTCAATTAAACTTTAGTTTCGGTTACTAACGATGCCATACGTTACTCCATCAAGGTTAATTATTTATGAACGATGAGAATCATGTCAATATATCATTAGATGATAAAATGCCAGGGAATCATATTTCATAATCAAATTAATCCCGCGTAACTACGTTAACAAAAAATAATGAACGATATATATATTACGTGACAATGCTTGCATTTAATATTTATGAAAAAAATAATGTTTGTGTAACTTCGATTCATTACATGGTAGCAACTTGGGTATTATTAACGTATTGTTTCCAAAATTCAGTTTCGTTAACAGTAACACTATTGCGTTGAATTTTGTCAATGTTTTTATTGCAATTCTTCGTTTGCACGGTTGCATGTTGAAATTAGCTAACGTGTATTATCTTAAACGTTCCCTGTACTCTGGGCTACGTCTAACCAAAGTAAACACCCCAACGTTCTTTTATGTATACCTACAGGGCCCTCTTTTTAGCAAAAAATCTCTTCGTCGTACATATCGTTCCCCACTCAATGTACAATCACACCACCATCGGTATGAGCGTCGGAATTCTATTGATGCGATGAGCATGCGTGTCGTTCAAGTAAATAGTTACGCTCTGGAATTTTCCATGAAATTACATCGTGCGTAGTACACTTGGAATTTTCCTGAACATGCTCGTGTTTATTTGAATGACTTTTATTATTCAAAATTCGATTACCGTTGAAAATTTTAATCTCTTGGAATTTAAACTGACATGGGTACTGCATTTTGTTCTAATTGAAACCCTGCGCATCCTGAGATATTAATATTTTGAATGTCCGAAAGCTTAAACATTAGAATTCAAGAACACAATATTCGATATGTTCCATAAGCTTCATGAAATACAATTACTTGGGATCCCGATTATACTTTCCATATAAGAAACAAACCAGTTGGCAAGTTTCTTCGTCGCAAAATTAAGTTAATTTAATTGATCCCACCGAATTAATGCTCATGGATTACTTATGATGACTGGAAGCTGAAAGATTTTTCACGAAACAAAGTATTTTATTTTTTAAAAGGGAGCACGCAGAGCAAAAAATCCCATTGTTATATTAATCGAATTATAAAATCAAATATAAACAACTGAAAACACAAATTTAACTCTGACAATTGCAAAACAGGATTCAGTCTTTTAGGTCCATTTTTCAGGCGACTAGGCACATTTGGAAACTTTTCTCTCAAGACAATCGTTGTGCATGTGTGCTGCTTTAACGACAAAACTTACTTCGTAACGCATTAGCCGTTTTCAAGAGTTAAACGAAAGAACAAGTTTCGCTCATGTAGTTCCCATGAGCATTCTTCATAAAACTCGCTTCACGTAAACCTAATGCTGAACGAGAGTAACTTTTATATTTCGTGTTGTGCCGATATTTCATTTCTATTTATTGAAAATGTTATTTATATATTTTCGAAGCGTAACATGGGAAGTAATTAAATTGGTGCAACCAGTGTTTGAGCCAACGTTGCTTCAATATGCATCGCAGATTGTCGTTCAATATCCGACCTGGTTATTTGAACGTTGTTTCAGAGATAACATCGGCTGTAATTGCGGGTTTGTATTATAATTCGGACCATTGAATGGCATAGTATATTTGACATAACTATTGGTCGCATATTTAATTTAAAATTATATATATATAAAGTTTTATTGCATAATATGTATGCTAACTATATTTATTAAACAATTTCATAAAAATAAGTATATAAATTGAAAAACTGCAGTTGGATTCTGATTCATTCATTCAAGTACTTCATGAAGATCAAGTTTGAAATTGTACAAAATCATTTAGAAAACAACTTATATGAAGCTTCTAAGTCAAATTTGAGACATAAAATGTAAATATATCAAAGAGTGCAAAATAACTAGAGAACGATAACGAGAGCGAGATAAGCGCATTATATATTATGTTTTGTTAAAACGGTTTTGTGTGTGCGGTAGTTTGTTAAGAAGTGTTTATTTCGAATGGTGATCGACAGCGCCACTCACAGCAGCGTTCGTACTTTTTGGTATGATTTTACCGCCACTATTACAAAATTATTTTATATTACGATTCTATCGCATTTTTTAAACTTCCATTGAACGATACGAACAAGACTTCTCCGTAATTGGAGATAAGCTGGTCGACAAAAAATGTAACTAAACCATTTTTAATTAAGTTGCTGAGGTCTTTATTTCTTTCAGATTAAACTTGAAATCTCATTGAATCGTTCACATAAAACACATTTGATATAATCTGGATGTAAATGTAATACTTATTCTGATTAATTTTATGATTTATCTATACTGCAATCAATAAAACAAAACGTGGAAGCATTTACAATAACTAGATGATCTTTTGAAACGTATATCGATAATTATATATTGTGGACGAATACATGCGTTTGAGGCACCGTTATTTGATTTATTATATCGAGACATTGTTTTGTTTAATGTATCGATTGCGCCATTAATTATTATGATATCGTCAAGAAGCACAATTATGTATGAAACGTAACAGTAAATTATTAGCTCTAAAAGTGTAAATTGGTAATTATTGTGATTACAATGACACTAACTAATTTCACAGGATGTTTCACAGATATAATATATAATTTCCAACAAGCCATGAAATAATTCAATTTCTTGACATATACAAGGAAATTGGAAAATAATCTTTATAACCATGAGGAAACAAAATCATTTTTAACGCAGTCTCAACTTTGTCGAGTTCTAGATCAGTTCATTTTGTGAGACTACTGGCGATAAACCGATTTCGGACGAAGCTCTTGTCAAGTGTAACGAGAATTCATGTCCGATGATATAGCACCAAAATGAATTGTGTTTCAAAATGTGGGTACCATTGACATCCAATTTTTAAGTAAGTCTGCAAATTCAACTTACTACAAATTTAGTCTTTGTTTAGCAAGTCCGCGAGACACCTGTACCTTAATCAGAGCGCTTTGTTTCATATATGAATTGCAGTGACCAAATTTTCATATACCGTTAAAAACAATATTTAAATTTAAAATCTAACTAAATCTACAACGTAAAGTGCATATGAAAAGGGAAACCGACACCTCTGCAAACGCGAGTGTGTCATATTTCACAGTTTGGGTAGGTTGTTCAGAAAGACACAATTAATTGCCGGGAGAAGGGTGGGCGAATGGTCAGAACCGTGTTTGTAGACTTAAGTTGGTCGTGAGTAGGCGTAACAATGCTGCGGTTGTAGTTGGCAATGTCACAATTGCTCAAGAAAGTCCAACTCACACAGGACAAATTGCATGCACCTACTTATTTGACGCGGTAACATCAACTCTATACATAAAAATATATCATTGATGTTTCTAATCACACGCGTATTCATTAATAAATGTTGGTCATTAAACGGTTACTTATTTTGTTCGACAATTGATTGTCTTCTTTAAATAAAATAGAATATGTTGTTCTTCTTTCATTATTCAGTACACCTTATAACAAATAATCTATGAATTGGCCAATAATTTTTCAATTCAATTTTTTTCGCACATACGATCAAAGAAATAATACTGGAGTATACGATTTTCTTTTCTTAGATTATTGCTCATATATATGATTTTATTTAACCCACGACTTAATTAACATACATATTTTTTAGTCATGGCGATTTGACTTACCTACATTGAACCATCTGGAACAAAACATAATTTATTTAAATTAAATTTAATTACCTCATGTTTACGCTTATCGTGTTTTGTTCCAATATATTAACGAGTATGATCGATTATTTAAAATAATTTATTGTAAACCTTGACATACGCAACAGTGGAACGAAATGGCTCTGTAATTAAAAACAAATTTTGTTTATGTACTTGTTTTTATAAATACATCAAGATAAATATCCTGCTCAAGGAAAATGCCACACTATTTAAATCAAAGTAACGCTGTTCACGTTTTTTTTATATATTTTGCATTACTTGTACATGTATAATGCCCATTGTTCGAAACAGAGAATGATTTGTATTTGCATATATTTCTTTAAGTAAATATTTCGGTGGTCTTGTGATCGACAATACATTACATAAATAATAAATACAATTCAATTATTCAACTTGGATATGTTGGATATATATAAAGTTTGCCATTCAATCTTGAAGGAATTTTTATTATATTATACTATAAAAGTTTTTAAGGAAAATAATGTAAATATTAAACCGTGACCAGAAAAATGTGTATTGGGCGATTTGGGACTATTTTAACTGTAATTTGCGATAAATTAAATTCTCCATTAGTATAAGCTTCAAAAAGATTAAAAGATTAAGCAACACTGTAATAAAATACTGGGCATCTAAACAATTTCAATGATAATTATAACCACTTTCAGGAATATTATAACTATATAACTTATAATCCACGAGTTAATATTTGCTTCTTTTAAAAATTAATTTCTCATCGATGTATGAAATATATTTTCATGTGCATAAAACTGGAAATAATATTCCTCACAGGTCCCCTTGATCGAAATTGGAAAATATATGAAATCAACAGTCGCTCAAAGCCATACACAATAATTCGATTATGAATTACAAAACATACCATCCTTCAGGGTTGCACTTTGATGTGCTACATTCCATTTTAATTGGAATGCCAGGTAGATTAATCTATAAACATTTGTTGCATGTTGAAGTTATTGATTTGTTAATACCACTATTGTGTATGAAACACATTTTACGAGGATTATAGAGGAAACATAATATATACATATATGTTGACATTGAAAAACATCCCATTGTTTAGTAAATCGACAGAAAACCTCCATTTTGATTATTACGGAAAAAGCTTTTTTAAATTGACTATGGAAATCATTCACAAGAATTTGTTAATAGTCAGAAAAATTAAATAAAGGAAACGCGGAATAATAAACGATAAGGGCCATCTTACTAGTTTATTTGTAACTCGTTTTTTAATAATCATAAGCATGTGCTCATTATCATTGCTTCATCACTGTTCTTTATTTTTTCGTTTTCTTACAGTTTTTATTTAGTATGTCCCATCACCATTAAACATTACTTAAGATTTGCCTGCGATTATTTAACATTTGTTATTATTTCCTGACACTTCTCCAATGCTTCCTTATTACAGGTTGTTGAAAATTTTTTATTTATTTATTTCTAATTAACATTTTGTTACATCCTCTTTAATTTTCTATAAATTGTACGTTTCTGAGCTCGTTTTTTATACAATTTTGTTTCTCACGGTTGTTGTTATTTTGGGCATTTTTTCTAATTTCTTCCGCTTTCCTGTCATCATTCTTAATAATAATGAAACAAACCTCTTATTATTTATTTATATTATTATTTTATTATATTTATTTTTTGTGGCATCGTATTTAAGCTAACGTAGTCTAGAAAGATTTTAGTTCACGCACCTTCTTTGCTACATCAGGGATCCCGTAACAGTCTAAGTTTGATCCTATGCGGTTTATAATTTTTATTAACGGTCTTATTGAGAATATTAAATGCATCTGGTGTCTCTTTGCTGACGATTTAAAATTCTTTGCATCGGTAAAATCAGTAGAAGACTGCTTTCGCCTCCAGCCTGAAATGGACAAAGTTTCATACTGGTGCGGTAAAATAAACAAATGAATGTATTTAAATGCAGTATCGTAAGCTATACTGGGGAAAATAAGACTTTAATCTACGACTGTAAATACGGTTGAATAAGACTCTTATCACGGGAGTTCTACAAGGAAGTATATTGGGTGATATATCCTCGTAAATTTTGCTACGCATTTGTAAATTTTGTATTTGTCATTACTAAGTCGTTTTCCACATATATATCAATTAATGTTTCACCGTTGTTTGTTTCTTCTTCATGAGCTCATATATATCTTTATATTAAAAATGTGTCTTGTCAAATCTGGCAGCAAAATGTAAAATTTACACCTCAATGGTGCAGTGAACATTAATTAAAAACAGGTCCATGAAGACTAACTGGTGGATCGCTAGACAATATTGTTCCTGGGTTATTACCCTTCGTCAGTAGCGATTACCAAGAACCCTAGTTGTTGAAATACCTTTACATGTAGTGGCCATCAAAACTTCTTGGCGCGAGCCAATCACTCCTATATTGTCTAGCGATCCACCAGTTAGTCTTCATGGACCTGTTTTTAATTAATGTTCACTGCACCATTGAGGTGTAAGATTAGACCATCTTTCGTGTAAATTTTACATTTTGCTGTCAGATTTGACAAGACACATTTTTAATTTGAATTGTTTTTGAACTTAATTGCAGCAATCCTTTTATATGTTGACACTGGACGTTTGACAGTCGTCTCTTGTTTAGTCTCCGCAAGGTGTTAGACAAGGTATCGGCTCGTCAGTGTTCTGTTGTCAGTGGTTCGTTAGGAGTGATTGGCTCGCGCCAAGAAGTTTTGATGGCCACTACATGTAAAGGTATTTCAACAACTAAGGTTCTTGGTAATCGCTACTGACGAAGGGTAATAACCCAGAAACAATATTGTCTAGCGATCCACCAGTTAGTCTTCATGGACCTGTTTTTAATTAATGTTCACTGCACCATTGAGGTGTAAGATTAGACCATTTTTCGTGTATATCTTTATATACATTGGTTGTTATTGGCCACCCTTCCTATCACATCCGCACTAATAATACATTTCCTGTTACACTGTCTTATTAATTTTGCAATGTTTGAAAAAAAACTGTCCTTTTTCTTCTTTCCTTGCATTATAATTTTGCCCACGAGCCATGTCCCATGTTATGTTTTGTTATCCTAGTGTGTTTGAATAACCAACAATTTTTAATTCATATATATTTCCTTTTTTATATTCCTTATTTTATTTGGGTTACTATTAAACACATACAACTCCTCCCTTCCATTCTTAGTTTCCGTTCCTGACCAATGTAATGAATATCTTTTTTAATTCCTTTACTTTTGTTTTTGTTATTTCCAGGTAGTCTAATGTTTTTGCATGTAAAAATTATAAAATCTCTGGCAACAATTCCTATCACTAGATATTTTTAAACTAATGACTAAATGAAAATTACTAAAGTTACACAAATTTTGTATTATATTTGCTGTTGCTTTGTTTATACATAAATATTTAATGCCTGCTTATTCAAACGAAAGGTATTTATTTGCAATTTAATTATAAAAAATCGAATAGATTTAAAAAATTAGGATATGATAATGATAATGATGCGTTATATGTGAGTTCGATATGGAACCAGCCGCAAGCTCGGCGGAATAAGATTTATTCGTATTTGTATTTTTATAATAAAATTGCAATTTAAAAATTTTTAAGATTTCGTTACCAAAAGAAGTAAATGTGCCATAAAAATTTTAATAGACATTTTTATTGCGAATGTTGATTAACATAGGTTACGTTGTTGTAATTAAAGATGGTTCAGAACCCATTTTCCTTTCAAATATCTAATTTCTGTCCTAAAAAATCTTTTCTTCCTCAATACATACGACAAACTTTTTTCCACTTTGTTGGGTCGGGTTGGGCAATTAGAAATATGACATCCCAGAAATGTATACATATACTGTGATGTTTGGACTATTTTGAACTTTGAAACTTGTAGAACTACATAGGGGTAAACGTTTAATATTTTGATTACCTACCACGCAAATGTCGACCTTTTGACATATATAGCTTCTATGATGGTAACTAAAGATATTTAGATATCCGTTTTCATTTTATTTATGTTATTATTTAATTCAGGGCATAAGAAATCTTTCATTTCATGCAACAGCGTAACAAAGGCGATTTCTATGTTGGGTTGGGTAGGATTGGTGCTCTACCAGAAACGTTATGCAATGTTTACAATATTTTTTAATTATTAATAATCCTGTCCGTTGTGGACTATAAGAAGGGTAATTTTAAAAGCAATTTATGCCTTTTCACACACAAGCTTTAGAATATCAATAGACAAATTATCGTCGTTTTCTACAGTTTTATTATTATGTGGAAATGAAGATTGGGGAACTCGAAAATTAGAAAAAATATAACAAATAATTTCGATATTCATTGAAAATGTTATTATTTTGACTCCTTGACGCAAGTTTTCAAGCTATAATTCTTATAAAAAGTTGCTCATAATAAACGGGAGTAGGAAAATGTGGCCTATAAAGCATGGATGGGCAATATGTGAGAGGATGGTTGACAGGCATAGCGAGTGGTGCGATACAAATAAACGAATAAACAAAATATTTCGGTACGTATTTATTTGTGAGTTAAGAGAACAACATCACAAACCAAATAGAACAAATAGAGAATAGGTAAAAGGTAAACTATAAGTACACCAAGGGCACAAAAGGAATGATAGTCATTTTTTTCAAAAAAAGTAGTCTGATAAAAATGTGTACTGAAAATTGAATTAATTAAAGAAATATCAAACGTTTATTTGTGTACATAATCTTCCTGAACGTCGATGAATTTGGTCCATCGATGCTCCAAACCTTTGATTTCTCTGGAAAAAATTCATAACTTTACCAGCGAATCGCAAAACACGAAATTTGCGGATTCGTGGAGAACATCGGCGATGCCACTCCATACTTTGTTCGTTCGACTCAGGATTGAAGTGGTGAACCCACGTTTCATCAACAGTGACGAATCAAGAAAGAACTACATCCGGATCTGTTTGATACTTTGCCAAACTGTCTTCAGAATGCAACATGCAACATTCATGTATCAATATTCGTGGGACCCAACTTTTTAGATCCAAACCAATTTTTTTAATATTTTCTATAATACCATAAGATAAATTCGTAATTTCAGCTATCCGGCGAATGGTCAGTCGTTTATCTGTCATTACCATATCGTGTATACGATTAACATTTTCTTGGGTATCGACAGTTACTGGTCGTCCAGCACCCTTCGCATGTTCAAATATTTGTCTTCCCGAGACCTATATTTCACCACTTGGTAGGAAACAGCACCCTCACCTAATATACGTACCATGTCTTCATGAATTTCTTTTGGCGACCATCCTTTCTTTTGCAAGTATTTTATAACTGCACGAACCTCGGATTTTTCCATTTTTAGAATATCTGGAACTTGCCTACTTACATTATAAATTATTTGAACAGGTAACAAGTGACAAAACTACAATTGCACCAACGTAACAACAAATGATTAATACTTTAATGTGTCAAATTGATTCAACGCCAACTATATCAGGGACGCTAAATAATGATCTCCCCTCGTAAACATAGGAGCAGAGATGTACAGGTTGGGTGGATGGATACAAATAAACGAATGGAACTATTAATTGATTACGGCCGGTTTCATAATGAGGTAGTTAAAGTGGCTTTACGTAAAGTGCACTTTAATTTAAAGTCGACTTTAAAAATGATTTAAAGGTAGTATGTCCTATGAAACGAATTTGTTTTGGCTTCAACTAAAGTCTACTTTAACGTGTTTTTATATTGTTGGCAACACTTCACGTCAGTTCTTTTTACGTTTATGCGTTGCATTTATGAAATTTGATGTACGCCTCCCTTATTTGCACGTGTTTCTTAAGTGTGTTGTTTAACCAAATACAAATCGGCTACCGAAATGAGCATATTACCAGTTGCATAATACCTTAGTTTTAGTAAAAGTTGGTTCATTGCCTGGATGCACCTCCCTCTAAAAATATTTATTATTTACTAGTAGATGAAAGACAATATAATTGCGAGACAAAATGCATTCGCTGCACATGATTTAGCGAACATTTTTAAAGTACATCCTACCTGGTTGTAGGATGTGCTATTGCAGGTTCTATTTTTTCTAATAAGGAAATCACAGTTGCTTGTGTTAATCTGAACCTTTCAAAAAATTCACTTTCATTATATTTATTGAAACAATCTTGCCTTTTATGATACACTTTACGGCTTCTAACAATTATTTCGAAATCATCATCTGATGAAAAACTTGAACTTGAGGTATGATTCATGTTTCACCCCTGCAGTTGCACGAGTTTTGACGATAATGTCAGTAAAAAGTTAGGTTAAAGCCGACTTTAACCGCTTAAAGTGCCAAAATCTCGACTTTAACTTTAAAGTAGACTTTTACTTTAGCGGATTTATGAAACTGGTAATAAAATTTAAAGTCGACTTTAGTATTTAATTTCATTATGAAACC
The DNA here is from genome assembly GCA_959613385.1 of Geotrupes spiniger. Taxonomy (NCBI): domain Eukaryota; kingdom Metazoa; phylum Arthropoda; class Insecta; order Coleoptera; family Geotrupidae; genus Geotrupes; species Geotrupes spiniger. The sequence continues at coordinate 27,643,058 of OY390737.1, read as the reverse complement.
GGCCGTAAGCAATTTATTGAAAGACAAACAAAGTGGCAACAAGTGGAGACTTGAAAGACATATAATAAATAATTTGGTACTTTATAATAATAATTTCATTGCATGGCCACGTATTTCTGGATGATCCATATTTACATATTTTGCGTAAATTTTGAATATTTAAAGCACAAGGAAACTTTGATGTGCTCTGGATATCCTTCACATTTAAATTTCATATTACATATGAATATATCGTCTATCTTGGTTCCTCAAGTTATGAATAAATTAATTCAAAGTCAAATAAATACTAACGGTTGGAATTATACATTTCTTCTGATAATTTTATGATTTTAAATTTAAATAATTATTAGACGAGCTATTAATTTACAGTTACAAAAAATATTTATTGTTTGAATTTTATTATTTACATCGTATTTTTTATGCTTCTGCTTTTTAAAAGAATTGAAATACACTGATTTCAAGGTATCCTCTGCCGTACAACGTTACATGATTAGCTATGCTGTTCATAAAATCGCAGAGTACAAAGAAAAACATCATTGTCGTTTAACCAATACTGAAAATGCCGCAGATTAGTCACGCTTCCGAGTCATATGGCATTTGCCATTTTTACAAAGAAGCCACACTTGCCTGCACCACCTGTTTGTTAAATTATACCTTGTAAACCTGCCTTAAAAGTTGAATAACTGTAGTGCCGGGCATGCGCGGTACGGTACACCTTGAGACGAACAGTACAATCTCCGGAGAAATACAAAAGTGAAATTCAGCAGTAAACGAACTCCTTACGAGACAGGATTTGGTGTGTGTTTCGTTGTGATGGTGTAGGTAGATTTGTTTTGCCGTTGGTGTTTCTAAATAAAAAGTGCTTGGTTAGTTGCTATTTTAATGAACGTTGTTGAATATCACGGTGTTTTGCGTTTAACTGGAGGTTTGCGCCTTAATCTCTCGACGAAATCTCCGAAAATTTCGATACCCGGCCAAACTCATCATAAAACGTAATGTAACTGAACATCGTCCGGGAAGTATGATATATCGAATTTAGTAAACTACTTTGCCGGATGAGCGAAAATTACCTTGTTTTCTAACGTTTAGCTAAATTTGCATGAACACAAATAACTTTCTTAATAAATTAATTTATTTATTAGTATAGAGAGAGTAATTCATGATGTTCTGTGCCTATGCACTTGGCGACTTCGATTACCGCAAAGAAAGGTCAACAACCTTCATATATTATGTGTAATGAAGTACGAGGAAATGCATTAAAATTTTGTGGGGGGAACTAATGACTGGCTAATTTTGCGTAATTTTTCTTTCATTCGCCTTACGTAAACTAATGACTATAAGATTGTCGCGCTAATGTTCATTCTCAAAAACCCAGTTATTAAATCTTACAGCCAGAGATTGTGTTTCAGTAGGATATAATAATACCAATATATTGACCTTCGGGCTAGTTGGCGCCAACGTGCGGATAATTACACTATTAAGAAAAACAAATTAAACAATTGAAAATTCCAATTGTGGTGCATTGCATAATATGAACTAGTGTGGAGATTGGACAAAATTCGAAAGTGTGTCAACCACCAACACATTATAGTTTAAGATTTTCATTTCGTTTAATGGTTTCGTGTGTGGTGATTCGTTAAACTGCTGTTGACAAAGAATCCATCGACGAAAATCTGAATAAAATGTAGTTAAATATTAACAGGAACTTAACACAACAGTAACACGGACACTAACAATTGGAATAATAAAATCTGTTGGATGGGGACTAAACATGGCAGCACTAACAGCAATCCTTACACCAGAAGATCGAGGGTAAGTTCTAAATCACGTTAATTTGATATTTTCCCAAAATCGTTATTACAGAGTGGTGAAGACAAAATCACTCATAGCATAGCCTGGTAGATAGATTTTATAAATTAAGAATTTTTTTTACAAAAAAAATCACAACCATGAATTTTTGAAGCCGCTAGGTGTGAAAAGGTAACTGTAACGTGTACACATCGGCAGTAAATTGGTATCAATCAGAAAATCGACGAAAAATCGTTTTCGTCATCACGGGTACTACATTTGTTTGCTCTCGAACGCGTGGTGTGTGTTGGTGGAATAACAAAAAGTACCACAAGATATTGTGTGAAAAATTGGCCAATAGGGCAACTACAAGTTCTAGCTCTTCGTCCATAGAAGAAGGTGATGTCTTCTTATATGGGCCATAGAAGGTGATGTCTTCTTCTATGGACCATAGAAGAGGGCGATGTCTCCTATGGACGAAGGGGAAGACCTAAACCGCCTAAAACAACCTTGGGTTGAATTGATTTTATTAAAGACGACACATATACCAGTGGAAATGAAATTGATGGATTGGGGGTAAACTTTAAAATTCATACAATTAAGTTTGGCGATGAAAAACTTGCTTTCTTTAACGGACACGCGATTGTGAAGATAAATTATTTTGGCTTGTTGCTTTTTGGACCAACATATATTCCTTCATTAAATTGTAATTTATTATATTTGTTTATGCTGGTCGACCCAATAATCTCTTCAAATTGGATGTTAGCTTTAAAAACAAATTTGTTTTCACGTTGATCTGATTTTATATAATTATATAAAATAAATTAAATTATAAGTCACAGTAAGTTGGTGTTTGCTAAGGATAGGCATTTTTTTAAATCTGTGGGCAAGAACTCGTCACAAGTAGCTTAATTAATTTTTATGGATGAAAATTGAAAATTGAATATTTTAAAAAGTTAGGTTTCTATATGTGGGAAGATTCAGACGTTTAGAAGACATTCTCTTCGGTTGTATTAGCATTTGGTTGTGTTGCGCTGGCAAGAATATTAGTAGGAATCGAATCGGTAATGAGGCTCAAATTAGAAAATTATTTTAAATAGCATTAGACATCTAGACGTTTTTGTCACACAGCAGTATCGAAAAGATTGGTTGTTAACTTTTAATTTCATAGTTTTGCAAAATCCAAGAAAACTTAATTATTTTTATATATGCTAGCAATGCCTATGTTTTAACTTGATACGAAAATATGTAGATTTTATTATATTTAACGGCTTTTACTACAGAAAGGAATTAGAATCCAGTCACTGAATATAAAAAATGACTCGAAAAATGACCCCCCCATTCCTAATACAAATATATAAAATATATAAAAAATATTAGTATATGATGTGCATATGAACAACAAATTAAATTCTCCTTTTAAATGTTTCTGCATCTACCTCTTATTCTACCAGTAATTTTTTTCGTCCGTCGTCGTCGTCCGTCGTTTAATTACATTCTTATATATTTGATTCCTTCGCATTGAGTTCAGATGCATTTGGTTTGGTTGGGTTACTTAATTGACAGTGAACAAACTTTTACTACACAGAATAATTTATAAGACATTTCATGATAAATGAATAAGCATATAAATTTATTGATTGAATGGTGTCCGATTCATCAAATCTTTCTTTGCTGAAATTATCCTAATTACTACAGAACTACACACATTTTATAAAACCACCAAAATCGTATTTGTCTATGAATTGGATTGGAACTAATAATGCTAGATGAGTATTTTGGAACAAGAGGTCCGATCTTGTTTAAGAGACGGGAGTGCGTTGGGTTGGATGTTGTTAGGCCATCAGCAAAAAAAAGACAAAACAATGACAATATGAAGGACAGAACAACAAAATAACAGATAGAAAAAGAAGAACTAGAACAAGTACGTAAATTTTTATATTTGGTATTAATGATGTCAGAGGATGGAAGATTAGGGCATAATTGAAAGATTGACAGCAGGAGGAAAAATATTTAAAGAAAGATAAGTTGGGAAGGCATCCGCAACAAATAATGACGAATTGTTAAATTATTCCTCAATGATTGATTATGAAACCAACATGTCGATAATAATACTAATACAAGAAGAAGGAGAAGATGCAGACTATAATCTGTGTATGTGTATGTCGAGGACAAATGACAATGTCATAAAAAACGCAAGCAGATAATTTCTTCAACATCCACAAAAAAAATAGATAAGATAAATAACAAGATAATAATCGTGGAGGGTCTCAATCGGAAAGTGGAGAACGAAAACGGAGCTTAAAAAAACGAAAACGAAATTAATAATCATAAAGACAGTTAAATATGTTTCCCCTAGACTAAACCATGGTAAATGGGTTTTAGTATACTTTGTAACTTGCAATGCAAAAAAATTAAATGGCATGTATTCCGTTAACATATTAACATAATTCATTGGGGTCAACGGTAGTCAACAAATAGTTGCGAAAGGAATACCTTTATCAAACTTTAATGCCAATTAAACGAATTTTAAATAATGTATATGGAGCACTTCATTCTTAAACCTGCTTATTAATAAAGTGGCGTATCGACATTTTAGAGCGCTGTTGGTTGTACGTGTTCTAATTGAATTTCTTTTCATGACATGCAGAAAATGAATTCCTCCAATCGATGAAATATACGCGACTTGGATAAATGTAAAATCAAGAGAAATTTTATTATCCCAGAAATCCATCCTTAGAAATGTGGAGTCCTATAAATGTTTCTCATTTGTGGGTGTTATTGTACAGTTTGCAGTGGATTTGATAAAATATCATGATCAATTGTTCATAATGATTGGAATTAATTATTGTTCAGACATTCACGTTTTTCGTATTAAATTACAATGTATTAAATTAAAATGTATTCAAAACAAGAACGAGAATTATATATTTTGTTCCTCTCAATACTTGGATTAGTCTAGTCTAATCCTACTTATATAAAACTTGTGAAACTTCAAACTAAGCCATTATTAATGGGTCGTTTTAAAACTTTTATTCTCGATTGTATATATATATTATATTTAATAACCAGAGAAATAATCAACCACATCATATAAATATTGTCGTATGTATATAATTAAAAAATATATTATGTACTTAAATAATACTCAGGGACTAAATGAACTAAACGATGCAAAGAGAAGCTTAAGGATTTATTATTCATTTTATTGGCTTTCAAAATGTGTTGTTTATTATGAAATTAATGTTTTGTTTCTAAATCTATATGAATTATTTATAAAATTATATATTTATGTTACCTTCCGCTATAACTCAGAAACTGACCTACCCACATATATCCTATACTATTCTAAAGGGTATGAAATTTGATGCCTTGGTCATAAAACTTTCCACTTTCATGATCAGTCATTTCAAGGAAACTATTTTATATCATTCCACTCAGGTTCGATGGTGTTAATTTGTTATCAATAGTTTCGTTCAGATTATTGTCTAATCTCTTCTTAAGAAACATTTAACATACCATAAATGTTTATCCACATCGGGTTAGGTTTGATAGGCTTGCGTTGGTCATTGAGAAATAAATAGAATATTAGTTAGATTAAAATTCATTCTTCATTGATAAATTCACCGGAACTTGGTTCGGTTGGGTTGAGTTGATGAATTTACGTTTCGATTATGCCAAGATTTTATACGCAAGAGAAATTTCTACGACGTAATATGGGATCATCACCATTCCCTGACAATATTAACTTTTTACATACGCCTTTTAAGATGACAGTAGACATCTGTGAGAGTTGGAAATTTAGTAGCATCCTCAAGTGCGAATGTTTGTATAATACACTGAGCAGATGTTCGAAACCAACCGTTAGATAAACAGGTAATTTTATTTGCTTGATTTTTAGTTTTTCTTGTTACTATTTTATCTGTTATTAGCTAATAAGTAATAAGTAATAATTTTTACTTAAAAAATTGTGATAGGCCAAAATATACGATTCTGGTATCGTAATATATTGATATTTAGGTAAATCGGTTTTAAAAATAAAAATATTGTGTAATATGTTCCTTTGCCAGAATAACGTAACAGTTTATCAATATGATGGATTTGCCAACCCTAGATGGGCGGTAACGACGAGATTAGTAGGACATAAATATTTACATGTCTTTTCATGTGTTTGTAACTATTTCATGATAAAATGCAACTTCTACCTGCGCTAATAGCATCTTGAAGTGGTCTTAGTACCTAGTAACATAATTTTCCATAAAAGCCCAACCCAACCCCACCCAAGCCTCGGACCATTATAGCTCAATAAATGGGATTGCATCATTGCTGTGACGTGAAATTACTACAATAATTTTTAAATTAAATGCATTGGCTTCATCGTCGAATCTATATTTCGTTTCCACTTTAATCAGAAATTTAGAAACTAAATCATATAGAACACAATAAATGTGATTTTTTGAAAACTTTTGTGAAATGTCATTTCAGATATTTAATTTTTACCTCCTAAAATTATGGTCATAGAGTAACATATGTTTCAGACTCGTAAACAATGTTCACCTGGCTTTGTGTTGAATAAACTTTTGTAAATATTACGCAACTCAACCATATTAAAAAATTAATTGCGCTAAAACTAGTTTTATTCACTTGCATTTAATTTGTAATTTCTCTAGCATTAATTACAAACTTGACCTTGGCACTTAATGCTCTGCTAGGTAAATTGAATTTGTTTACATACGTTACGTTAAAGTTAAGAGAATCGTCGCGAATTTGTGGTTAATATCTTGTCATTGATAATAATCGATAATGTGAAACCAGTTGATAGTCTCGATTATCTTGATGGGTAGTGAAACTTGACCGTATTAAATTATTAAGGGGAAAATTCTGGTTAATTTTAGTTCAATATATCAAAAAATTTGTAGCAACGTCTTAAGTATATTTCTTTATATTTTATATACTCAATTGTGCTCAATTAAAGAAAAAACTAACGGCAAAATGATAAAAAAATCGTGACACTGTGTGAAAGATCTCATGATTCAGATAATTTTTTTACGAACGCCAAATAATACTTCATAAATATTTTGGAGTGGCGTAAATATCTACCGACTGGATTTGGATAAACTTCCAAATGCTCCGTTAAACGCAATGTGAAACCCATTAAAAAATAAAACAAGAAATAGCTGTTTGTATGTTGGGAGGAAAACAATGTTAAAAAAATACTATATACAAATCACGAAAAGTTATTCGAAGTGCTTAAAAGACTGATGTGTGCATTTGTGGTTAGCGTCACTTACACGACGAAGAGCCATGTTGCAAAATGCATGGATTTGAACGAGATTGTTTACACTCAAATAAATTTATTGGAATTTGTGTATGTAAATTTGAGAAATCCAATAAAATTTTAATACTCAACTTTAAACATGTATAATTGAAATAAACTCTTACCATATCAAAATTTCAAATGTTTTTAATGGTATAATGACAATATTATTATATTTGTAATTATTTTTTAATTGAAATTGATTATTTCTGCTGAATCATGTAATTTGACGATGTATTAGCGTTGTAATATTTTTGTTTGATCTGCCGTCTAAAACGTCGTTAGAGTCGATTTTCAAGTTAATGTGTGCCATTGGCAGTTGACAACTTACTTTAACTGCTACTTTGCTACTTTAACTGCGAGTAATTAACACTATTTTTAGATAATTTTTTCTCAGTTATCACTGATATCTTTCGCCCACCGAAGTAGTCCTCTTGTACAGTTTTCTTAGTTTCTGGCCATTATCTGGTTGGCTTCATTTATCTTTAAAATTTACTTCCAGCCAGTTTTACATTCTGTAAACATCAAATCTGTAAACATCACATCTTTTCTGTGATTAAAAATTAGAATATGATGCTTTTATGATAATGACGTACACGCTTGTGGTGCAGTGGTCAACCATTTACGAAAATTGCAGGTGACGAAGAATAAGTGTCTCAGATTTGTGCTGGGCACTGAAGGATTATTTAATCAATTAATCTTCATTTTGGAAGCCATAAGTGCTCATATAGGTGCGTGTATTTTTATCTGTTATGTGTGAAGAATAAGAATAAAATGAATTTTTCATAATATTGGGTATTTAATACGTCTATTTTTAGTTGTAAATACACCATCGTTCTTGCACCAACCGATAGTTTTCTTTTATTCATCAAGTCATGCAAGCTTGAGATACAAGTCAATACCCCATATTGACTGAAATCAAAATAACTAGATATGTTATATTGTTCTGCATAGTTATCAAGTTAAACATTGCTTTTTTCTTGGGTTTGTTAATTCTTAATCGTGAAGAAACTTTGTGAGAAAGTCTCAGGTCATTCGTACCTTCTTGCTAGACTCATAACCAATAGACTCTTAACAATTCCAAAACAATTCGGTTTCCTTTGTTTGGATTTGACAATCAATTTTCTTTTTATGGACCCAGTTGTTTTGTTGCCACAAGCAGTGTAATTCTTTCAAGATGTTGTTAACGTAAGAAAATATATGTTTCATTGAAATTCTTTAAGAAACCTCCGATAATTTTCCATAATATTGGACCATTCAGATTGTATCCATTGATTGGTGACTATGTACACTTACACCATAAACGTTGCAGGTACGAAATTATTTCCAGCTCGATAACGTTTCTGATTTTCCCTGCAAACATAATTCCACCTTCTTCTTCTAAAAACAACATCTTCCGTGTATTTCCAACCATTTCGTACGTACAGGTTTTAGGTTTTTGACGATTTATGTAAAACAGCAAATATGTGGTGTGTGCAAACAGTCATATGTTGTATAAAGAACAGGGAATATCACAATGTCTTTTTTCAGACACTTAATTGTGATTTAAATGTATAAGCACATTATTATTTTTACGTTCAAAATAGCACATATTGCTGTCTTTAATATTGATTGCACTTCTAAACTCAAGATATGCCTGTAGGAACTAAATCGTCTTCAAAATATCCCCATTTCACTAGCGAGACATCGCGATACATCTATAATTAAAAATAATAATCAAATCCCCATATATTTGCGTAGTGATGAGAATATAAATAAACATTTATTATTATAGTCTCGGTTATTATCGTAGCGGTAATTAAACCGTAATTGAATCAATAAAAGTCCAATTTCCGTTGCCGGAAATGTATATAATATTGCATAAATTCTTCATCCGTGAAACACTTTTAAATTGAAGGAATATTTATTTATGATTTGCAAATGCCTTTCTTATAACATGACCTGATTTTAATTAAAATAAATCATCGCTTATAACAATTTGGTGAAATTTAGATGTAAAATAAACATTTTTGAAAAACTTTTCTTGTAAAGTCAACTTTTTTCAAATCTCCTTTTATATATATATATATATATATATATATATATATATATATATATATATATATATATATATATTTCATCGCTATGAAGGAAAGAAAAAACTAAAATATACTCAGTGACATATAAACTGCACCACCTAGAAGGGGTGGAAATTTTTGGACCAAATTTGGCAGGAATAGTGGACTAGTCCAGGGAAATAGTTGATTAAAATTTGAAACCCAATCATCAAGTAGTCATGGGATTTTTGACGTTTGTCTCATGTTTTAGAGGTGGTGATAGACAAGCAATTATCGACTCATTTTTTGAATTTATTCTACTTTTTCGGATCCCGTTCTTTAGTTTTAAGTGTTTAATGATGCCTAGAGGAAGGAGCCCTCAAGTTTACCAGCAGTTGAGTGACTTTGACCGAGGGCTGATTGTTGGTTTACGAGCAGCAGGTTTTTCGTTTAGACAAATCGGCAACCATTTGGGACGGCACCACTCAACAATAATGCGTGTTTATCAAGCGTGGTCTGAACAGGGAGTTGAACGTCGGAGATGAGGCACTGGGGCTCAAAGAGGCACTAATGAACTTCAAGATCGCCGCTTAAGACTAATGGCCTTGAGAGACCGATTCTCTACAACTAGATCAATAGCTGATCAATGGTTAGGTGAACAAGGTCGTCCGATAGGCTTGCGAACAGTTTATCGTCGAATAAGAACCTTTGGCTTGCTGTCTTACCGCCCACATCTTGTGCTACCCCTCACTGCTCAACATCGCCAGGAACGTTTGACCTGGTGCACGGAAAGACTTCAATGGGACTTGGAGTGGCATCGAGTTGTCTTTAGTGACGAATCGCGATTTTGTTTAGGAATGCATGATGGTCGGATGACTGTTAGACGAAGACGTGGAGAAAGGCGCAATCCTGATTTTTCGATTGCGAGGCATGTTCACCGAACTGTGAGGTTGATGGTGTGGGGTGCTATTGCTTACGGCAGTAGGTTACCCTTGCTCTTCATTCGGGGCAGTATGGCCGCCCGACGCTACATTGACGAAGTGGTAGAACCACATGTTCTTCTATATCTTCGAGGGCTGGAAGACCCACTTTTCCAGCAAGATAATGCACGACCTCACGTAGCAAGGGTTTCTCTTGACTTCTTTGAAGAGGCCATTGTTAATCTTTTGCCTTGGCGCCAAGATCTCCCGATTTGTCGCCCATTGAGCACGTGTGGGACATGATGGGTAGAAGATTGAGGAATCTACCGAACCCACCGTTGACAATAGAAGCTCTACGGCATGAAGTACAGGCTGCTTGGGATGCCATACCCCAAGAAGACATTGATCACCTGCTGGAATCAATGCCAAGGCGGGCCAATGAGTGTATCAGAAATAGGGGCGGACCAACACAATATTAAAGAAAAATCAAAAAGATGAAGTGTTTTCTTTATCAAATTTTAATCAATTGTTACTTTAGACTAGTCCAATGTTTCTGCCAAATTTGGTCCAAAAAGTCCCACCCCTTCTAGGTGGTGCAGTTTATATGTCACTGAGTATATATAATAAATGTCTAGCTATCTACTGATTATATTTTTTAATTGACAAACATAATTGTATACTTTCTGGGGATGCTGTTTTCATCTATCGGCACGAAAAAAAATCTATGGCGGTATAAGAAAGTTTTCGAAAAAAGTCTCACCTCCTTTAAACTTCTTTGTATGGGTTTAAGTTAATAGGACGATATGGAAAGTACAGTCTACATTAATCGACTAGGAATCTGGTGAATTTGAATTTGAATTGTTTTTATTCATGTAGACAAAAACGTTATGCATGTTCAATACTTGATATAGCAACAAAAGACTGGGTTTGTCTTAGTAGTAAAAGTTTAAATCGGATTCGTCTTATTTAATTATTTTTTTTATTTCTTCAAAGAACACCGATCTCATGCCCAGCGCACATCCGTGATTAAATTTAATTATTTAACAGACTTCAGCTGACGCTAACACATTACGTACATATGTACATACTTCACAGTGACTGATGATTCCCGGCACATTACGAGCAGGCAGGGATGTTTATAGCGTTCGCCGCCTTGTGACTGAAGCCGCTGCATTTAAACCACGTAAACGGATCAAAGTTCTCGTTCACCACACTACATGCTACATCAAACTGTGCCTCCCAGTCAATGTTGACATTTTATTCCTGTATAGTTTTAGTGAAACACTATTTCGTTCTCTCAGTTGATTTCAATGGTGAAATGTTAAAATAGTTTACATTGCAGGCTTGCCTTTGTATGTTTCGTTCGTTCGTCATATTTGTCAGATAATTAATTCAATTTTAATTTTAGTTTTCATACAACGGTTTGCTACGTTGGTTGGTCGATAATTGTTTGTTGTATTTTATTTAAATCTATTTTTCTATTTTAATAATAAGAACTTTAACAAGCTACGCCTACTGTAGATTAATTTCATATAAATATTTAATATTTTTCAATTTAAAACTGTAATTAAAGTGTTCATTAAGAGGAGTGCGGAGATTGGTAAAATTAATAGAATTACTTTGGACCTGCCCAATACGCAAGCTACAAACGCATTGTTACATTTTTTGTAATATCATTAATATTTTTAATCCCAATTCATGTTCTATTCAAAAAATCCATTCAATCGTAAAACTTATTAAAGCAGCAATCAAGTAACCTCTAGTAACATTTAACAACTATTCAACACGTTCATGGTCATCTTACGCTGATGATTGTGCGAGAATTTCTTACTTTATTTATCGCTTGTTTGACATCTACGGTTATCTTGACTTTTTGTTTAATGTGGCTGCATGATTTTCCGTTTTCATTATTTATGCGTGACCGAGTACGGCATTAATGATTACATAATTACATCTTACATATCTTACACGTATTTAGACACATGCCTAATTTGTCTGGTTTTCTGGGTGAAAATTGCTTTTAATGGTCGTTATGAAATTTCAAGTTTTTTTTTTCTATTGCGTTCCAAACGCCACAAAGGGATATTTCACATTCCTTTAAAATCTTGTTTGGCGGTACATGTTTGATCATTGAAACTTGGTCGAACATTATGAATACTTTGCATACAATCAAAATACTTACAGCCAGATTCATCATTGGGGTCTAAGCCGTTAGTCGGACTAACTCGGTTTGCGCCTGTGCAAAGCTATTCATGAAACTTACGCCTTTTTTTACGCCCCTATTTACGCCAATATTTGCGCGAAAAGTTAGACCTGCTTGTTGGGGTGTGTAAGTCGTGGCGTAACTGTTGCGTTGTGCTCATTTTGTTAATTTACGCGAATTTCTCTTAATGAAAAGTACTTTTCAGTGCTATACAACATTTTCAGGGTAATCAAAGTAAGTATTAAATCACATTTTACAAATTTGTTTGAGTGTAAATTTTTTTTCGGCTACTAATAAGTTGCAATTAGAACTATTTTATTTCATCAAGTTTCCGCACCTGAGTATTATTCTACATTTATAACGTTATAGTAAACATGGTACCGGGTCCAGGGAAGAATATGCTTGCTCTGGAGGAGGAATATGGCCAAGGTTAGGCCAGGGCAAAATATGACTGGGCACCTGCCATTGACAAATATATGAAGTGTCAGATTGTTTCACGATCGATTAGACCAGCTACAAGTGCCCGAGGTGAGTAAACACTTTTCAATATGACTAATCAAATTTAAATATTACTGCAATATTATTGTAGGTACTATAGTTTGCCACGGCATATGATTATACGAGCTAATACCACAGCTGGAACACCCTACAATAAGAGAAGTTCTTTATCCGTGATGCTACAAGTACTCATTGGCTTAAGATGTGTAGCATCGGATGGCTTCCAAAGCTTAATTGCAGACATTGTTCATATGAGCCAGTCAACATGTAGTCGAGTACTGACACATTACTGTGCACCTATTGTATAAATGATCCTGGTTATATAATCGGTGTTAAGAAAGTATTTCATGGAATAGATAATATACCAAATGTGATAGGAGCCATAGATTGCAGTCGTGTATTGTTGTTGATGCCTTCAAAAGAAGATACACCCAACCATATAAACAGTAAATGCCAAACATCTTTAAATGTACAGGTGTATGTAATGCACAGCTCCAGATTTTTAATTTGGTTAGATGGCTTGGTTACATGGTTTTGCATAATGTGCATTAATGCAAACATTAGTCTAGAGCAGGATCAATTGATTCCTCTGGATGATCAACCGAAGAGGTCGATTATTATATGTCAAATTATAGACATGAATATTCACCGTTTTAAATTTGTGTCTAAAGCGTGTGTTGTAATACGTTCTAACATGCACTCCTTTTTTTTGTATATTTATTTGTACGCATCAGCATTATAAATTATTAGCAGCATTATGTGCTGCGAAAGCGCAACGTGTAATTTACTGAATATGTTTTTATTCTGATTTAATAAATTTGTATTCCTAGCAAGTTTTATTATTTTGTATACAAAGCTAAGTTTTCAAAAAAATTATTTAATAGTTTTGTATTAATCCTAATTTTAAACAGACCTTCCAAAATCATGTTTTTTTTGTAAAGAAAATATTAAAAAAAAACATGAGTATAATTTAAATAAAATTTTCAATTATTTCAATAGAACTAAAAAAGACCACTATAAATGAATTAAATATTTAGAAAAAAAGCTTCAAAATAAACTTGATAATGTTGACATTTGTCCAGAGCAGGATTAATCGATCCTTTGGATGATCAACCGCCATCCCATGAAGTGGTTTATATAAACCTCTAACTGGCGTAAAACTCAACCTGCACCCAGTTGGTTGCAGTGCAATGCTATTGGTTTTTCAGTTTACTTATTATTATAGTATTGTGTTTTGTGCAATTAATAACGGCAGTAATTATAGCTTGTGAAACTTATTTTTATAGTTTGAAATAATCCTTACGTCTGTTACGAGATAAAAAGATGCAATCAAATATTTTTTATTTATATTCTATTATTTTATTTATGAAGCCAAACTAATTGTTACTTAAAAAGTCCTATCTCCTGCCTCTGCGCCCCAACTCGAGAATGGCGCGCTCGCACAATTGTCAAGGTTAGACGAATTTTGTCTGGTTCATAATGCGAAACGATGACGTCGTGTATGTCGTCAGAGATTAATTTGCGCCCGGTCTACGCGATTTTCATGAATAGGCCTACACCGTTTATTTAGACCTGTGCAAGGCGGGCGTAAATTTTTGGCGCAAATAGCGTTAGTCCGACTAACGTTACGCCTCGTTGATGAATCCCTGGGTTAACCTTTTAAATGTATCACGTCGTCATATCGGTGAATAGAATTTATTTGGTTGCGAAGAATTGAAATTGTAATATGTTGTCGTAGCGGATATTGAAACAACTTAAATGCTGGTGTCAAGTTGCGTACAAGCTACATGTGAAAAATTTGCACTTTTAACATTTTCACCTACTTGACATAAATACACCAATTGCCACGAACGTTTACATTTGAAATTGTACATTAAGATTTTTATTGTACTTTGCCACTCGTACTAAAACAAGCGACTATGGAGATACTGCATTTAGCGACAGTTAATTGATTGCGACTATTGTATGTTTTATTTAACGCACTACAAGTAAATTAATTCTGTGATAATTCTGATTATTTCAATTTAGATTTCGTTTTATATCCGCGTCTACTATGTATACGCTGAAAATTCAAACTAGCGACAAAACCCGCTTTTGTATTTTCGTCGTTAAATATAACATTTGGCTCACCTGTTAGCGGACCTACACAATTCAATTACTTGAAAGTGGGTTTATTATATGTTGGATTGGATTTGATGACGGTTATGGTGGATGGAAACGCCGATCTATGAAATCTCGACAGATATCCAATCAAAAAATTGATTGGCCTCAATATACATAATGTTATTCTAATACTAATTAATTTCTAGTTGGTTGTGATTATTAGGATCGTTCGTAAATTATCTATATGTTTAACGCTTCCGTAGTAAGATAGAAAATTAGGTTTCTGGGCTATTTTTGGAATTCTAAGGGGGTACTTGATCATATTACCTCAGCATGAGGTGGAGAGGGACAATGTGCGACTGAAACATAAAATTTAGTGATGCCCCTTCTCGTTCTGGTCTCTTGAATTAATGATATTGTACATTGCAAATTAGATATAAATTATACGCTTGGGTGGATCAATAACTTTTGAAGCTTAGCTTAGCTCGCCTTAAATTATATAATAATAAATATTACGCGTTAATTGAGACTGTTTCCGTTTAAGTTGTTGTTGAAATTGTTCTTTGCATTTGTCCATATTGCCTACAAATTTCAAATATATCAAGCATTATATCTCACATAATTGGTAACATTTATACTAATCGTTTGGACAACCAATTTACGTAGAGCTGCCTACTTAGATTACTTGTTTAGGTTGGATGGTTATTAACGATGGGCATGCATTTTATATGTACTCTTGACAAAGATTATAATTTTGTTTAATTAATGTATTGAATTATAGGTTTAGTTAATTCATGTGCTAATTGCTACCCAGAACGCACTAAATAAACTATTCATATCAATACAAACAACTGCCGTTGCAAAGCTATTGGTATAAGATTGGTACAAACTTGCGAAAATCGGTAACTTCTTTTAATTATATTTTCAATTACAATATTTATTTTTTCTATCATTCCCACGTAACCAAATGCATCTAAGATTAACGACGAAACAATTTTGTAATATTCTGTGGCACAATTTTAAATTTCAAGGTTTGATTATTTGCTAATTACGTAATAGCCGGTTTGCTGCGCAATCAACAAAACACGCCCGTGATAAAATATAAATAAGAATCAATTACGAACCTTGGGATAACACTTCAATTATAAATGTAAATATTTATCGCAATTTATTGTACTTTTTTGAAGCAACTTCAAATAAATAAAAGTCGCGTTTGAAAATATTAAATTATTTTCATGTTCAATTTCGCATTAAAAATGCACGCATTGTGTATTCAGTGTAACATAACAATCTGATTGCCTAAATTATCTTCATACCATAATCAATTAGGCGCTTAGTACTTCGCGTGCTGACAATTATCGCTGTACTTTGACGTTTAACTTAATTTACTTGAACATTACTTCAACTTTAATCAAGCTAAGACCTGTGATGTAATCTGCTTCGCCATACTATATGAGATGTTTCGTAATCAGATTAATAGGGCCACTATCGGTTTACTTATAAATCAGTATTTTTTTCATTCCTTGCACTAATATAAAATTGGAAAATCAATGAAATGTTAAACGTTATTTAAGAAAGTGCAGGTCATCGAAGTACCACTTAAGTTTCATTAAAAACGTTGAGTGCTCCTTGTTACGGTTTGAACATTAATTGTACTTTTTAATCCCTTAATTAATGAAATAAAAGAATGGGCCAAAACACAAACTATATATATATATATATATATATATATATATATATATATATATATATATATATATATGTTTTACTTTCAAAAAATTGTAAGAAACTTTTTCGTAAATATGGCAGCTCGTCAGCATAACTTCAAACAAATATTTTAATACATTTCCGTGCTAGCTTTGTCAACCCACACGATTCTGTATTTAACACAATATTCACATATAGAGCCTTACAAGATTTTGCCACATTTTGTACTAACACTACATATTAATATCATATTTTACAACCTATATCCTACTGAAACTTATGTTAATCATGTAATTATTAATCGAAATGTTATCGCCTTTCATAATATTTTGTTGGGTACGCAAGACTATTTATGTGTCAAATTTCTAAATTACGTTGAGTGATTGTTCAGGCGTTGGTTTTTTCGTCAAATTTTCCACAGCTGTTTTCACTGTCCGTAATTCTCTTTCAATTCCCGTGGAGTTCATGTGAGACAGATGCAATCGATAGGAGCAATTTCGTTGATATCATACGATATCATGATAAATATTAATGAATGCACCTACATTTCTGGACTTTTACGACATTTCCGAAACATTAACAATACATGTATGTATCCTTCGTTTTCTACATGAAGCAGATCTCAACACATGCAACGTGTATTTAAATTATTTTACGCACATTTATGACTCTTATATTAGGGTGATATTATTTATAAAATTTTCAATTTTTGAAAAAAAAAATAGAAAAAAGAGTTGATAATGCAGACTGTATTATTGAAAAATCAACTTAATTAAAGACACGTTCTCCGATTTAACATTGTGACTATTATTCCACATGTTTATTCTAAATACATACGAGTGGCTGGCATAATTAATATCGCCTTTAAGCTACGCCTATAATTTCCTGTTGGCCATTAAGCGACACTCCTACGGTTTATCGTGTTTAAGACACTCGTCAAGACGGAATAGTAAATACGTTTTCCGTTTCGCCCTACTAATTCTATTCCTATTTATTTTACATGCAAGTTTCAAGCGTCGTATCAACAGCGTCGACTGCGAATTGACAACACAAGTCTCACGTGGTATACCTAATTAGCTCTGATGTCATGTTTTATTCAAATTAGATTTTAAAAGTTGTTATATAAGTTTACATTAATAGTGATTATTAATTTACCACGTTGAAATGTGTCCGTGAAATGACATAAATAATGGCGTAATGTTCATAAAATAGACAAATAAGTCCTAGCAACATACATGTTAGTTAAAACTTGTAAATAATAATTGTAAATAGGAAGACGATTAATGGTATAAAAAATAGAGAAAACTAAATAGCAACCAGATTATTTTCCAATTGTAGAAACAGTATTTGGAATCGTTTCAAATATATGCATTAAATATTTCTACGAATATGTTAATAAATAAATTTACATTATTTAAAGTTTTTAAATTCAAATAACATAACAAGTTCAAAATAAGCAAAGAAAAGTCAATGACACTGTCCCATAACAATATTCGACAACGTTGTCGTCGCCCAACGATCAAAAGAGAGCTTACACTATAAAATCCTGGCACGGGATTGAGCGATTGTCAAAGAAGATATTCTTTAAATTGGTTATAGGTATGCAACACGTTATACGCCTTTGTTTAAAATTAAATCCCGGGCGAAATAATACTTTGAACCAGTGTTCATAATAGGAATGTAATAAAGGCAAATACACATTGCAATTTTCTCTCGTCGATATTAAAAATATTGGAATGTAATAATTTGTCGCAAATTATATCAAAACACTCATAACAATTTATAGGTTCGATTTTGCATATTTGTACAGCCGTTAAATTTAATTTAAAGTGGCGCACTGTTGATTTATATCTATTTTAAATTATTTTTGTGTTTCAAAATGCGAATTCTGTCGTTTAATGTTAACGAATTATTAATAAAACATATATTCAACGCGTCGTTCTCAAATGTCATTAATATTTAACACTTGGGATTGGGATTAACAAACATGGAAACACAACCTTATAACCTAAACGCTTAAATCACCGGAAATCTTTTTGGTGAGACTTTTTCAACGTTTGCGCAATTAAGATGGAAGCAAATATTCGAAGTAATCTCATGGTTGCCATTTCATCAACGTATTTTCATTAGCGTTTGAGATGCGTTGCTAAACAAATAGCTTTTCTTGTGCAACGTATTTTGTGCGTTTGCGGTCGGCTTGAATTTATGTCGATTCACACATAACGTTAAATTAAAACGTGAAGAAGTTAAAACAATTACTTTCACACCATTGCCCCAGAGTGACGTTAAATGTTGTAATCGAGCTCGCCATATTTTCCGCGTAACAGACCGTTTTGATTTGCAGTGTATCAAGATATTTCTATTATATTCCGATACGATCGGTCGTATAAAACGTTATGCGTTACGTTTTATGTGCTCATATTAGTTTTAAATTGAAATCGGTTTTATCATCCGTACGTGTTTATGATTGTGCGCTGAGTTGTGTAAAGCTATTAGATTGAGAAAAGTGTGATTTTAAAAACGTCGTTATTTTCAAGTGTGGGACGGATAATTTCTCTAAAAGGTCCTTGAAAGTTTATTTTGTTTTAACTGATGACGGCACAGATAGTTATCTTGAATTTATCGATGACCGAATCTTTTGTCGGTAAACAAGTTTCAATATTTAGTGCGCAATGAAAAAACAGATAGGTTGGCGGTAAATAACTTCCCTATACATAAGAAAAAGCCTTTCACAGAGTGGTCAGAGATAAAGTTTTCGAGCAATTATTTATTACATTTAGAACATAAGATCGACAAATTTTGAAACTAAGGGGGGTGACGCGACGAGGAAGTTGGAGCCATGTTCAACATATATATGGATGAAATAATGAAGGAGCGTAAGCCAAAAGTACAACTACTACCGGTAGACTATCTAAACCTAGAGAGACTAAACATCTCACTTTGTGCCTTTGCGGACGATTTATTGTTGATGGCCAGATTTAAAAGAGATATACATGACAAGTTAAAAGTACGGAATGAAACATTGCGATAACATGGATTGAAATTTATCTTCAATCCATATTTTCTCTAGGAGCGTGTAAAATAATGATGATAGGCAAAGAAGAGCAAGATACCAATATTATACTGGAATGGGAGAAAATTGTATAAAAATTCAACTACTTAGGAACAACAATAGAAAAGTCTGGGACTGAATACATAGACATAAGTGAAAGAATTGAGAAGAAGAAGAAAATTTAGAAGAAAAAGGGAACTATCCAAGAAGTCATAGTTGACAACATTTCTAACGATATTTACACCAATATTAACTGGATGTGATGTGAGACGTGGGTCCTATCAAAGAGAGCGCAGTATAATTGAAGTATTTAAGAGCGTTGAAAGGAGTTTAGCCCAGTCGAATTAGGTTTCAACCTTGGAAAAACTTCCAATAGCGATTTTTTACATAAATCGATAGAGGGGGTCACTGGAAGTATAAATTTCGATTTTCGGGAATCGCACCCTATTGCGTCGTCCGCCATATTGGTTATAAGGGTGCATTTTTCTGTATTGAATAACTCGTCTATTTTCAATTTTACACGAAAAATGATAGAGACCCAAGTGTTCGGAATTAAATTTCCTACAATTTTGGTCTTTATCATTTTTTCCCTAGGGTCGATATTTTTTCATCTAGGCCGGAAAGAAGTGGGGGTGTATCTAAATATCGTATTATCTCGTTTATTATCGACTTTAACGCATTAACGATAATAACCAATGTTGTTTGAAATTAATTTTGCTACAACTTTGGTCCTTATCATTTTTTCACTAGGATCGATATTTTTTCATTTAAACCCGAAAAGAGGTGGGGGGTGTATCTAAATATCGTATTATCTCGTCTATTATCGACTTTAACTTATTGGCAATGTATGATTGATATTTTTGGACGCACGCTTACGGTAAAGTTGTGTGAATAAACCGTTTGTCGAACTGTATGACTTTTGCAATGAAAAAAATTAACATTTATTTTTCAAATACATATTCGAAAGCCCTGCAAAATGTGCATCAGGTCTGCTTGGAACCTTTAGTTCATGTCGTCCGAGTCGTCTGACTCTACCTCGTAAACATGGATGTCTTCGTCCGAAAACTCAGGAGGGTCAGTGGTGATTGTCTCTGATGGAGGGTTCACGTCATTGTTGATGTCTTCTTCGTCGAGGAGCTCCCTAATTACGGCCACATTGTCGCATGTTTCTCCGCCGCAGTTGTGGCACAAAACAGAACATTTTAGTCCTGCTCTGCGACAACCACATATCTTCCCGCATGTCCCTTTGCATCTGCAAGAAATTGTCTTTAACAACAATTCTGGCGCTGGACCTATAGTTGTTGCAACAGGTTCCAATCCACGATTCGTTCTCTTCCACCCCCACACTGTAGCATCGGCTTCATACTGCAGCCACATTTGCACCTGCAGGTACGTCCGGTATGTATGTTGCTCCGCTGCTGCCGAGGTAGGTGGAAGCGTCGCCAAATTGAATTTGCTCCTCGTAACCCATTTTGCGAACCTCTTGTACCGTAGGTCGTCTAATGTTTTGACTTTCTCATTGCCTCCAAATAACGCGATGAAGAAGCATTCTCCAGCTTGGGCCAAGCAATGTTTATGGATGTTTCTGTAGCGGAACTAGCTGAGAGCTTCGCCCAGGTTGTTATTTTTTGTCAGGGTGTTCAAGAATTTTAATTTCCCTATGTTAAATAATGATGACGTAGTGTCGCATCCGCTGAAGGCATGTAGGAATAAAATATGTGTGGCTACAGCCTCTGCATAATTGAAACTTGCCGGTGAATATAATTGTTCCGGAGTCCGTCCTCTGCTGAGTTTTTTGAAAAATACATTCTTCAAATGATACCCTAAGCCAGTCAGTAATACTAGAAGGTCGATGTCCTCGCCGATGATCGTGATCGTAATTCGACGCTTCTTGAATTGCCGTTCCCACGATGAAAGAATCTGTGTCTGCCGGTGCCTGCTGAACAACGACATCACAATCCTGCAAAGCTTTTTTCAAAACATCAATAAGACTTGTCTTGTTCTTGTCGTTGGCCAAAAAAATTCCTGTGTTATAGATGGAAACGAGGCCGGGTTGACAACCATTGTGGGCGAACGGTGCTTGGCTGCGCGTCTTCTCCGTTCCCAACCCTTCAGAACGATTTCGGAATCTTCAAGGTAACCATCGAATATAACTACGACGTTCTTCTCGAAGTGTCTCTTCAGATATGACACGTAGAGATCGCATATCGTGCTGAGCGTTGCATTCGAGCGAGGATAAACAACTTCATGCAATAAAAAGCCTCCTTCAACGACATCCAGACGTTTTCCTCCCAACACTGCAGAACGTTGTAAAAGCTCAAAGGCGCTGTAAAGCGTAGACTTTGTACCTTTTCTCATTCCTTCCTCGTTGAATAAAGAAAAAGGGTACGGTGAAAGCTCATAGGCAATTTTGGAATCAGGAAAACCTGCTTTACAAAGTGATACCAAATGTTCGCTGAGCCTCATTGGCAGATTGTGCTCGGCAATTCTAATTTCGGCTCTTCGGACTTGTTCATCTTCTTCAGTATTTCTCTGAAACATCTCTAGTAGTGTCGATTGCTTTTTTCCTAGCACTAAAGCCTTCTTGCGATATTTGCCCCCTTTGCTGTGGTTTTTTATAAATAATATGCATTTAGATAATTAATGTAAAAAATGCAGGTACCTCCTACTTCTTTGAGCCAGGCACTAAAATTAGAATTAGCCTTCCATTCCGTTCTGAATTGTTGCGGATAATACTCCGCCGAACAGTCTGGTATTTTTTTTCGACTTCTGATTCGGAACCTGAAGAGGTTCTCCTTTCGAGGCCACTTGTACTTGCCATTTTTATATATTTAAATCTAATTTCAATAATAGCAGTGTTATTATAGCACCGATTGCACTCTCACACGACACAATACTCTGACAAAATAACGCATCGCCTAGAATGCTTTTATTCTTATTATTCTCCAGGGAAGTCCCTAGTTCTCAAAAATCAAATTGTGTTATTTACCGATAAATACCTACTTACCCACTTCTATCGGAGTTTCATTATTTTTGTTATACAACACTACATGGCGCAAGGAAAACACGAAAATAAAAAAAAAATATTTGTAAAGTCAAAATTATGTTAAAATTATCAGATTATGTTAATATTTTATCAGAAATCACAAATGGAAAAAAGTATGTTAAAATCTGATAATTATGTGTAAGCTGGCAACGCCGGGTTGATTGGTAAATCCCCTCTTAGTCCGTTCCGGGGCAGTTGGCGCGTCCTCGAAGGCTGTAAGTCGATAATAAACGAAATAGTACGATATTTAGATACGGGGGGTGTATCTTTTCGGGTTTAAATGAAAAAAATATCGATCCTAGTGAAAAAATGATGACGACCAAAGTTGTAGCATAATTAATTTCAAACAACATTGGTTATTATCGTTAATGCGTTAAAGTCGATAATAAACGAGATAATACGATATTTAGATACACCCCCACTTCTTTTAGGTCTAGATGAAAAAATATCGACCCGAGGGAAAAATGATGAAGACCAAAATTGTAGGAAATTTAATTCCGAACACTTTGGTCCGTATCATTTTTCGTGTGAAAATAGACGAGTTATTCAATACCGAAAAATGCACCCTTAAAACCAATATGGCGGACGACGCAATAGGGTGCGATTGCCGAAAACCGAAATTTATACTACCAGTGACCCCCCCCCTAACGATTTATGAAAAAAATCGCTATTGAAATTTTTCCCGGGTTCGGCCCTTTTTTGGTCTAATTCGACTGGGGTAGGTACAATGAGACATACAGAGAGCGTACATTGATATAAGACAAGAACTAGAAATTGATTGAAAGAGAGCTAGGATGATGGGGACATATACGAAAAATGGAGGAGGCGACGGAAGCAAAGAATATGAAGAACAAGAGTACGAGAAAAGCCACAAAAAGGCTGGCCGAAAAATACAAGGGGCAACCCAACTATAGGAAACCCAACATATAATTTAATCACAAATATCTAAAAATATTAAAAATATTGGGTTGGGTTCTGCAAATTCGTCATATTATCCAGCTAAACCAATTAAATCGATGCTTAATATAAGCTATCAAGAATCAAATATAATCACAAATAGAACTCACGTTGATGTCATTCAAACCCATTAATGCAAAAAATATGCATTCACAAATTTTAAGGAAACTCACGGTACTACTTAGTAGGAAATCTTAAAAATTATAATTAAACTTAATTTCTCAATATCAATATTCAATCAAGTCAAATTTATTTCAATCAAACACAACTTGTAAAACACATCAAATAGCCTGCGTATTCTAATTTTATTTGTCCTTTTTGGTTCAGTTACGTTTGGTTGGTTTGTGTTCCTTTATGATAATTATTTTTTAGTGATCTGTTCTCGTTTGTTAATTAAAATATGATGCGCGAATGCTAGAGTTGTACGTCTATATAAACGAATCGTCCATATTCTATTTGAAAATAAATTAAAAAAAAAAAACTATAAATTTAGTGAACCCTTGATGAATTTTTGTCCTCTTTGCCCGTTGTTGGGTTGGTTAGGGTTGGGTTGGATTGCATTTGGTTGGGTTTAAATGACATTTTTGGTAGCAAACCAAATAACACAACAAGTAAAGACAAATACAACGCGATACGTACGACTGACAAATTAAACAAACAAATGATAACAAAACTATCTTGACTTTTGGCGTATTTATCAGAAATTTCTTAAACAATTATCCTCGCCGTTTACTTGTTTTTAACATCGATTACTGAAACTCGAGGTCTTGTTATCAATAATTACACGTCTTGTTATCAATAATTACTTCACCAAATAGCCTCGATGTTTTCATGTTTGTCATGTTGTCTTGACGACCTGTTAAAAATAAATTTAATGCAATTTCCGATTGTGAATAAAGTTGAAACAAATAAAACTGACTTGCTGTGTTTTACGTATTTAGATTTATTGAAATCAAGTGTGGAAGGGTTCGTTAAATTTATAGGTTTTTATTTATAAGTTACCCTTTCATATTTAAAAGCCACAGTCTTAGTCAATTGTTTATTATTAATATCCTACTTAGTTATTAGACTTCCTCTTTCGTCGATTTCATGTTTTTCTTCCTTTCCCTCTCCATCATAATGAGTTGTTTCTTTCGTGTATTTTATGTATTTATGACAATTTATTTTTATTCAAATTTAATGCATCTGTATCCATTGAAACTTTTAATCATTTTTTTCAAATTTGATATCGAAACTTGATGTCGAGGATTAAAATTATTTTGATTACATTCTAATGAAATTGTGGAAGTTTTGCTGAATATTTGAGGTTTCCATTGACGATTTTTTTATTAATATTTACATTTATTTGAATTATCTTAATGTTTGTTTAAGGGAAGATAATTGTATTTATTTTGGTATACTGATAGTCTTGTTTGCCATTTATTACTTGGATACTTGGTTCGTTTAGTGTCTTATTTGTTTCTATCTTCGTCTTCATATTTATTGGCTTTGATCTATAAACATCTCCCTGTGTATTTGTGGTATTCCCGCCGGTTCTTTGCCCTCTGTCTATTTCCAGCGCATTTTATAAAATATGTTGATTCTTAATAGTTTGTTACATTTTCATTAATTTTTATATTTTTTCACACGATTGATTGTTGTACAACCTACCAACACGTATACTATTTTTTGTAAACTAACTGAACATCCAATCTTCACAGGGCAATATGACCTCAACCATTTAAACATATCCTTTGGTACCATAAGCTAATTCTGTACAATCCTATACATCTGTTTTTATTAGTTCACATTGTAGTTACCGTTGAATGGGAAACTTTTGGAGCGAACTATTTACTTATTTAGGCGCCAAGTGATTATTAAGCCAGGTTGGGTTGATGTTTGAACGCTTCATTGGGTCAATTTGGATTTCAAAATCGTTATCGCTTTGCATTGGTTTTCGAAACCTTTATTGGGTTGAGTTTGTTTTCTAAAGTTTTTGAAGAAGTGAGATTCATATTGGGTTCTGAGACTTTGAATATGCATTGACTAGCCAACCGTTAATATATTCATCGATGCCCTCTTATTTTTCATTGAATTCATTTCATCGCCGCTTGTTTTCATTTTATTTGCTTGTGTTGTCCCTGGCTAGGTGCCAAATATCGACTTTGGATTATAAATTTAATAGCTCGCGCAATTTTATAACAAAATATTTCTCTCTTTTCAACCTTCCCATCTCAGCCCAGAACATATCAAAAGCTCACCTGAAAGTAGACCAAAAACTTAACCTGATCAACTAATAATTTAACTTCTTTGTCGGATTCAAACCCCGAAACTTTTATTTTTATTTCTCTCTTGCTAATTTGTATTATTCTTTATAAAACTTCTTATTGTTATTTAGATAGTGACATTTTAAATCATTATGGTAAGAAAATCCATCAAAGCACTACTATTACATTACACTACATCGACTATTAATGAAATATATATTTTATTTGATAAACTTAATAATACATGAAATTAAATATATCGTAGATGATGTTGAAGCAGCAGTATAACGTCACCAAAATAAATGGCACCGTTGTGATACTTTCAAATATATCGTGGTAGTAGTCGTTGAGGATTATATCATTTGTCGTCAATTTTTCCCGTTGTTTATTTCCAGACAGGCGATTTAAATTATTTCCATTGTCCATATTAAATACTTTGATTCTGTCACTTACTAAATTACTTCCGACTAATGGCCTGTTATTACCACCCAAGTATTTATCTGAAAAACGTTTAAATACATAAAAAATAACCCAGCGCCTGAACCATTTCTCACAAATAACCTTTTAATCTATCTAAACCTGAATCTGAATCGTAAGACTTCATCGAATTGTTGAGCACGCGTAAATCCTTTTGCCCGATTTCTGTAATACTGAACCTTTTAATTCGATCTTTCACGAGATTGGGCTTGACGACCGGTATTTTTCGCTGGATTGTATACATCTCTGAAATAACAAACAATGTATTCGAAATTTGTTACTGCGTATAGTTTAGAAACCTTTGAGGTCGTCCTCACTTGATTCGGTGTCGGTTTCATCCCATTCCGGAGAATCATCATCCAAGCACCAGTCTTTCCGTTCGGTGATTAAAAGTTTCCGCTCTTTGTCGCAAGATGAATATTCTCTTGAAGTGCTTCGTTCGATTTTTTTCCGGAGATTTTGGAGATGTTCCATTGTCGCCAAATTTCAAACTAAAATTAAGGCGTAAAATGCAAAAGTAAATACGTGCATATTACATAACGTAACGGATTCGGAGCTTAACGTCCAATTCAATATCGCAGGATTTACCCTATGAATTTTTCTGCGATAGCTATAAACGAGTGACTTAATGAAATTATTATATAAATCGCTCATCACGATATTAATTTCCTATGGTTGTGTAGTTAACCGCAAAGTTCTGCGTAGGAGGAGCCACTGGATTTTTGTGCAATCGCAAGCTCAAACGCCTTGGCTTATAATTTTTTTTTAATTACGATAAAATAATGTATGGTTTCATTGAACTTGCAAAAAGTATTTTGTGCAGTTTATTTACGGCAGAACTTATTTTTTGGTTTGTTATCGCTTTAAAGCAATTTAAAAATATATTAGATAATTTTCAGTGCACAGAAGTATTCGTACAAACAAGTACACAAGATATCGTTAACTTTTATATCATTTGATATAAATAGTAGCTCACAATCGAATGACAAAGCTACGAAATATTTAATCGAGTGATCAAAATCTTAAGTGGTACGTCCAAGTAAGTAACGTGGTCAAGTAAAATATAATAACAATAAAGATTATAAAGGTAAAACTAAACCTTACTTACAGCCTAACCGAAATATTTGCTCAAACAAATTGGATTATCTGTGTAAATTAATATCACTTATGCCCTAAAACAAACTTCTTCAAATATATGTATTTATATAATAATAGCAATGAGTAGAATTCACTTACCAAAAAAATGTTTTGGCAGAACTTGTTAATGTTTATTAAAATGGCACATTTTTATTAATGCAAAACGCACGTCTTATCTTACATAGGAACGCACGTTTATCTAATCGTGTATTTAGACTTAACGTGCATGTGAAAACTGTACTGCGATTTTAGTTCCACAAATAACAAATCGTATGTGTCATGACAATCCAAGCCACTGAGATTAGCAATTATTTCAATATTGTAAATTATAAAATTTTTATTTTGTTTTCAAATGTAGACACGCACCAGTATATTCCTCTCTTTGTGAATCGTTTGGCGATGTATCTTCTATTTACTGTAAGCGGTACACTTCCAGTCCCTTAATTTAGTTTTTATTATTAACATTTTTTAGCCATAGCCACATTTCGCAAATTTTCACATCCCTTGTCTATAAAAGACTAAGCAATATAGACGCGACGACGAATTATAACATCGGTATGCACACTCAAAGTTATGTAACAATAAGTGAAATGAAGGCAGTATAAACTGAGACCAAACGAAAGGTACTATAATAGAAATAGCAAAATATGAAAACCACGAACAAGAAAATAAATGGGCTGACAACAAATGCAATTTCATTATTTTTGACTTGTTAATATTATTGTAGAGCAAATATTGCATGTATTATTAAAACTATGACCATCACTATGTTATCTAAATGGTATAAATATTTATCAACGTTTTTAATAAAATTACATTATTGCAAATAATTTGAAAGTTGGCTGACGCAGTTTACGTAACTACACAGGAAATGTAAAAGGTTTCACTACTAGCAGCGAAAAATACATATTAACGCCAGTTACGAAAAAACTACCCCACTTCAAATGAAAATGGTTTCACTTGTCCGAAATCGCACAAGTTGTGAGAATTTTTCATATTACTTTATATACAAGTTGGGTCAGGCGAATTTAGTATAAACTCTTCAAACTTCTGTATAAACGAAATTTGAAATTGAGAAGCGAAATAACCATAGCTGCGTAATTTTCAAAACATTGTAATTAATTGTTTAATGGATTTATCGATTCCTAAAAAGCCTGTAAGAAATGAAATTTTGTAAAATATTTGTTGCAAAAAAATGATGCACTTACTAACAAGTTGTATAAGTAGCTATTATAATGTTTATGCTATTGTTTTTAAAACAATCAAACATGAAGAAATGTCAATGCTAATTAAAACTGTCTAAAGTGAAACATAAATTTGTCATAAGCTGTATAGCTGGTTACTTTTAATAATATTTATGTATAATTTTGTTATTTCATCGGAATATATTGATTAGATTTCTATGGATATGTTCATTCGAATAAAGGTAGCACGAGAACCCAGAAGTATCGTTTCAGTGAGGACTCGACCAGAGCAACATTATAATTGAATACGAATTATTGGTTTCGGTCAAGGGAAATATATTTTCTTTCCCACCATGGCCTGATGAATTTGGAGCAATTATTTACAATTGAAGGGTATATATGTTCTTAATTATATAGAAATAGGGATATAATGTTGCGAATGAAAAAGAACAGTAATATTTGGGGCTAAAAGGAAATACGTAAAAAGAATAAACAGGATATAATATTGATTGGAGCACAATAAGAGCAAAAAGATAACGATAATAATGATATAAAAAAAATAATAATATATTATTAATAATAACGATTTTATTGCCCAACAGAAGTGTGCTATATAATAGAAAATAGTAATAAAAGTACAAAATGTGTTAAACCATAATGTTCACAAATATATCTGAGTATAGTTTATTGGCATAACGCAACATGTGAGCCGGGGGCGATTTGAATAATATAT
This sequence comes from Geotrupes spiniger, assembly GCA_959613385.1. Taxonomy (NCBI): domain Eukaryota; kingdom Metazoa; phylum Arthropoda; class Insecta; order Coleoptera; family Geotrupidae; genus Geotrupes; species Geotrupes spiniger. The sequence continues at coordinate 27,613,654 of OY390737.1, read as the reverse complement.
TAGTCCACGGAGTGCGTAAGTGAAATGTCTCCGAGAAGCGCGAAGATGGGGGCAGAACATAAAAATCCACGCAAGGCAAAAGGTAGCACGAGTTGATTTTGTTATGTATCAACTTCATCATACATCGATCACGGTGTGTGAATTTCTCTTCTATTTGCTAGTGAGGGCGTTGGAGCAAATGTCACACCCAGGATACAATATATAGAGAGAATGACGCCACGTGGAAACTAGCAATTTGAAATGCAAGAGACGTAAATAGCAAAGACAAAAATATATATTGACAGTAAAAGACGCGAAGAAAAATGGCATGTGACAAAACACTATATGCATTGATATGTATTTATAGAGAAAATAGAAATAACAAGTAGCACTAAAATTACGCTGACGATTCAAATGAAACGTAAAATCGAAACAATAGAAATAAAAATAATATAAAACAGTAATAACGCGTTACTGAGCCGGATAAGGAACACATACGTATCTAAGGCGAGAACTAGAAATACTGATGTTACAGGAATACTTAGAAGAATGCAACATTAATAAGGCAGGCCAAAGGAAACATGGCATAACGTGTTATAAAAATCTTCAAAAAGTTTATATAAGCACTAATAATTTACAACGCGACAACATTAACTACCCAAAACAGAAATAGTGCCAAATGAATTAGTTTTCATAAATTATGGACATAATTTAGTATATTATTACTTTTCTACTGCACTAACAACCGTTTTATTGTAATGATTTATTCTATGTGATGCTTTATTTATTTCCTTATCTGATAGTTGTTTTTCGAATAAGATATATGGAAAACTGAAATAACTATTGAACTATCGAGTTTTTAACTACAGAAGAATTTGTGGAATACTGAAAGATGAGAAGATCTACGAAGATTGGGTAAATTTGTTTATAACAGCTGCTTAAGACGGTGATTACAGTGACGAGAACAGTGTTGAAAAAAGTATAATTCATGTAAGTGGAAATCAGACTGAAGCTGAAGCTTAGAAGTTATTGTCTACAAATACCCCATTCAATATTTATTTAGATAGTTTTCGTCGATGAAATTGATAAATCTTTTACTATTAAGGAATGGCTATACATGCATTAATGGCAAATACTCTGCAGACATATTCAATAATGGAAGTTCAAATGTTAACCAAGTTGTTCTTAATTTCATATCGTTAAACAGCTACGACAAGGATTTGGATGGATATCCTCGGAGGAAAAAACCTACAAGTCAGGCATACATAATATCTTCATATAATAAATATATGGGTGAGGTACACATAATGGACGAGAATAATAACAGGACAGATCTCTATAAGATCTAAAAAATGGTAGTGGACACCATATTTTGCTTGGACGATTCTATTCATAATCCCTGTCAAATTTCGAAAACTTAGAGACGATGCTATTAAAATGGATTCCTTACAATTTAGACGAACATAGTTCATGTTTATTTGAAATTACTATCGGTGCCAAAGTAATAGGTGACTGTGTTCGAGGACCTATATCAAAGAAACGGCTTGACGAAAAAATTAAATGTAACATTGTTACAACCAGCGATCATTTCTTCGTAACATACTGTAACGTGTGGGCAGAAAACGCCCACACGCAATCATGAAAGAAGTGCAAAAAATACCCGATTTTAGCGATTGGTCTTTATAATTTTTTTTTCTTCGACATCGTTAACAAAAATATGTATGATAATGTGGACGTACACAATCATATCGAGCACCGACGGGTATTTTTACTTTTTAAATATTTCATGTATTTTCTTTTTTTTTTGAATCTTGAGTTTTGTATACTCTGTTATCGCAGTAATTAGCTGTCACACGAAAGCGGGGTACAGTTCAATGGAATTCTCAAGTTTTGTTTATCTCGATCAATATATTAAAATAAAATTTTACCAACTATTTAATTAGTTAAATCTTGGGTGGTAAGTCCCGCCTGTCGCGATAACGATCCGCACTTAGGATGCACCTGTGGACTAACCAATCTGTTGTTGTTTTTCACTAATAAATAAATCTTATATTATGGAATTATGGAATAATGAAAAACAATACTCAAGTAAACAAATCTTAATCTCACAACCGAATAGACAATAATGATATCTATTGAGGTACATATTGGAAATAAATTCATATAAACGCCCGGCATTTTATTTATTTGATAATCACAAGATTCGTTTATTTAAAAGTATTATTATTATTTTTATTTACCCAAAAAGCATTGTACTATAGAAATCAAGCAAGGAATTATAAACGTTAAACAATTTTATCGAGGATAAAAGGATAACAATGGCCAACAACTGAAATAAAGAAAGTCGTAAAAAGATCGGCTAAAACTGTTGGAGTTCCACAAAAACAGTTGAAAAAGTAAGTAATGAACATCGAAACGAAGATAGAGTAGGTGCATTTACAACCAAAAGTGGAAGAAAAAGAATCGAAGCTGCAGCGCCAAAAAAATATGTGATATTGAAGCCCAATGAGTAGTACAAGAATCCGCTTGTTGTCCATGGTTATCTAACTTTCAAAATGGGAAGGAAGATCTTAAAGACAAACATTGTTCTAGACTACCCCCATCCAATAATATTGAGGGTCACGGCAAACCCATCAGCCCAATTCCAACTGGCTAAATCTTCTATAGCCAATCACTTTCCTAGAAAGGTAACGATGACGCCTGAACATTGCTGAGAATTAAATGAAAATTCCACACATGGACGATTTTATCGCAGGATAGTCCCAGAATAGTATGGACTACCTACTACCTACCTTGTCAACCTGATCTTCTAGTGGCTAAAAAAAAACCTTAGAAAGGTTGTGTGGTTGGTAGAATATACAAGGGGTAGTTTGAACTTATTCTAACCGACTGCAGAATAACCACGGAGCAATATTGCCAACAATTAGATAAATTAAGAATCGCCGCTCCGTAAACTTCTTGTAATTGTTCATAGAAACCAGGTTTTCTTTTTGCTTGTTAATGCTTCTTTGCGTACGTCATTTTAACCCGAAATTTCGCCCACAATTTAGTCCCTGCCTTGCACTATCAAAGTATTCTTTGTTTCGATTAATCGAACATTTTCTGCGGACGTGGAAATTTACAAACCTTGACGATGTCAGATTGCATGCCAGGAGTTTTCACTGCCAAAGATAATAATGTTGACCATCGCACATATTTCTCCAAATTTTGTACTCTTTCTTTGTATGCAAATCATGGGTAGTTTTGTATGCAAATTATGGATTTTTTTTACAATATTGAATTAATATTGGAATAGTTAATACAAAATTCACAACGTTTATAGTAACTATTGCGGTATAAGCATTGATACCGTGATGGGATTTATTTAAAGTCATTTGTCATTTGTCAAGTAAAAGTATTTCATTAGCTGACTCTCAATGGACGATAGAAGAAGTAATCCACGTGTCATGTAATCCGTCGGAACTGAAGAAGTTAAGAAAATAAAAATGTGTTGGGTTAAAAAACATGAAATTTCCATTCAGAAAATAATAAACTAATGTTAATGGAGCTAATGCTAGATCCTGCTTATAAAAAAGATGGCATGATTGCGTGGTTATTTAAAAAAGAGGTGGCACACTCAGTTCTCGAAATTAAGTAAATCAAAACTGTTGCTATTATCTAAACCACATCGTTAACAAAAGGTACTACTATTAGAATCTATTGCAAATCAAGTAAGAGGAGACGACATGAAATTATTATGGTTGCATGTAGCTCATTGCAAGTTTGCTGCTATTTAATTAAATTGGGCATATGTGAAAAATAAAGTTGCAACAAACAATAATCAGTCGGGAAGCTTTAAACGATGTTTCAACGGAAATATGGAAAAATTGCGTTGAGCTTTGCAAGAAAATCGAAAAAATCTAAATAGAAAGAAATGGATGCAAAATTGATTATTGTTATAACAAAATTGTATACAACGGGCCAGTTAGTGTTGTTTACAAAAATATATACATACATTCGTAAAACATATAATCACCTACATATAATATAATTATAATCAACAATGCAATTTCAGAAAGTAAAAGTAACTTCTAGCTCATAACATTATAAAATCATACGTCATGTACATATAATATATTTTATCATAGTTTTAAAAACAATAGCATGAAAATAATAATACTAGTTTTTAAAAAGGCGGGTCAGGTTGAATTCTCCTTGTCTTCTGTTTAATGTTTTTCAGGATTTGCAGTGATTTTAATTGTTTTTCAAAAGCATTCAAAAGCTAATTTGTGTCACGGTGTTTCTCTGTAATTTCGTAGTACGAATATCTATGCTTCAGTTTTAAATTTATATATCAGCATTTATTACATTATTAGTATTATTAGTATGCGACAGTTTCCTTAGGAATTAAATTACCACGTTTTCATTATTTCTTTGTCCGCAAGGATCGTTTAAAATGCACGGTACGTCCCTTTAGCATAATAGACCGAGCGTGGCCTGACGTTGTTTTAAACACGTTCCGTAAATGCAGTTTAAAATGCAAATTCTCTCTTATTTTCAGACGTTTGAAAGCCGAGCTTCAAAATCTCAGACGGAAAGGAGCATTGAAAGCGTCGACTGATTTCGACAGCACGGGACCGGATCCTGAAAGGTCGTGCGGCCGATGCCGTGTCGAATTAGGAAGGGTAATCAACAGAGGAGCGTACTGTCGTGCTTGTCGATTAAAGGTCTGCAAAGGATGCAGGGAATATTCCTTTAGAACAACTGATTGGGTGTGCACAGTCTGTCACAAACACATGTAAGTCGATTTTAATTTTGTGCATATGCATCTACTGGTTACAGCTAGGTTGCGAATATGAATGATTTATGCTACATTACAGTAATTAATAACATGTTATGCTATACCTCTAACTTAATGTTTGTGCTATATATGGCAACTGAATGGAGTGATATTTCAACGTACGAAATGCACCAATTACTAAACTATAATTTAAAACATGATGAAAGCAATTACAGTTCAGCGTTCATTCATTATCCTTGTCTGCACTTAGTTTAACTGTGACAATAACGCTAGTCCCACAGTGAGATAACGACTTTAGGCGTGCAAATGGATTTTGAATAAAACATGAGACCCTGTTAGATATAATGGCCACTCCAACAGTAATTATGATGGTCTGGTTACTTTTGCTTTTACCCGAAGTGATTATTTTTTATAGTTCCTTCGTTTCATTTTCATCTCGTTCACTTTCATTTCTATTAATTTGCGATTTTATGTAGTTTTTAATTATATGTTGAATGTTGCATTTATTATATATGAACATGATTTGTCTAGACGTGGATGCAGAAATTCCAATAATTTACCACTTTGTGTTTTCGCCTGTGTGTCGACGATGTATTGAAATATGAAAATGGGAATGAGTCCACTATTTTCATTGAAATATATCATTTTGTGTTAAAGTTTCTGGTCCATTTTTTATGTTAACGAATGAAACCCTAAATTAGAATTCACATATTCCTAATGAAGTATACTTGTAATCGTTGCATTCAATATTTAATGAAATATTCAAAATATAGCAAGTAAGAGATTTTTTAATAACCTTGAATTATTACAACGTTATATTATAACATGCATAATTATCCAAATTGAATAAGGTAAACGTTAGCAACGCAAGTGTAAGTGCTGGTGGTATCGTCGTAGGCGTAGCTGTAGGCTTGTGGGCAACGAGCTTTGAAATGTGCTGGCCAGTTCACCGGCCAGTCTGAAGCTCTGCACGTGTCTGGTGTTCCATGTGCATTACGGCAACAATATTGATCAGTATCGAAAGCCAAACAAGCCGATTTACAACCAATCGTCCACCCGCTGGATCCAATCAGTCTGAGTTCTTGGGGACAATCGTCGTTGATGTAATAATCGCAAGCTGTTCTTCTGCAACTGTATTCACCTCCAGTGCCACTTCCGCCTATTGGCTCCATCTATAAACCAATTAAAGTTAATTTTGGAACAAAAACGAAATGATCTATGTCGAAGTGAACAACAGGAAAGTGGCCAAGTTGGCAATGGATATAGCAATACATACCGATACTTTGACGTTGAATCCATCAACGAGGGAAATGTCATAGTAATCAAGACCACCCCATCCTCTAAGCGTTATTTCAGCAAGAGAAGCTGGAGGCGCACCACCATTACCTCCGCATTCTAAACGATTTCCGCAGTCACCAGTTTCGCAATGCTGAGAGTTGTAGTCACACCAAGTGCGCCCCCAAAAACGTCCTGCCCATGATTCGTCGGTATAGAGCGATGTCTGCACAAAACATTATACTTGTAAAATTATCTCACACATGGAAAATATGGATGGTTCTAATATTCAATTACATTACCATTATGAATAAAGCAACATGTGGTTTATTGTAGAAGCGATATAAAATTGTGACTGACAAGGGACAGGAGAGTAAAACAATAATAGAGTTGACAAAAGTATAAGAATTTAACAAATTAGAAAACCTCAAACTGATTACGTCCACGAATGCGGACGTAATCAGTTTGAGGCATTGCGTTGCCCTTTCGATTATACTAAAGCTAGTTAATTATAAATTTAAATTTCTAACACATTATAATGTTTAGCAGCTCACACTGGAGAATGTCAACGAGTCAACGAGAACTGTTAATTTAAATGACATTTCTAATACAATTTTTATCATACAGTTGTATTGAAATCGATATATCAGCAATAAAATATATACTAACTGACAAAAACCAATGTTAAAATCTTAAGCAAAACAAATTACCTGTTGTCCAGCTTCTAGGATGAATCCGCCGTTTGCCAATGGAGCTTTACCGTCATTACCCTGAATGCCTACCCAAATGGCACCAATTTCATTGTTCCTGATTTGAAACTCGATTGCCCGAGCCAAACCCAAGAGCGCACAAACGGCGACCAATTTCATCAACATGATTGTTTATGATACTGTTTGTGTCGTTCACTCCAGAGCACTTTATATACCGCCAGTTCTTCAATTGAAAGTGGTGACGGTATTATCGATAAAAATATAAGTTATCTTAATTACAAATCAAAAGATGGTTTACATCGATTTCGAGATATAGTTTCAATTGCCCAAATTCTACTATAATTGCCATCTGACAATATGTGTGTTTAATCAACTTAATTTATATGATAATCGTTGTTGATACAACGTTTACAATCTAATCAAATGCTATTTCGGAATTATATTTCAATGATTCTTTTGTGTTTTATGAAAAGATATAACACGGTTCGGTAATGGCCAGTTTCTGAGTCCAGCAGATGAAACGAGGGGGGGGGACAACTAGTTGGGAATATTGCTTCAATTTCCAATCAAATCGTCGTCAAATCGTATCATACATTAGATTCGAACCAGTACATTTTTTTAATAGGCACTAATCACAATATATATTATGGCCGTTCCATTCCACAAACTCTAAGAAATTAGGAAAAACCCAAATCAAATTCTCCTAAAGTTTGGTGCAGAAACCTTTAAAACAACTATTACGTTTTTAATTAATCTCGCCTCTGCCAATGCACCTGAAAAATGTCTCGATCTTAGGGTATAAAGATGTAAAATCCAACAAAATGTTTTACTCTCCATTCCCAACGGCGGCGGCGGTATTATTTAGTATTAAATAAATGTTTCATAGTTGCAATATCGTTACAAAGATATTTTGTTAGGTGAGGTTGGGCAGGGTTTAGTCTATCTATGTACCCAAAGCTCTGAAAGCCCACAAAATCGTTTGAATTGAACAAAATCTTTCAGTTTTTACTCAAATGAATATTACTTATTTTTAATTTTATTTGTGTTTTTTTAACTTATCACAAGACGGCTCGATTTAATTTGATACATACCTAAGGATCTGTCCCACCTCATCTAAAAGCTTTTTGCAATTCAGACACGTTTTGCAATAATTCCTTTATTTATTGTTAAATTTATTAATCTATTAATACCAATTTATGAGAATTTGGAATTTCGAGCTTCAATAAAAAAAAACATAGAAAATGTGTGTGGGAAAAACGGTTGTGACCAATATGACTTCATTAATGGGAAATTGGAAGATATGAAGAACAAAAGCAAGCTGAACGATGGAGCAAAGCCAAAGTGAATCAGAATAAAAACGCTATTTATATATATATATATATTATATAAAAGATATAATGCTAAAGGTGGAGGAAAGAAGAACATGGATGTACTAAAGGGTAACAGAAACGAATAGAGGGGGATGTGATATGCAATATGGGCCATAAAGACAATGCTTATACTTGAAAAAATGCAAGGTATTATGACGGACGAAAACGATTTCATATTGTCCTACTTGGGACACAAGAGTTCAGATGGAAGGTAGGAATATAAACAGGGGAGAACGGAACGGCATTTATGAAGAAAACCCATTTGGCAGAAAAAGTCATAGTGACAGGAAATCGTTGATTAGACTAAAATGCATTACATACAATAAATACATCTATATTAAATGTACACGTGTCGATGCAAGACGTTGAAGATAACAATAAAGACAAATGTTATTAATCATTAAGGATTTTCGTGGGACTTGGATAAATATTCACAGAATTAAACCAGCGAAAATGGGATGAAACTACCAGTGCATACTACTGGTGACTGCAGAAAAGACAACACACATTAGATGTTGCACGCATATAAACGACGGAAATGACATACGTTAGTGGAGATGTACTCGTGAGTGTAAAAGAGTGAAAAATAGATAATTATGAGTAAAATTTGAGGACAAGGCAAAATACGACAAAGGTGAGAGGCGAATAAAACGTTGAACCAGTGAGTTTGAGTAAATAAGAATGTCTGAGGAAGTCACGAGTGAGTGAGTAAGTTTGCGATCAAGTTAAAGTAAGCCAATTACTGGCTAAGATTGAAAGAGTGAGGTAAAATTAGGGCGTGTGTGAATTAGTACGTCAGTGAGTGGAAGTAAGTGAGTCAGCCCAGTGGCCTAGTGATTTTTATATTTTGTTTCGCTCGATAGAAAATGTATTATTAAAAAATCCTTAAGAAATTTAAGTCATATTCTAAAAAAATAAGTAGGCAGGTAGGAAAAAACCTTATTGGCATATTAACTTTCTAACAATCAATTATCTCATTTTCCCTCTAACAGCTACCTTGGGCTCCGCCATTTTCTTCTTCCATTTCCTCCTACTTCCCTTTTCAGTGTTTTTTCTTCATCCTGCTGTTCCACCTCATTCTTTTCCTATAATTCTTTTATTACCCTTTTCCCTAAGACTTCTAGCCCCTGACCCAGCCTTTTCGTTCTTTTCGTCTTCTTTTCCAATCTCCAAACCAATGTTCCCATTCATCCCATCCGCATCTGAACCTTGCTGAAAAAAATTTCCTCCTGTCGAACTTTTGTACTTTACGTTATACCTCGCATTACCGATTGTACTTTCTCTTTCCTGCAATTCTCTTCCTTTTCGTCTCTCCTGCGGATAACCTTGCCGTTTCATATATTGTTATCCTACTTTCTTCACATTTGGATACACCAATTCTCGTGTTGTCACTTTCCTTTGACTCCCCTAATGCCATTTTCACTAGGCTCTATTCTGTCCCCACGCTGGCTCTCATTTCGTACCTCGCCGCTCTTTTCCCCGCCTCTATGCACACCATTTCGCTCCCTGTTTCATGCCTTCCTATTTAATCCGGTGTTGAATTCTCCAGGTTGGGTACCCTTTTTAGATGTTCTTAGTGTATCCTTTCTTTTCTGTTCGTCGAATTTCACTTTCCTCTTTCCTTACAGACTCCTCCTCAATCCTTCCTCCGCTCTCTTCGCTTTTCTGCGCATATGTTGTATGTGCCCCTCGCTGCTATTGTTCTACCTCACTATATACCCTAATATTATTTCCCCTTTCTAGATCACCGTACTTCCCTCATTTTCATCACACCATCATTTTTGTTTTGTTTGTTTTAAGATCCAACTCCCTTTTTTCCACGAATCTTTCTAGCCTTTCTGCCATTTTTTGTAGCCCCTTCCCTGTCTCCGTTAAAATGACTACATCATCTGCGAATGCCAGCGAACATATTTTAGTGTTTCCCAATTTTACACCTCCATCCTGTCCCTCCAATTCCACAATGTATACGTTGAACAGTTGTCAGCTCACTGGACAACCCTGTCTCACACGACTAAATCTGGACATTTTGGACAAGCCGCGGTTATGCTTGAGTAGGTCAATTAGCTAAAGATATATCTTGATAAAGATGTTATCGAAATGCAAATGATTACAAGCATGCAGTAAACACATGTATTTTTTTTTGTCTGTCCTTGATAAATAATATTTTTTCTAATTGAACCAAATATTAATAATTGTTTGAGGTCAGGAAATATAAGGAATATTATTTTTTTACAATCCACGTGGATTAATAAAGATTTTAGTGGAACAAACACGCAAGAAAGAAACGATGTTCGATAATATTTACTCATCGATCTACTCCAAATTGTTTGATTTCGTATTTTAATATCGCGTTTCGGAATTCCCGCAATCTTATATATAAAATACGGGGAAATTGCAATGAAAATACTCATAAATAAAATTGCAGGGAAATACAAGCGGCTTCTGGTGAGTGGATGAACGAGTTCGTAAGAAGGCCCAGCAGGCGGCGAGACAACCGGGTCTATGTGCCCGCAGCCGATATAATAAAACGCACCATTAGGAGATCGTGGACAATCTCAAGTGAGTATATTTTTGTCAACGTGCGTTATCGCTTTTGTATAAACAAGGTACATATAATTGAGCACGCGTCAGTGGTGGAAAGTTTTATCATTTTTAAGTATGTTTCTTCGTTCTTGGCCATGTATTCGTGTTATAGTTTGGTTGTAGCATTTGTGCTGTTTACGAGCATGCCATTATTGTTCAACACTGAATAAAAGAAAAAAATCTATGTGCATTAAATTTAATTTGAAATTAAATTAATTGCAATAGAGGACACAATGAAGCAAAGTAATGAAATGTTCTGATGCACATATATACGTCATACCAACAATAAATAAATAAAAACAAATTCGAAAGAAATAAACTGGACAAATATAGCCATTACGTAAACAAATAAAAACATATTATTAATGAGTTATTAAGCGTAGCTTTTAATCTACATAAAACACAAATTATCTCCCACAATTTATATACGGCGAGTCGTTAAACATCCCTATCACATTAAAGACACCCAACGATACTTCAAATCAAAATCATTGTTAGTTAGTTACAACTCCAGACATATTCGATTCCTACAATTAATTCATAGATGTTCAGTTGCATTATGCCTCTTCCTGTCCTTCAGAATTTTTCTACAAGCAAATTATAACATGAAGCAACTTTATCACATTTGTAATGAACAAAGAACAATTTCATCAGTTGCCATGAGAATTCCATTGGTAACCGTAAATTATTCTGCAATAGTTTTTATTGATATTAATCATTGCATTTTTTTCAGATCCCACTCCACGATGGAACAATTTACGCGAAACTCCGGAACTGCGACCCTACAACAGTTTACCGAGAGGGCAAGACATAAGTAACTACCCGTCACTAGTAGCTCATCAGACCAATCTCCGCAACATGGAGCGAACACCGTCTCCAGTCGGAAAATCAACCTCACCCAGAAAACAGTCCCCCGCCAAAAGGTCACATTCCGAAGACGTCTACAACGAAAGACTGACGGATTCCCCTCCACAAGCTGCCGTAAGAGAAACCCTATTGGAAAATCAATCGACCAACAAAACGGAAAAAGCGCCAATTCGGGTTAATCCCCTAATAAAATTCGCCACCGACAAACGACAAAATTCGGCGATAACGCACTCGCTCGATATTCCGAAAACGACGTCAACAAATGACGAACCGATCGCAAAGCCCCGGCGTTCGTTGACTGAACACAGCGACGACGCTAAAACGCCGCCGAGAAAAAGCATGTTAGAAGCCGGCAATAGCTTAGACTCGCGGACATCGTCGCCGCCGGATAAGCCGCTGGCGGAAAAGCGCGTCAGTTTCGACAAGAGTCCAAAAAAGGCGCTCGCAGAATCCGACAAAATGAGCAACAAAGAAAACGTATTGAAATCCAGCCTGAAAAAGTACGACGTGAATCTCTTGAAGCAAGCGAATCAACAGGACGTACAAAGCAAAGAAAATAAGCAGTCGACGTCAGCGGGGGAGAACAACGACTGCGTGTCAACTGTCGACGAAAATGGCACAACGACGGAAATTCATTTCGCACGGGAAGAGGCCGCTCCCATCGAGCTATGTGATATTGAACCTCTCAGTGGGACGGTTTTCCGTAAAGTGACGGTGCGTAGACGCCGGCAAGATATGAGGAAAATCGCAGCCGTAGATAATGGTATGGACATTATTGTATTCAATGTGCTCGAGTTATTTGCTTGCTTTGCATCTTTGTTGTTTTGTATCACTAATATTGGCGTCTAGTACTTACTAACATTTTATGTGCTTCTGTAAAATGCAATATACTCCGTAGTATCGAAAAAATAATTGATTAATTTAGTATAATCAATTATCTCTGAAAATGATTTTTCTCAAAAAGATTTTTAATTAATTTTCAAGTAACATTCATGAAGATTTATAACTAAACGCAACTTATGTTGCAAATAGGCTATTTAATCCTGAAGATTAAATTATATAATAGTGAATTGGAGACTGTGGCTGGCAAATAAATTGAAACTGGCACAGAACCAATCAAAAATTTAAACATTAAACTAACAATAAATTTCTATGTTGCTATTTCCTTTCTCTTTCCAATTTTCTTTAAAATAACTGTAATTATTTTCTTTGCAACGTCCATTTGAATCAGAAATTTTTCCCACTTCTTGTCTTCTTCCTTACTTTGTCTTTCCTTTTTCCAAATCCAATTTCTCTTACCATAAATATGACAATTGAATGAATATAAATCCTCCATTTAAATTATTACTGACCGACTGAAAATATTTACTATTAAACATAATCAGCAAATAACTGAGACCATACGTAAGTTTCATAAAGCAGTTCATACTCAATTTGAACAGACCGGTACCGACAAGTATGTCTATGTTTATTGGAAGCATCTTATTTTAATTGTGCCGTCCAAACTGCAAGGAAAATTTCGCTACTGCTTCTATAAGTTAGATCATAATAGCAATAAAGGGTTTCAATTGCGACTTATGTGCCAATAGAGAAGCTATAATGCTGCAACCAGTCCAATTCGAATGCATTATTTTTAAAAATGGTAACAAAAATTAATGTAATCATCGTAAATCTGTGGCCCTCGGCCCCTCGATACTAATCATTAATTTATTTTAAGATGTAGTTATTTTTCATTTTATTGTAGTGTTTCAAATAGCAAGATAAAGGCATGACATGAGCCACGAATTGATTTAAAATTCTGTCTAGGTTACAGAATCTGATGTATTAGATAATTTCATGCCATCACCTAACGAATGGTTTTTTTATGTATTAGGTTCCAGACGCCAACATTTTTATACGCGATTATTCGAATGATGTTCTAATTTAATTGTTATCTTCCTTCTTCAATGCTTTAATTGATTTAATCAGATTTTCAGATTCAATAATGCACGATTTACGCAACATGTTAATCGAAATATTTTTTTAAAGGTCGCCTTAATTCCCCCCCATATTTCCGAAGCTATTTTGGCAGATTTTTTATGCCCCCGTCAACTTCTTTGCATTGCTATCGCCGCACGTTTTAATGTTCATCAGTAACGGTTTGCATTCCTCAACTTTTGTCGTTGGTATTCGTCAATTTCGTTTATGTTACTTTCTCGTACACAGTTACTGCTCTCAGTTGGAAATAACCAAACTTCCTGTGAATTGACTCATGCGCATTCGTGGTCTGTAACCTTATAAAAAAAACTATAATTTTTATAGTTTTATAACGGTTTTGATTTAAGTGTTCGCTTCCATTCGCGTCTATGAAATGTCACTGCTACTGAATTCTATATAAAAACTCAGGGTGTAAAATTGCAGAAAACTCAAACTTTCAGCCAACACCTTTAAGCTTCAACCTCCAACATTTATTCTAATTTATTCATGAACAATAGCTCTCAAAAAAAATAAGGTGTAGCTCGAATCAGCAAATCCGCGCGACTATACAGCCCCATGCAATAACAAACTTAACATAAAAACTGGGAAAATTTGACAAAGTCCAACTATATCTTCCTTCGTAGGGGTGTGACATTTTTTATCTATTCTAAGTGGTGATAATACAAACTGTTACGAATCGTCGATCGCAAACTGCTTCTGAGAATATTTGTGCTGTCATTTCGTCGTAACTGGTCGCTATTCTCTGTTGCGAAAGTTCTCTTAACGCCACAACCACCTCTGGACTCTCTTTGTGAAAAAACTGTGTTATCTGATCGCATTCGTGTTCGTGCAACATCAATACCAAGCCATGTAATCATTGTTTGCAGGGTGTGCATAACTGCATTTGATTTATCACAAGGATTGATTAATGATTGATTTATCTTCACCAATTGTGGAGTAAAGTGTTGTAATTTTCTAAATAGCGTTATTGTTTCTATGGAATTTAAAAAATAACCAATATGTTACGTTTGGCTATCTTGTAAATGTGTCGTAAATTTACAACGCGGATAAAGTTTCGTCAAATGGAGTGATCCTCATCACTACTCGTATGATTTCGTTATTAATTGTAAACGATCACTGATTTCGGTTATTTGGTCATGGTTACTTTAGTAAATTTTCCTGTAACGTTATTGAGCCTGTTCAGTTGTTTACACACATCTCATTTTACAAATTTCCTTTTTTTAACTATCATGCAATCGGACTCGCATTTTTTATTCGTGCCTGTAGGCAACTTAACTGCACCGTTTAAATGTGATCTGTATAATCGGAAGGCGCAATTTCAAAGAGAAAGCAAATGATGTTGTTAGGGTGGTTAGGCAACTTTGCTTGACAATTTAAAGGCGTGCTGCATAGTCGACAGACGAAATATCAAAGAGGAGGGAAGGTGTAATCTGTGGTTAACTGTGGGGAACTGCCCTGAAAATTACTGAAGTCTAGTTGACATGCGGTGCGACGGCCGACGTGCTGCGCTTGTATTAATTTGATCGCATTCCATATCAATACAGACCTATACCTGCAGGTTCAATTAAATTATGACAATCAGCATAATCGTCATGTTACCTACCATTCGCGAAGAACATACGTCATTCTACAGACACATACGTCATACTGTGGTTAATTTGAATGTATAATTGTTTTTGTACATTTTAGTCCATACTTCTAGCAATGTATAAAAACACCTAATTATAAATAATTGGTTATACCTTAAATTCTAGTACACATTGTAAATTATTAGCGTTTCTATAACAAACAATAAGAAAACAAATCAAAATGAAAAAAATATGTTGTATAGTTAGCATAAATTAAAAAGTGGGCAAAAAATATAAACGCTATATAATATTTTGATTATGATAGCTTTACGGCTCAATTGAGGATACTATAGTCAACCTAACTACATAACTCTCTAAATTATCGCCAATATCAACAGAAATTGCCTCTGTCAATGACAATTAGGCGACGAAAGAGTTTTTAATTTTGAAGCTTAAAAAACAAAAAAATGACTTAAGGCAAATAAATTTTGCGCGTGTTCCAATTGAACACGTACTGTTTGCAAATCAAAGATTATAGTTAAATTGCAGTAACAGGAAGCATATATTTATTTAATAGCTCAAACGATAAGGTCCCTTGTGGTATAGTAGAAAACTGATTAAACATTGCATTCATCTTACAAGATTCAATCCTCGAAGGCACGAACCATCGCTTCTGGATCCTTAATTAGTCAAATAATTTATTAATATGTGACTGTCATCCATTACCAGTTTACGCCTTTTTAAGATATTTGTGGTAATTTTAGATGGTATTTTTTTGGTGATCATTTATTGGTGCCAAAATATCGGCCCTATCTTAGTGAAATAATCACACTCTAAACGTTAGATGATTTAGTTATCATCCCAACTTCTGAATAGGGTGGGTTGGGTTTCTTAATTTCCTGTTTAATAAATTTAATTAAATTATGGTTGATATAACACACCACAGTTTCATGATTTAGTCACTTCTAGTAACTTAGTTCCTTCTAACAACAAACAATTTAGAATCACACCAACTGAAATACGTTTTTAATTTCTTTTGTAAGAGGAAGCTAAGAAAGTTTTCGAGTTGTGTTGCTAATAAATTGAGAGATAATTTATTACCAACACAATCCGAAAACTTTCTTAGCTTCCTCAAATTAGAAAATTACCAATTGCCTTGAATAATTTGATTCTTACGACACACACCATTTTTCCCATGTTGGCTAAATTCTACCAATTTTAATTCTATGGATCTTGAAATGTTGGTGCCAACCCGGAATGTATCTTTTTTTGTTGTTGTTATGACTTAACTAACAACCCAATCCTAATTTATTCTTACTTTCATCTCCAGCAAATTCTACGATCTCTGCCTTTATTAGGAAATTTCGAACCATTTGTGGCTACAGATGATATAATTATCACTCTTAATTTTTGGACAAATGTCTAGAATAACACGTTTGATAAAATATTTGGCCACAAATTCTACGAATTCATAAATTTTTAGAGGATTTTGAACCATTCGTGCCATTCGAAATATGTTCAATTAAAACAAAATTAGACATGATCTAGCTACAAATTCTGCGAATTCCTATGTTTTATGAAATTATGAACAATTTAAAAAAAATCTATTTTTGGATTACTGTTTTACGGAATTTGAACCAATATCTAAATTTTTTTTTTTTGAAAAACGATAATTTCTTGACTTCCTTATTATTTTTGTAACAAATGTAATACAATGACTCGATCAACATGGTTGATATTACGTACTATAGTTGCATGTCCTCAAATGGTGACAAATTCCATGAATATGTTTTAGACAATTTTCAGTGGCAACTGAAATATATTCTTCAAAAATTCTTAAAAAGAACGATTTAGTAATCACTTAAACATCAGAAAGAAAAAAAATTACTCTTACAGTTTCATGTCCATTTTTGACAATGTCCCTTACTTTTGTAATGGTTCGAACGTTTTATAAAAAAAAAAAATCGCCAAAACTTGATTCTGAAAATTTCCTCGCCTTGCTATGATCTCAACCATAAGAGATACTTGCAAGGCCAAAACTAGATTTTAGTTATACATTTTATATAATGTTTAAATTACTGCCTGATTCTGGCAGATCAACATATAGTAATCCGTAATTCTACTGTAGTGTTATGTCTTTTGTGATTAGCTATTAACGAGCTGCCCACCTATTTTAGGTACCTCTTGCTGGTGGGTATATAACAAGAACGAAACGATTATCCAAGAGTCCAATTTGTTTTTCTTTTTTGCAGTTTTTTATCATTGCTTTGCATAATTCACATCTGTAATTTTATCAATAAAAATAATAATCTTTTTGGTATACGTTTCTGAGTATTAAAATGTTATCTAATATTTATATTTTTTGTTAAAAAATTGTGAAACAATTAATTGGCACTCAGGCTACATACATAAATATCCCACGCCAATTTATAAATTACCTGAAATCTGCTAAACACTGCATATTTCTCGTCTTTTACAAAACAATATTTCATATGATTCGCATGAAAATTTTATTGTGAAGTTCATTGCCCAACGACGCGACGGTGAAAACGAAATATTGAAACAATAAACAAAGCTATTAGAAAATAGGGAATATAATAGAAACTAAAAGTGATAAAAATAGTTCTTCTCTCATTTTGTTGCATACAATGTTTATTGCAATTATTTAAATATTTTCTATATGAAATATTACATTTGTAGCATTTTTGCATAATTCAGGAAATATTTAACTTTGAAACTTTGAAACTTTCGATGCTATTGTATAAAACGTTGCCTTCCAGCAAACGTTTCCCATGAAATTATGTCAATTTCCATTAACGAATAATGATGACGGCAAAATGGTCTTTCAGAATTCATTTATTCGAATCTCATTAGGCGCAATACTCCCACAAATTAAATTTGCTTAAGTATTCATAACTTAATTTAAGAACCCTTCCAAGAAAAGTTTTTGGAAAGAAAAACGTAATGAGTTATAAAGTCAACTGAAGAACTTTCTTATCGTGAATTCAAAATATTATTAGGGTTCTCGTTTTATATGACATGAATGCTACATGTTAATTTGGATAATACAGGTGTGGTTTTAGAATGTCTTTAATAATTGAATTTCACAATAATTTAACATAAGTTAGACTTTCTTTGATGAGGTTTTGTGCAATGTCTACTCGAAGCCCAGCTTTGTCTCGAATATTGGTTTTATTAAAACCAACAAAACAAACATATTGGCATTTTTTTTAAATGTCAGCAATATTATTAAATTAGTACATAGTAATATTATAATTTCACTATACACTGTTCACATTTATATTTAATGGGTAAGGGTGGTTGGGTGTTTCGTAAACAATTTATCAGTTTTCCATAGAGTAAGTAATAATAATAGTCATTTTTTATTTTTCTCGTGTTCTCTTAATATCTGTTTCGTTCTTTCGATTTAATTTGCTACAATTTGTTTCGTTTTTTTTCAACTTTCTAATCTTTTAATTTGCATTGATATTGCTTGCAGTTTTTCATTTTATTTTCTTTTTATGATACATATATGTAATTGATTTTAGTTGTTGGTGTTATTTTGTTTCGTTTGAATAGTCCCCGTTTGTTTCATAATTTTATTTTATTCGGACGTATGTGGCCGTTTTCTATTTGCTAAAGATTCACGTGTTTGGTGAATTACTTTTAATTATTCCGTTTTATTTAGTTTAATCTTGTTTTCAACAAGTTTCCTCTCTTCGCTGCACTTTAGAAAACTTGCCAAGAAATACAGTTCGTTTTCTTTCTTTAATATTTGTACTATTTTTCATGATTTTGTTGTTGTTTTATAATATTTGGTTTCATTTGTATGTATATTTTATTTACTTTCACTTGCTTCGTTCCGGTGAAATTAAATACAATCCTGTTGAAAATGTTTAAGGTATATCTATAATGACTTCAGAATTGTCTGTTATACTCCAATAACTTTGCATAATAACTAAAAATGTCAGTTTGATGGCTTAAAAAATCGGATCGCGAAGCGGGACATTTTTGCTCAAAGAAGCACGGATTTGTTACTACACCGGAAGTTTGTGGACTAGAACTGAAAATACGCTACAATAATTACCAAATAATTATGATGGCCGGAAGCTTTATTACTATTAGCTCTATTACACTAGGAAATTTTCGAAATTATACTTACTATCCTCAAATGCGTCATTTCTGTCTAAACCCCTTTCAATTACAAGGAAAGCGTGAAGCCTGTAGTAAAGCTGATTATCGCTCCGCGTGTATTAATATTCAAGTCTCGTAATAAAAAGCACTATGTTTACCACTTGTTTTATAAATACCTATTTTGCTTGTAAAAATGTATCGCAAAAACCTTTTTGGTAATAAGTTTTGTTGAAAATATTTTGTCAATTAATTAATAATTCTAATTACGTGCAAACATATATTCGACGACTGGTCAGCTGTCATAAATTATAAATTATTCCGTAATTAAAAATAAATAAAATTTTGAAATCACATTCGTATAATGAGGAAGAGTGCGAAGAAATAATTTCACGGAATTAGTCTCCTGAATTTAGAAATTTTACTGTTTTTTATTATTTTTAGTGATAAATTGATATTTATTGTTCTGTTATTAAAACCATACGGTTGTGGGTGTAGCCGCGAAGGCCATTTAACTAACTTGATTATTCATAAAATCGCATAGTCTCTTATGTATTGCCTACGTGTTATGTTACCAACCAAGCAGTCTCGTGTAATTAGTTGTGGCTATTTAATTGCACGACGTTTTCACATCTGCGGTAATCGTGCGCGGCGATATTATTTTGAGATTTGTGCACAATTGAAATAATAAAGCACGAAGTAAAAGTTAATATAGTCATATTTTACGCGGACAGATCCGGGTTGGTGACCTCGCCGTCTCGGACAAAACTCTTAAATATTTTTTCTCTTTCTGTACTCATAACTTTTATTTAATATTTTCTCCTGTCTTTTTCGAATCATTGTCGTCATTTCATGAACAATAACAACAACGTGAAACATACACGTACATGTGCAACATGTATTTATAATTATAATTACGTAATTAAAAACCTAATTTTTGCAATTTCTAACGTACTTAATACCATATGATGTCATGGTTATTTCAAGTTTATAGTTTTAACACCATACTAATAGCAGTAGTAATAACAGGTGGTGTAGGTGAGCAAAGTATTAATCCGGCGTTTTATTCCAATCTTGTTGGTCTTTTTATTGTAACCGCATGTGTTTGTTATTGTGTATAGATCGAGTGATGGGATATAAAAATGTAACATGTATTATGGAGGTGTACGTGATCTGGCTATCTGCATATGTCCATAACAAGCGCCCATGTTTGAAGTGAGGCGTGGGTTGGTTTGCTTGTAGTGGCGGGCGGTGACTCTAGCATTTAGTTTCTTTTCTGAATCGTGTGTATCGTGACCAGGTTGGCGCAGAGGTCCCGATTCCGATCTCTTGGACATTCTGCTACCCGAAGGCGACGATTACAAACTCGTGTTCATCAGCTCCGATAGTTCGTCCAAAGAGGAAGACGTTGATGACAACGACAGTTCTTCAACGGCGTCTAGTTTCCCTATAGACGACTGCGATTGGGATTATTTCGAACCCGGGGCGACATCGAGACCTATGTTAAACTGGAGTTCTCCGTTTGGTTCGCCAGGTGTTTATCGCAGGAGCGTCTTGGAGTCTCCCATTGGATCACCGTTAGTGTATAGGAGGACGCGAAGTTCGGATACGGGAACTGACGAAGATATCACCAGATTAGACAGCGGTTCACCGGCTTCTACAGACAGTTACAATTTTATAACGAGATCGCGAGATAGCGACGAAAACGACGGTTTGCGTAATGAACGCGCTATGGATGACGTGTCTCTGCAGTGTGTTCATCAAGGGGAGCCTGCCGAATTGCCCCAGCGATTGCCGTGTCAAAGTTGCGGAGCCCCGACGCAATACGTTCCTATTCCAGTTCCCGTTCCTATTCCAGTACCTGTGCCCGCTTTATGGACCACCCCTGATTCTCTGGTCCTTTACAGCCCGGAATTGTTGGAACACACCCTAAGGACACGACTTCGTGTATTACCGAGATCGCTGTTGGCGTTTATAAACCAGGCCGCTCTTATCTGGCCACTGATAAGCGAAGGTGATTCGAACCTACTTTTGTCCGCGCTACAAAACGAACGTGCCGCGAACACCGGTGCCAGTGTGCCGGTCGCAACTGAGCGGAACAGTGCACAAGGTACCGATGAATCACAGTTCACCAACGGCAGTACTAACAAAGACACGGCGTCTGAAGAACACGCTTACTTGGCGACCGCTAAAACTAGTTGCGAAGCACAAATAAATAATAACATGAGTGCAAAATTAAATAAAAAAAGTGACCGGCAAAGTAACTCGCGCGGAGACACCAACGACGTGACGCTCGGTGCCAAAAATACGTCGAAAACGTACAAAACAAACTCTATTTCGTCCGATGCTTACGGGTATTTACTTTCGGAGTGCAATTTTGTGTCGTCGGATTCGGACAGCTCCGACTCGACTGGATCCAACGTAAACAGAGAAGCACGTGTAATAAGGACTTATAATGTAACAGGTGGTGATTCCCGTGAAAGCGACGACGCTTTGCCGAACAGTGATATTACCGACGGTGACGATGATGACCGAATGTCGCACAGCTCGGTACGCGACGACGAAATAACGTCCTCCGAATCAGCTGATACAGACAGCGACGATACGGGCACCGTGGCCGATAAAAAATCGAAACCGTTCTCGTGCGTTTACGTCGTAAATAAAAAGAATTCTGCATCGTCGAAATCGTCGAATGACGCGAGTACTCATTCTAACATTTCGTCTTCGGACAACGACACCGACTTAGACGGGGACATTGAAGGCGGCATTGTATTAACTAACATGAAACAATTGTCAGATAGTAAGGAATCGATCGAATCAAATGGCTGTAATTGCGATGAAACTGTGATATTGCTAAAACATACCACGCGTGATAGTGATGATAACGATTGTGATAAGACTGAGAACGGAGTTGTGAACAACAATAATTCGGTTTCTTACGCGGAAGATTTCAGCGATTCTAATAAACATTGTCCGTTAATAATAAGTGAAGCAGAAAGCGTTTATGAACCAATAATTTCAACGTCGCCTCGCTCAAAATTAATCCATGATTGTTCTCGTTCGGACGCGTTCGAGGGTGAAGAAAGTTTCAAGACTTCCGCGGACGTGGAGAGTCTCGCGCACGATTATCGCGCGCAAACTTTCAAGGAAAACGAATATATGTCGAGCCCCGGGTTATCCGACGTGAGCGCTGAATCTTTAAGTTCAAGCGATATCGAGCAGGCTCGCGATACCGCCGTAGAAGAGAACAGTAAACTTGTTGTATCTGAAGAAAATTGTGCTAATAAATTTTGTGATAACGAGTTGCGCGTTGTATCTGATGTTTCGGAAATAGTTCGAGATGAAATTCTTTGTATTGATGCGGCATCGACGGATAGTGAATGGAACACGAGCGCGGGGATCCGGTCTGGCAAGCCCGTTAATATGGTGGGGTCCGAGGAGGACACGCGCGGTGAGTGGGCAGGTGTGCCAGTCAACAGTGAGTCGGACAGTAGTGTATTACGCCATGCTGCACGTTATACGAGTCTCGTCATGATAACGCAAGAACCGGCCACCTCGTACCCTCAAGTTAGTGTAGTGACATCTGATACGACCACCTTAGTGCCGGATAACGACGTCGTTGTACAACACACAAATTGGCAAAATATAAGCGACAGCATCGAAGAAAAAAATTCTGGCGAACAGGACTTGACAGGTTATTTTACGTTAACATTGGAAAATTTATCAAATCGATCTTTATCGCCAAAGCAACCAAATCTAGAAAACATCGAAGACGTCACAATAATAAATAACCCGGAAACTAAATTGCACGCGGATAATGGCAGCAATAAACAACATGCTGAGAGCGTGACGGTTATAACCGGAGCTGACACATTATCCGCCGTTGTGTGTCTGGAAGAAGGGCTCGCCGACGACGATTCTTGGGTTGAGAATTTAAGCAACGACGACGACGATGACGACGATTTCGACGGAAGCACACCAGATGGTTCCTCCTCTGGCGAAGAGGTAACGTTAACATGTTCCGACCAAGAAGACGAACTTCGCGGCTACCACAGAACCGCCATCGATTTTACTCTGCACACAATCATAGAAGAAAGTTGCGAAGAAAGTGAAGTTGAGTGCCAAAGCAACAAAAAAACCAGACCTATGTCGCCAACTGACTTAGAAAAATATTTCTTCTTCGGCATAGGGGACGGACCAATACAGTCAATCAATTCCAATCGAGAAGATTCCTTCTCAGAAACTAGTAGCATATGTAGCGAGAGCATAGACTCAATAGGGGGCTGCGATAAAACGCCCCCTAACGAAACCGCCGATCCTGCAGAACTCGCTTCATCACGACTAGAAAAATACTTCTTGGGATTCACTGCCGAAAGACGAGATTCTGACGGAAGCGTTGGTAGTGACAGTGAGGGCAGGCGGAGCCCCGACAAAAGAAGGAAGAGGCTCGTTAGGGCACGAGGGACAGGACGATTACATTCATCATCTTTAGACAACCTGCTTAACCCAGAGTTATCGGGGACCGAACAACCTGAATCCCAAATCTCATCGGAAAATTCTTCCAGTTCAGATACAGACACCTACGACGATTTAAACAGTTTTGAGAAATCCGACGGTCAGTTCGATACCGTTAAACGAAAGAAAAATAAAAAACAAAAAAGCATTGCAAACGGTACGAATTCCCCAGCGGATGGGTCGAAAACTCCAGAAACTGGCCCAGAAACCAACGAAGACCAATCAAAATCCGAAGAAGAACGGCGTAAAACACCCCAACCTGATACTCATTTGACCATTCCAACGGACCTGAACAGAAAGCAACAAAGAGATAGTGGTTTCATTGGAAGCTCCGATGATTTGGTTAAAGATCAAAAAGACTTGAATGAATCTACCCAAAATAGGACAGAAAAAAATGTTGCCCAACCAATACTTGAAGAAAAAGCAACGGAAGAAAAGTTAACTAATACGTCAACACCACCCGCGACTGCTTTAACACGTAAAGATAGTTTCAACAACTGGAGCTCGGACGAAGAAACTAATCTTATGATGTGCAAGATGCGTCAATTTTTTAAAACGATGATAGCTAACAATAACCATAGTAATCCGTCTTCCAAACCGACTACTCCTACCATGGGAGCGCACGGATCACCTAAATATTTCGCTAGCCCGCGAATGAAAACTAAATGCAAACCACCGCAATTGGTTTATTTTGAAAACGAGTTGACGAGACTCATGAAAACCGTTCCGGGAATCAGAGACGATCAAGTGCGTGAAATTGTAGAATATTTAAGCAGTGAAGACACATGGAGTGACTCATATGACTCGTCAGATTACACTAGTTCCGATTTAGAAGGCACGTCGGTGTGTAGCAAATCCGTGCTTCAGCAACAAATTTCAGATAGTTGCCAAGAGATTATCAGCAAATTCGATAAAAGTGCCGAAGACGAAGAAGGAGACGAAGGTGACGGTGGTATCGTTGATGAATCGCAAGGGTTGAGCAAGGAAACTGCTTTTGTGTATCAAAAAATTGTAGCGTCATTTGAGAAATTGGCGACTGACAATCCCGAAAGGAAAGTTCCTCACAGTCCACATAACTCACCGCCACTGATCGCTAAAGTCATGCATCATATCGGGAAAAGACTGGTGGCTCTCATGCATGAAGTGTCAAGTGGCGAAAGCCATTGCAGCAACAGCCCGAAAACGAGGAATTATCATCGAAGACTGCAACAAAAGCTTTATTCTGCGTCCACAACAACGACGGAAGACGACGATAGTACATCTGATAGCAACTTGCCTGATAAGCTAAGTTTAGACGATTCCGTGGCGGCTTATAATTTATTACCCAGGAGCAGATCGCACGATTTGTTAATTAGCGAAAACAGAAATCTTCACCAATCAAGCAGCGGGGTCTCTGACGTAGCAGAAGAACGTGAAACAAGCGATTGCGAGCGGTTTAGTTGGAGAGGAAGTTTTGAATCTGCTCTTTTAGCCACGGACTCTAGAAACAAGTTGTCGCTACTTGGAGGTGAAGGCTCCTCTTCGGCCTCTGCCCTAGCGATAGCTGCGAAACGCAGATCTGCCGGCGATTTACTTTTTTCACACAAGAGCTTGAGCCGTGAGCAACTCGATAGAGTGAGAAGTTGTGGCAGCATTGGTGGTGGAAATAGCGAGGACAAGTTGTGGGTGGCGTCATCTTCGCGCCCTTCCAAACGAAGATCTAGTGTTCCTGACACTACATGTGGGTCCGGTGATTCAGCTGATGGAGAAGACGACGACGATGAAGATGAAGATGAAGACCTGGAGAGTCGTTCAACTTTGCCTAGAAGTCTTCAATCGGGCCCGGCGACAACGAATTCTCTGCCTCGTCTGCCAACGACTACTCCACCGGCAAATATGCATAAAGCTCATAGCATGTATCATTTTTTGCAACAAAATGTTAAAAGTGCGCGCTACCGTCCACCTGGTTTTAATAGGCCCATAACTACAGTTCCTAAACGTGCCGTGTCCGCCCCCGGATTACAACCATCGCATCAACGACGGGGCCGCAGATCTCAACAAACAACTGTTCCTAGTGGTAAGTAAATATTTCTTTAAGCTTAACTTATCTAAGACTCGAGTTAATCCCCCACACTTCACGGGCTTCGCACGGTAAGGCTTCACACCGTCATATATATATATTTTGTTGAAATATGGATTTTATGTTTGCATAATGAACAAAGTTTGTTGACAAATTGTTTTTAAACTCAAATATGTAACAAGTTACGAAGCGTGAATATTAATTTTGCCTAACCTTTCCGCGCACATTTTCTATTTATTAATATTAGCACGTTTCGTGCTCCACAATGCGTCATTAAACATATTTATTAACCTTAACTTCATAAAACAACAAATCGCATTTCTTCGAACAACATTCCAAACCAGGTGTCATTATAAGCGCGATGCGAAGTAAATGACATTCACTAAATTTAAATGTTAACCAATTAACGAGTCAACGTTCCCCTTTTGTAAAAGTGTGTAGGAATGTATATTGCTTTGTGTCGCATTTCTCCCAGACGCACGTCATTAAAGGAATACTAAATCGTGTTTTCGACAAAATCGGATTAATTTTGCAGGAATGGCATTGAACTTACACTATGCTCCACATAGAGCGAGCGCACTTTCTAGGAAGCCCCAGGGTTTCATCTAGCAACGTTTATAATCTGCTATGTAGAAACATCAGAAAAACACGGACTTGAATACATCGATAACGAGTTCAGAAATCGCTCTGCATTTAATTTCTTCAGAAACAATAAAACTCGAAGCCGGTTACAATTATTCTTGTTGCGTCTTGTTTTAACATTTTGAACAAGCTGAAAAGCAATTAAAGTTGAAAGTACAATGAAATAGTACAGCATGCATGAGAACTGCTTTAAAAAACACGTTATGCATACATTGTGGAGTTAATCTTGCATTGCAAACCATATTGTGTGGCAAGTATCACATGATAAAACGTTTAATTTATGAGTTATTTGATTAGCTGTGTGTGTTTGCAATTATCAAATTTATAAATTATCCATTTGTATTAAAATACTTCGTAAATACTTGATTTTATTTTTGAACTTCGAATTTTTATTGACCCTGGTCGTCGACATCGTTCTTCCGACTACGTTTCCTGTTTTATAAAACCGTAATTAAATCATGGTTGCTTCAACGGGTTTTGAAATGTTCATTACGGAATAACACGTCTCTCAATTAATATGCAACATATTCTTCATGTCGATTTAAATGTACATTTTATTTTCATAACAATCACATGTGCCTACTTCGTCGGGAGCCGAGCGAGTTTTACATGAATAAGTAAAGCATGACATCGTAATAATTTACTAGTCCAATCGAGTTCCTGAAAGGGTGTGTGGATTGTTGCAGCCATACCCTGTGTATTGATTTCAAAATATTTTATCTTGGATTTTATTACCAAGTACGTGCCGGATTGAACTGGACTTTCTCATTTCATCAAATTTAGAATATTGTGATTCAAATTGCGATACTTAATTCGTCGATTTTATATTTCTTTCAAAACTACATGTGGAATCTTCTAGTGCCTCAATTTCATCGCGCAGATCAAAATGTCCATCAAATACAAATTTTCTAGAATTAAGTTTCTCTCCTGCGAGATTAATGTTGATGTGTTAGAAAGTCGTATTGAAGTTATTGCTATAATCTTTCCCACTTAGGCAACAAACAAATTATAGGTTTGCAATAAAAAAGATTTGGGGATTAATTGCGATAAATCTGTTAACGTCTATGATGAAATTAAATAACTTTCATTGTAAGTTGTTGTATGATTCTTTCAATTTTGATATATTTTTAAAAAACAAATTCAATATAAATTATATTTAACATCCATTATCCAGTGTCGTAACAATAATAACTATAATTCCAATAATCACACACAAGGGCAAGGCAAATGTTCGAATCTACGATTTATTATCAATAAAAATATGCACATTTTAACGATCAGATAAAGGAGACATTATCGTCTGTCACGTTATCTTGCACGACATAATTTGAGCAACATGTATCGCATTATTATTTTTACGTGCCTATAAAGGAGCAGCATATCTTATAACGAAAAATAACATGCAGTTTCAATGCACCTTTTTAGTACCCACAATCGGTGGGCGTTTATTTTTATTTGAACATATGCACTCATGGCATGGGTCAAACTACCTATATTGCACCATGTGGTGGGTGGGTCAATTTTTGGTGCACCGCACCTTAAATTAACGTTCGTGAAGTACCATGTGACTCAGCTATTATGTGGGGGTGCATTCCAAGCATTTTTCCTGTCTTATTAAGTAATTAAGTTGAAATTTATATGTAGAGGGTAATCATATTACCTA
This sequence comes from Geotrupes spiniger, assembly GCA_959613385.1. Taxonomy (NCBI): domain Eukaryota; kingdom Metazoa; phylum Arthropoda; class Insecta; order Coleoptera; family Geotrupidae; genus Geotrupes; species Geotrupes spiniger. The sequence goes on along the minus strand of OY390737.1, from coordinate 27,585,535 downwards.
AATGAATTTAAAATGTTCACTAATTTAGTTAATGGATGTTATAAATTATACATACATTTGTACATCAATACTGATTTTATTATTAATTTTAACTAATTAATTACGAGCGTGCATAAATGAAAATTTTACCAAACAACAAAGCGATGATAACATGTTAATAAAATTACATTCGTGTCCCGAAATTAAAACTTGGATCATAATATGTCGTTATAATCATAACAATGTATTTTTTCAGGCCATAATCTTTACTAATATTTTTTGTTTGATTGTTATTATTATTATGATTATTAATAAATATTAATAAAATGTAAATGTTTAAGATTTAATATTATTGCATGCATTACATATTGTTATTCATTGTGAAAAATTATGTGTACAAATTTATGTCATTTTCTAAGTCCTTTACCTTGACCCGGATATACCTCATATTCGCAATTTATCTGCAGCTAAAGCTAGGCTACTTTCACTTCTTTCACAGTGTGTTCCTTTTGCCACAATCTTATTAGCGAAGAAATCTAGTTCACCAAACTCCAACTACTATAACGTACTAGAAACATAATTAAATACAGGCTGGTGTACAGGGGGCAATGGGAGTAATTATTATAATTTTACCCTTTAATGTAATTATAAATTATATTCGTATAGTATAATTAAAAATAATTACATTTTAATGCTTAACAATAGTAAACGATTCGTTATATCCACATAACATTGTGCTAATTATTGTTTTCTTTTCAGTACATTATATATACTTTTTTTAATAAGTTGTTTAATCTCGACTTATTTTTACTTTTTAGTACTTAATGTATAAGAAAGCTATTTATGATGGTTTACCCTTAACACTTTTTTCCATATATTGAAGATGGTACTTACAAAAATTAAAGATTTTAAACAACTTTTGTTTAAAAAGTTCTTTCAAAAAATCTAAACGATTTACTGGATAAAATTTCCCGGGCGCGATTGCAGGGGAGGGTGCAGTAACAGTTACCGTGGCTGTCAGATATAAAAAAATTACAAAGCTCAGTGTCGGCCTCAGATTTTTATTATAGTTTTGACATAATTTGTTGCGTTTTCATTAGCAGATAATTTTCATTGATTTTTTTATTTTTGATTTTCATCAGTGCCATTATTTTCACTAGTTTGATTTATTTCATAATCGTGTTTGGTTCATTTCCATTATTTTTTTAGCAAAAAGTGGTTCATGAATGTTAAAGATATTAAAATTTTATACAAGTCTTGGTAGAGAATTGTTTTCAAAAAATGTGCCAATACCCTCATAAAAAATGACACAAAAAATGTTAAAAATCGTTGAAAAAAGTTAAAATTGTAAAAAAATTAAAAAGTCGAAAATAAATCGTAATAATTGTCTGTGTCAAGAAAACTGTAAAACAATCGAGAGCAATTGTAAAAATTACTGAAAATCGTGAAAATCAAAAATGTTATAAATTGTAAAAATCGTAAAAAGTATTCGTAAAGAATTAAAACAAACAAAAAACGTTAAAATTTGTAAACATCGTTAAAAATCATTGGAAATAGTTATTAATTGTAAAAAAAGGTCAAGGAAAAAATGTTAAAATCATAATAAAAATCAAGAAAGACGGAAATAAACGTCAAGAGATCGTTAAAAAACATAAATATCATAAAAGTTGAGAGAAATTGTAATTAGTAAGCAGTCGAAACATCAAAAATAAATTAAAAATAAATAGACCTATTTGAATTTAAAACAAAGACGTTAACATTAGTAAAAAAAAAATTCTTAAACCTTAAAAAATATTATAAATAGCAGCTGTTTTTGAAAATCGAAAAATCGATATAAATAGTAAAGAGATTAAAATAAATCATTAAAAATCGAAACATTGTAATTTGTGAGAAATATATGTTTTAACACAAATTATAAAAAATGGCCATAAATTGTAATAAAATCGAAAAAGTTAAGAGAAGTCCAAAAATATCTTTGTAATTTATATAATATGGAAAAATGATACATACACATATCCGCTGAAATTAACTTTTCGACATTTTAAACAAACGTTTAAAAAACGACAATACACATTTACAAAATTATAATTTTGTAAATGTGTATTGTCATTTTGATTTTTGTAAAATTGTAAAAATTGACCACCATCCTTTTGCGGTCACAACTTAAATATAAAAAACGTGAATAATTTACAAAATTGATTTACGTTGCTCACATAACACAAATAAATATTTTGTTGTCACATTTGATAATTTAATAAAAAAAAATCAATATTAAAAAATGAACAAATACTTTTTAAAAATTATATTGCATATAGAGCGATTTTAAATAATGCAACAATTGGTATTAAAAAGAAACAATTTTAAAATATTGAAAAAAATGTAATAATTAATTAAAATATTTTTGCAAAATTCAACTAATGTCAAAACAATATTAGATTGGGCTGGGTTAGGGTGGGCTGTGTTGTGTTGGGTTGTGTTGATTAAATCATGCGAAATGTAAATTTAGAAAAAATACTTAAATTGTAATAATCTATAATAATATATATTTTCTCTTTTTAAGTTATGTTGCACATAGAATTATTTTAAACAATTAAATTGAAATTAAAAACAACTAGTAAACAATGCGAATTGTAAAGAGAAAATAGGTCAATAAAAGAGGAGAATGCCGAGCAAAGCGAAACAATCAAACCCAACGGAAATTAAGGCAAAAATGCGAAAATCAGATCAAAAATAGAAAATGTAAAATAATTTGTGAAAAATACAAATTATGAAAATATTTTTTCCAACTCAATTATGAAATGTTGAATATTTTATTTTATTATGTTAAATTTTATTCAAAACCCAGATCCACGTTCTTTATTTGATTATCTCAATCATTTTGTATGATTTTCTCAATAAATATAGTAATGTTATTTTTTCAGGTACCTTAATATATTGCATTTAAAGGAAAAATAGAAAAAAGAAAAATTTATATATATTGTATTGTAAGTTGCAAAAAATTGAAAATAATTCGTAAAATTGAAGCACAATGTAAACGATTGTAAACATCTTGATACATGTTGATAAATCTGTAAAAAAATTCTGAAGCATTGCAACCGTTGTTAAAAATTAAAAGAAAACTTAAATTGAAAAAATAAATAAGTCGATTAAATAGTATATCGAAAAACATAAACTGAATTATATCGAGAAAACTATTAAGCATCTGACCCGCACTGACCTTACTTACACTCCTTCCTTCCTTGCTTGAAATTCCATAGCTTTAGATTTAATCGTTTGGGCACTAGATTACGCAGAGACGCACACAGTGAAAGGGTATATTTCCGTTAAAATCACGAGTTCGAAAATTTTCATGATTACTATGCTTCCTTATACATAAAGTATAAAGTAAAAATCGTAAGAAATTGAAAAAATCTTCAAAATTGTAAAAGCGATCACAAATCGTCGGAAAAATAGTTGTACGTTATCATAAACGGTAAAATTCGCCAAGAATCATTGAAAATATTCACTGTAAAAAATGGAAAAAATTGCAAAAAATGCTGGAAAATCCTAATAAGTTGTAAAAAAAAATAAATATGAAAAACAACATTATGCATCAAAAACTATTTTTAAAAATATTAAAAACGTTTTAAAAAAAACTGGAAATTATAAAAATGATTCTGTATACAAAAATATCTAGAACTTGAAGAAATTGATAATTATTATACGAATATTTAAAAATTGAGAAAGAGCTGAAGAATCAAAAAAATCTTAAAATCTTTAAATCTTCAGATTCAAATTATCAGCTTCGGCATCCTTGCTGTCTACATTTTTTTAATTTCATTGATAAAATCTCTAATTTATTACGTGAATGGAAATGAGACCTTGTACAAAAAGTCTCCATCGAAAAATATTAATAATGATAGCCTTATTCCTATTTTATTTACATATTTAGTAAAATTGCAGCAGGTATAAAAAAAACAAAAATAAATATGAGTAAGGTAATAAATAAGCAAAATTCAATAACTGTTAATTATTATTAAAGTAAATGCATCTAATCACAATTGAACGAAAATGGAAAGTCGAACTAAAAAATAAAACGGAGAAACACATACTTAAAGCGAATGGAATCTAAAGGAAAAACAAATTTAATGAAAACGAGCAAAATACAATTAAAATAACAAGTACTTGAGGAAACAATATGGAAGTTTGAAACCTAAAATGAAATGTAAATGTGTTATGCAGACGGCGCACCCATCTTTTCTTTTGCCTCTTAATTACTAGTAAATCCCGGGATTTTCACGAATTTCTGTAATTATCCCTGTTTTTCTCTCGCTTGAGACTTCTGAGTTTGCACAAAATGCACTAAAGCACCTAAACCTCATCCACATTTTTTAGTTATTATACATAGTGCTTCTAACTCCATATTTTTCGTGTCTTATTTTTCATAATTTGTCAATTGTTCAATTTCCCATTACACCTTCATTTAACGCCTAGTATTCCAGTCATCCCCTACTAACATATTATTGGTTTATGTCCAAGAGCGACAAAAGTTATCATCGTTTATTGTTTTAAAATCTAATGGCAATGTGCAATAAAATATTTTAATTCTCATATCTTTGATACGTCACTAGGGTCATGATTCGCGTCGTGATTTCTGTTTCAACCGAATCACGTGTTCCATATTCGATTAGGGCGCGTGGTTATTAATGGCATCAAATATATTTTCTTCAATAATAACATATACATTGGATCATATATCGTATTGTGTTCATTCTTAACACATATTGTCACTGTACACTGGGTGTGTGAACACCAAGTATAGATAAACAAATTAATTTAACATTCAATGCGCTAGTCGCAGCGAATGGTTTTACTTAATTTGTATTGTTCATGACTAACGTATTCCATAAACACAATAGCAACCATATTTATAATAATCGCTAACATTGCATAAGAATTCTTGATAGTGCATTGTGTTTGAACATTTATTGTTCTAAAATCTTGATTACATCACGTTAGTATTTAAGAGAATAAAAAAATTCTTGAGTTAACCGCAACACATTAATATACAGTTCACGCGAGTATAATGTTACTATTAAGTTTATAATTGTTTTTAGTAAATTGAAAAGTTGTACACTACAAATGCATGATGAAATATTTGCGATTTACTACAATATTTTAATTGTTGAAAAATCATCCTTTCTTTAGTTAAGGAAGTTTTTGTTGGTACGTTTCAACATAGCTGTACATTGTTCACATCACATTGTTTGAGTTTTGCGATATTTTTCAAAGGTAGTGAGGATGTGAGCTGCTATTTATAAAGTCATTTATGTTTCATGTCGAGTAAAATCTATTAATTGTTTTTAATCTAATCCGAGATTCTATACAATTCTATACATTTTTTATAACTGCACTAAAAAGTTGAACTACTTGCCGAGCATTCGAAATATAAAGTTCTATAAAACTTTCATTTAATCTATTTTACGTTAATTACCAAATCAAAAAGAGAAATTTAAACCATTCATTTTTAATTCTCTAAATTGCCATGGTCGTAAAATCTTATAAAGATCGTCTACTTTTAATTAATTAAATTTTATTGCCTTGGTTCTTTTGCCGACGACGCTTGTTTAATCTAAATTATCGGCCAAATTAAACACCATAAAGCAGTCTACGCCATTTAAATTTGACTCCACTTTACGTCAAATTTACACAACCGCAGAATTTACACTGACCTTTGAAGTTTTCGAGTATTTATAATTGAAGCTTAACTGAAAATAGTTTTCGCGATGAAAATTCATTAACTATATTGCCTTGCTTTCGCGCAAACTTTCATGTATCCCTCACACGTTCTGCAAAGGTTGATCCTATTATTGCACGCACATGGCTAAACAGGACCGTGACTACTAGGTGAGGTTCCGGTTGGAAAATTCTTTTGTTTTTCATTCTTAAAGAAACATTTAAACCGCTCTACAAATATTGATAAGATCAATAAATATATATTTGATATATAGTTCTGATCCTAACGATTACAATCCATTATTTGTTGTTCTTTTGAATTTATTGTTTTTCTCTATTCACCCTAGAAATGTATAATTAATTTAACCAACTATACATAAATAAATTTATATAATATATATATATATATATATATATATATATATAATAAATTTTCTCAATGTGAGTTGTTTAATTGGATTTTATGTAATTTTATTGGTTGCCTTATATTTGACGATTAGTTCTTGATTTAATGTGTTGTCATTTTATTTTTAATTTGCCCCCTCGATTTTTTCACTCATGTATAGTAGTTGGATGTATTTTTCTTAAATTTTGAACTAAATTTTAAACTAAAGTACAAATTTATCAAAATTTGGAGATTCATCGTTATTTCTGTTTTGTAGTTTGTTTGTTTATTATTTTTTTTGTATTGTTTATTGCCCGGTTTCTTACTTATTTTCAAATCGTAATTAATTAAAATTGTGTCGATTGCTTTTTATCTCGTTCTCTCATAATTGAAGACACAATTGGATGAAGGGTCTATATAACATGCACACGAATACGAGGTAAACGAGTTCAAAGTTTTTTGATTTGTACTTTTGTATTTGATCAGATAGAAAAATATATTTTTTTAGTGTGTAAACATTTTATTACTAAATCCATTCTATAACTTATAAACACTAAAAATTACATAGTTTTTAAGAAAAATAAATTCAAAGGTAGATAGATCTTTTATCAACTAATAAAATATCCAAAAAACTACACCACAAAATGGAAGGTGGATTTATGTTAGTATAAGTTTATAGCAAATTTTCTAATATTGAAAAAATAGGTTTTTCTTGATTACTATAACTTACTATAACTTTCTGATAAAAATATATGTATTCATCATCTATATTTTGTAACTACTCCTTTAAGTTAATATTTTTTTTTTTTTGGTGACAGATCATTGTTTTTATTTCTTATTAATTCCAGCTGAAATCTTCGTTCTCTAATATTCTGTGTCTGTTTTTCATAATGTCTACTTTAGGAAATTGAGCATTTTCATCTAACGTATCTGTATAATAGCATATTCTTCTACACAGATCCACTTTACATTGTCACGCAAACTAATTATTTCTTCTAAAGTATTTTGCTTTTTATTGATAAGTACAGTTTTGTCGCTATTTCTGTTATAAGTTAAAAATGAAGTTCCATATTATCGACAACAGATTTTTTATTACTAGAAGATTTTATGACATCACGATATTGGTCAGGGGTATAAAGTATCTCAATTTTCTTCAACTTTTTGTCGATTTGCCCAAAATCTCTATCAGAATCTAGAAATGCATGACCCACTTTTGATCTACATATTATCTTGACATATCCTTTATAAATCAGGTACTGGTAAACGCATATTATGTAAAAAATTTTATTTTGCTCGGAACTAGAATCAAACCAGATAAGGTGCTGAATATTTTATTCTCACCATTCAAAATTAGTATAAAAATAAGACAACTGCCTGTCTCCAAACTGCCCTAACATGTCTTCTGTCCATGTTAGAAAGTAGTAGTTGTCACCAGAAGTAATAGTGTGCACCCCAAAATTATAGAACCACATTTGAGGTAGAACGTAGAACGCTTTCGACGTTGTGAGTCTTGGTATGGGCATCGTTTGTTGAAGGTCTATTATCAAATAGCATACTTCAGTATTGGCACGCGAATCGATCTGGTTTTTGCTGCTCAGATGCATATTTGTAGTTTTCTGTATGTTCTGCACTTTTAGGCCAGCATCACAGGTACTGCATGTGTCACTGCTAGGCTGTCCGAAAGATAAAATGTTGCAATAAAAGCTCTTTGAAACCAAATAAGTTTTATGCAGCTTATTGTCTTTGATTATTATTATTGCTCCTATAATTAAAGCAAATTGTATGAAGTACGTATGTTTTACAGAAAAAAATAAATAAAAGTTAAAGCCTACCGACTTACCTGAAACAGCGTTTAATTTTTTTTTCTTGCTATTTCAACTAAAAGTTTGCTCCTTGTGGACATATCTTGCAATAACATTAAAACTGGCTACAACTAATTCTCATTGAACATGGACCCTGTAACCATTAACTGACTGTTAACCTCGAGCATGCATAGATCCTTCGTCAATTTTTAAATCAACTGTTTTTCATTATAATCAAATTTACACTAACTGAAGAAAATTCTGTGTACATAAAACCATCATCCATGCAAAAAACTCAATTTTTAGAAAAATGTTACATAGACCTCCACTTGTGTCTGCAGTCTTTAGTCTTCTAACTAATCAAGCTAATATTTTTTTCAGTCTGAGGCAATTACAAGTTTATGTTTGGCACCATTTAGTCAACCTTACATTTATTCATTTCTTAGCTATAGTTGTTTGTATTGGCCTGTCGATTTTTTTAAATTATATTTTAATTTTTTCTTTTCATTTTTTGTTTTCGCCCTCGATATTATTTTAGCATCTTAGGAGTTTAACGATCGTTCATTTCTGTTTAATAGTTTTTCCTATTGTCCTCTTGAAACGTTTTCACATATTTGTTAATTTTTTGTTTTTGTTGAAGTGCTTCTGCATTACCTATTAATTGTAAATGCTTTGTAATTGTAAATTATTTAATTATTGGTACAACTCATTGATTTTTTACTTTCTTATACTTTATGTGTAAGTATAGGAATCATTAAAATTTTCGAACTCGATTTCAACGGATATACACGTTTTGAGGTTCCCTGGATCGATCCTGACTATTTTTGGAATTACGTCTGTGTGTGCTGTGTGTGCGCACTATATGGCCCAAACGATTAAAGCTAGAGTTCGGACACTTTAAACTTCATATTTGTAAGTATCAAGGAGGGAAACGTCCTATTTCGAACAAAATCTCTCAACCGGAAATGATGGTTTACTCTTATCACCTTTTTCCATATTTCGAAAACGGTACATGTTATCAAAAGGAATATTCTTACAAAAGTTACATATTACATATTGATATTTTAAACAACTTTCATTCGAAAAGTTCTTTCGAAAAATATAGTGTAACTAAGTATAAGAAAGTTCAGTGCGGACCACTGCAGATTTTATATTCATGCATGGGGATATGGGAGCATTACGTAGACAGTTCAGAGGACTCTAAATGCTTATTTCACTTAGTTTAATAAAATTTTAAGAATGTTCAAATTAAGAGTTTTTAAAACATTAGGTTCAAGATTGGCAGGTTTCCTGGCTTGTCTGCCAATTCCCATTAGTTTAAGGTGAAGCATTCAAAATTCTGTGTTCTAACTTCATGCCCGAATTAAAACAGCATAAAAAATATTAAACCACTGTTGAAATACGTCTTTTCACATGTTGTGGGAGCGAAATAAATCAGACGCAATAAAATGAAAAGAAAGTCTTATATGGAGTGCACGATTTACATTATCATAAATTGCGGAGAAATTTAAGATAATGTTGTTTTTAGAAGCGTCAAGATTATTGCACAATTAGATGAGACGCAACGTTTGTAGTTGCAATTAATATTAATAGGCTCATATGACTTGATAACACTGATTAAAAATCTGATTAATTCATTTACAGCTTTTCTATTTAATAGCAAGTTGAAATGCGGAAATGTCAGTTATTTAATTTTTACACGCAATGCTGCTTCGTAGACAAATTAATGTTAAAATTTTTATTAATATTAATTGATGAACATGAATAAAGAATTATTTAATAACGTTTGCGCCTATTGGTGCACGAGTTTTTATGATAAGAAATCGTACCTAATGGTCTATTGATTAAAAGTGATCTACACCAATCGGTAGTTAATTTATTGCACTTAAAGTACACAATAAATGACGTCAATTTTAAAAATTTCTAACTAATATGCACTGTATTTTTAAGAATGTTGTTGTTTTCATACATTGTTTTGCGAAAACGCATCGCGTAAGTTTCCAATAAAATTGATATCATGGCAAAGCGGAATCCAGATATCATCGATTACGTTTAAATTGGTCGCTTAGAATCTCAAATTAATATAATGTTAATTATACGTTGATTACATTTTCGAGATTTTACTTTGACCTAAAATGGTTAAATATGTATTGTGTAGCCAGGCCAATTGAAAGTAATTTACATTAAATTCTCGTTATGTTCTATATATCTAATTGTTAAAAGGTTTGTATGGCCTACAAGACGATTTATTATATTATTTAGCCTTTTAAAAACGAATTAATTAAATGCAACATACTATCTAAACTTGTTAATGCTTGATGTAACGTTTATAGAAATTTTATATAATGGCAACATTTGGAACGTTTATTGTAATAGTAATTGTATTTTCTAAAATTTAATGAACGGTAATTGATTAGTTTCGTTAATTTAGTTATTTATGTTGTTTGATGCGGTCTTGAAAATATCACAAAAACACTCTAATTTGCCATGAAATTTTATCAATTGCATTTTCTAGAAATTTACTTAATTATATTTTTCATGTACTCTGAGATTACTGTTCTCGACTATACCTGCAATTCCGATAAAACATCCGCTTCTAATTACAAGCCTACGTACCAGAACATAAAACAAAGCGTAATCCATATTTTATTATTACCGTTAAGTATTACTTAAGATAATTGCTTTATCGTTGTTAATATCTGTAATTTATTTGTTATTGAAGATATCTCCCACGTTTTTAATCGCGAGGTTGCATTTCCAAGTAAACTCTAAGGTACACCAGATACATGGAAGGCTAATAGGCATTGCCGGGAGTTATTAAATTTCGAAATAAGCTGCCCATTAATATTTATTTTTAAGTAGGCAGTTGCATGAAATGGCGGAAAGGGAAGTGCATACTGAAGCGTAATACGCTATACAAATTGTAATAAATGAAAATCAATTAAAATTGAAGCAACTACGTGTACAATTTCCCTGAAAAGAATATTGATATAATTAATGAACTTATGACTCACCTATTGATTTTTGCAAAAATGTTTCATTAAATTAACATACCTGCTTTATTATGATGTTTCTTTATTTATTTTCATTACATGAGCATAATTTTCAGGGGGATAGTTACCTCGTTAAAGCAGAAAATCGAACTTTGAAACTTCGAACAATGAGAGTCCGAGTTACAAACTTGGTATATTCCACAGTTGCAATTGTTCTGCAACATTGTATGGAATCTGAAACTAGAGATAAATCAAAATTTACAATTTCAAAGTTCTTACAATCTTTGCTATATTAGCAAAATTGTCTCGACAAATATTAATATTGTATGAATTGCGTTTTGACGATGTTCGACGCTAATTCAAGATATTCAACGGAAACAATGTCTTTGACAAGTAATACAAAACACGAAACGTACGCAATGTGAATTTCATATAAAATATCGTGAAGCAAAATTTTAATGTTGTTAAAAACGTAGATAAAGAGAACTAAAATTAACTACAAAACACAGCATTTTCTTATCAATGAATTTTTTCAGTTATCTTTTTGTTGTTATCTGGGCTAACATATCCGATTAAAATTTCGATTCTTTGAGTTTTATTAAAGCGTATACGTGGTAAAATGTAGCTGAACGAAATTGTAATTGATTAAATGAAACGTAGAGTTTGTGTAAATTTCCGTTTATTCTTAATAACTGGTGTTATTGTTTAAAAATATATGTTATTGTTTTAAAAATTACTGTGAAGGAATAATTATTTCCAGCAATTCTAATGTGTGTATAAAGTGATACTTGTCACTTTTTGGGTAAATAAAGTTAAGTGTCGATTGATACTAAAACTTGCACTAACAATGTCGCATTGATTTGAATTGCATTGCAAACAAGTGCAGAGCAACTCTAGCTACGAATAAGAGTCCACTAGAAATGCTCCAGTAGTATTAAACAGGCAGGATAGCTGTGTTTCTTGTCATTCAGGATAGTCATGGCCTAAATAATGAAATAAAAACAAAATGATTACAAAATTAGTTTAGTAGAATATGAGAGCACTCCATATACAAAACCAAAAACCTAAGAAAGGAGTACGCACTAGAACTGAGAGTCACATCATATAAAATAAAAAGTGCTAGATATAGAATCACAAGTTAGCAGTACAAAAGAAACAATTGATGTGGTAAGGACATTCGATTAAGTTGGGAGGAGGCAGAATGCCAAAAATGGAACATTAACTCGACGTATATCTAAAGCATACAGATCCATTAAAGTTACAAACGCAAATTTATGTAGGACTGAAAAAAGAGAGCCCAATACGATCATTAGAAATGCAACAGGGCACGTCGTCAAGACGCTGGTGGAAGCTTTGCAGTGTTGGAAGCAGTATTTCGAGTCAGCATTGAATTGCACAAGACAACAATTTAGACAACCTAGGTCCGACGACATGAAGACATATCTACAGCAACCAAACATGTTAAAAGTGGCAAAGCTGCAGGACCTGATCAAATCGGTGCAGAAGAGCTATACGTGGAAGGGTTTGTGATCAACATCCTCCACTAGTTATTCACTTTGGTCTGGAAGGAAGAGTGATACTGTTTGACTAGAAGCCAGCTGGCATTGTTCCAGTGCTCAAAAATGGCGATAAGAGAAAACTATAGAGGAACAAGCTCACGAGAAAGATTATTGCGGAGGTGATTAGAACGTGTCTACAACTGTGTCAAAACACGAGAAAAACAATGGGGCTTCAGGTTAGGTCATGGATGCGTGGACCAAATCTTCACCATTAGGCAGCAGATAGCGAACCATTACTGCTTTCATTCGACGCCTTTGATAGTGTTCACCACAACTGTTTATAGACAGTCGTACTGGCTGTGTGCTATTACCTCTATTATTCAATTCGGTAATTGGTTGGATCATGATAAAGTCTGGCTCGGCATACAAGAGTGCAATGCGATGCAGATTAAGAATCTCACTAATTGACGTTAAACTGACAATATTGTCTTCCTACAAGATTGTCTTCCTACAAGAATCAGGCGCAAGTGTTCATGGCAACATGCCATGAATGAAAAATAAGAAAAGCTTGCCCAATCCAAGCTTTTCTTATTTTTTGTTATTGAAACAAATATATCGCGACGAATGCCCACAATGGCAAATCAAGTGACTTGCAGATTTCAGCGTCAACAATTGCTGCATACGCTGATGTTGTCGAAAGCATTGACAGCGTCCCATACAGTCTTTGGAAGAAAAATTTTATCTGCCAGAGGACGAAAATCAGCAGTTCTACCAGTGTTGCCGTACTCGATGTTCATGAGGTTAGCCCAAGATCAGTTACACTCAAAATATTTCAAATGAGAATATCTAGCGACAATACAAGTCTGTGGACCTCCCTTCGAGGCTGACAGTATATTGAGTATACGATGTTAATGACACAGTACAGCAATTTTAAAGTAATTAACATAGAGAGAATATATTCAGGAAAGTGGATTAGGACGAATCTACACTCATAAATAAATATGATGTTTCTATTGTGCATTTATCTAACCAACTGCCCGTATTCTCGTATTATTTATATTTATTAGCACGAACATTTATAAAAACATTAAATAAAACATGTTTTGTTTTATATTACAAAAAACATGTCAAATCAACAGAATACAGTAAACAGACGTGCCAGTAGTGTTTATTTACCTATCACCTCTAATGGCAGGCATCGGAACTACTGAAAAGTTATTTCCAATTCACTTACAGACGGTCGGGAAATTATTTCCACGACGGGAAATATAGTTGAATTTCTACAAATCGAGAAAACAGTTTTCCGAAGACGTCTTACTAGATCTTAAAAAATTTAATTAACTGTATTTCTATAACGCCAACTCACGTCTGAATCATCAAACGCACACAGGATTATTGCAGAAGCCCTAAGCCACAATATATCTGCACGTCTGATTTAATTATTTGTAACATTTAATATGCAGCATACAGGAATTTAATAACGGGAAATGTGAGTTAATAGATACATCATTCTGACTATAAATCAAATGAAAGCAATATCCGTATAAGTTAGTATACATGATTGATAAAAGAAATATTTGCAAAACACTTTTAAAAGTCTATCCAAATATATACTATAAATATGGAGGCATAAATTAAAAAGACATAAAAGTCTTTAGAATAGGCCGTAGAAACTTTTCGCGAGCAATCACATTAATATTCATGTTTGAATTGTAATGTCAAATCAGTCAGCCCAAAAAGCTGTGTTTATTTGTGCCTCTTAAGTTAACGTGCCGCAGGTTTCACATAAAACGGTGTTACCGCAATTATTCATAAAGTTCGGGTTGCCGCCGCATCAACATTAATCTAATTAATTAGTTAACATATTTTGCAAGGTTATTGTTTGAGTAGCGTTATGTTCTACGATAACGAAAACTTTTTTATTATATAACCAGCGCCTATTATAAATTTCTAATTTTCTTCAACGTTCTATATAATTTCCCGTCGAATAGTTGCTGCTTTTCTATAGCGAACTACTTCAGATCTTGTATTATACAATAACGTTGCAACAACGTCATCGAGAAAACTAGAGCGTGAAAATCAGGAAATAATATTCATATATTCATTTTTGATGCGTCCGCAGTGCAACCAACCTATCGCCTCTAATAAGTTCACCGCGAGCTAGCACTTAGTTTTCTTTTTGCTAATTGCAGCGTTTTCCTATCCATTGTTTCGACATAGTAAATTAAGACGCTTATTACTTACTATGGTATAGTAGTACATTTTGTCTAGCAACATTGCTTTCAAACATCGAATTTTACTTGAGAAATACTTTTTAATTTACATGCGTGTTCATAATAATAATCATAATCTGTGTTTGCTCTATTGATACCAGTTGTATACGTTTAAATGTTATACAATATCACAATTAAATGAATTGCAACAAAAGATAATACAGTTACGTTGAACAGATCGTACGAAGTACTAAATAATATCACAAATTAAAAAATCGTTTATTGAATAGAACGCATTTTCCAGTAGAGTAGTAGTAGTAATATTCTGACTGTTTTTTTCTGCTGCACAAATATTTTTGTTGCTTTGGTAATGCACCCCACATTTTTATCCCATATGAAAGCAGCTGAAGTAAGCCAGTCTTGCAGCTTCGTATGTTGCAACGTTCTTCAATCTTCTGATAATGCAGATACTTCTAGCAAGTTTTGGACTCATTTTGTCACAATATTGTTTCCAGGTGAGATTGCTTATCACGTATATTGTAAACAGAACTGGTCACTGATCCTTGTGGTATAACATGAACATTTCTTTTTCGGCAGAAAATTCTCCATTCCAACCCATCTTCTGACATCTGTTGATGGGTTAGGATTTAATTAAAGTGTGTGATTCACCTCTAATTCCATAGTAGTGTAGCTTTTGCAGTAATATATCATGGTTTACCATCTCGTTACTCAGGTCACATAAAGTCACCTCTGTTAGTTCACCATCGTCGTATAACACCACTATTTCTCTCACATCAATATAATTCCACTATTTCACTCACATCAATCATGGCAGTCATTGTCTATTTTCTATTCATATACCCATAGGGTGGAATTTTAAAGTCTTCTTTTTCCAAGTAGATGATTAGTCCTGCTGATTGAATCCCTTTAGATAATACTGGTATCTCTACTCTACTCTACCACACTGATCGGTAATTTTTTGTATCCATTTTTGTAAGTCAGGTTTTTCCCTTTTTCCATGTTTTGTTAAAAGTTTTATCGGCTTTTACAGCTTTCTGTATTTCCCAGATAATTTTATCTTTCCGGCTCCGTAAATTTATAATAGGTAACAATTACATTTTTTTTTGATATATGCTGTTAATGTTGAAGATCATATAATATTTAAAAATCGCAAAGTTTTAAATACTATTTGAAAATAAAATAACTTCTTTAATCATATTATTGGTTTCATTTAACGCGTAATAATGTTATCTTTTTAACGATTCAGTTCACTTTCCTGTAAGTTGAATTGTCGAACTGGAATCAATAAGAACGTTAAATGCAATGTAAAAGTCATATGTTCGAGTTTGAAAATGGACACCCGGGTTAAGTTAAGATTTTGCATTGGCATAGCTGGAACACGGACTTGGCGCATACGCTACGACAAAATGCCCGCCATATTGAAACAAAATCTATCTCAGGAAGGCTTTTGCCCTGATTAAGCTGACATTTTGCAGTGACATACCGGAAACAATGAAATGAATCATTGGAAAAGACTACCACAAACGAACTACTCATTCATAAAAACTTACTTACTTATTTAAAGCTACTATTTAATAATAAAATGTAGATTAGAACAGTAAACAGTTAAACGTCTTATTGAATTAAGAAGAAAAAATACCCAGTAGTTCTTATCAAAAATATTCCGCATGTTATATATAGGAAGCTTTTTTACAAATAAAATTTACAATCTCCTATGTGAATACAGAAGATACGTTGTTAGTCGAGCACAACTCTTTTATTTGGTCTACTTATTGCAACATAATTGAATTGATGAACAAATTAAACGTATCTTATGGAGATTACAAGTGATGATGCATTATACTTATAGTATAATTTAGTACATAGCTATAAATTGGTCTACATCTTTTTGCATGTTAGTGCAGTCGTCGGTTTTGTTAATTCCATTCAATATTTTTAGAATATACATTTATGGATGATGGAAGCATTTTATCATTAATATAAATAATAAACAAAAGCGCACCAAGATGGGAACTCTGCCGGAGTTAAATAGAGTTGTGAAACGCTCCAGTTATCTGATATTAATTGAAATCTGTTTCTAATGTATGAGCGGGATCCATAGTTTCTCGTAGAGTATGTCATGATGAAGTTGAAGTTGGTATACTAATTGGTATATTGGTATATCCACCTGCATATAGTTGAATATTGGTATAGCCACCTGCATCCATCTGTTCATTAACCCCAACATCTCGTTCGTATTTCAGAAATTAGATTTTATTGTATTTGATGAAACCATGTTGCTGATGCATAATTACCGATTTTGTATAATCCTAAATATTCATTTTCCATTTTCAATTTTCAAAACCAAAAATTTTACTAATAGTACACAACTCAGAGATTGGTCTATAATTAGCTACAAGGGACGTACTACCAGACTTGTGGATTGCGACAAGTGCTTACTTTCAAATTGGCGGAACGTGCTTATTGATTTCAGCACGTACCATCACAGCCAGTACTTTTGTTTATATTAAGACTTTAGTATATTAAATAAGTCACATCCATTCATAACTGCCTCCGGAAATGAATTATATCGCACTAAACCTGATTAACGACAGAGACTTAAACTGACCGGAAGCATGGCGTGAAAAGTTCAGCAATAGACTGATCATTTACAAAGACATTGTATTCCATTGTATTGGGAATACTCGATATACCTCCATTTTATGGAATTTTTGATTAAGTCTAATAAATCTTTTAGCCTAAGCTTCGTTACGTATGTATAGTTTTGTTATGGAAACAATTACTTTCCTTCCTCCTCCTTTGTTGAGTTCTTCACTTAAAAGTCTCAATAGTTTTATAAGAAAAGCTGTTTTATTTTCGCCAATACATGTTTTTTAGACTAGAAGGGCATTTTTTTCCACTAACCAACAAGACATTATTGAGATACTAAACACAAACTATGCTTTGCTTCACTACAAGTATACAGTAACAAAAATGTGTATGAACTGAAATCATGGGATTATGTGTTTAAAGATTTATCTCTTTGGTGGTCATTGTTTTCTATTGTCATATCTTTTCTGGTTTCCCTCATTATCACATTCCAAATGCCTTTCTGATTATTGTGCGCATTCCCAATATACTGACCATTCTCTATGTTATCAGTTTTAGTTTTTTTTATAGATTTCTATGTGCTTTACTTCTTTAAATACCCATGATATTGTTTTAAGTGCATCTAGAGTTTTTCATACAACAGAGCTGTTCATTAGCTATCCTGTTAGTTGATTGGATTTAATCTTTTTGCCCTGTATTTGAAAATATGACTGTAAGCAATCAGCAATTAGTTTGTTCAACAATTGAAACCATCATTCGCGTTCCTATCATGAAGTCCCAATCAATCAATTTTAAATTTCTTTTAAATAGGTTAATGTTTGTTTCATTCATGTTCCTCCACTTTATTTCCTTGTATTACTTTACTTTCTGCTCATTCCAATTATACATATTGAACATATGCCCTGAGTGGTCTGCAAAAACACAATAACTTGTCGTTTCAGTCAATTGTTGTGTTTCTCTATCTTCGATATTAAATTCGTTTTTAAATATGTTGTTTATCAGGTATCACACGACTGGAAATATTAAAAGTAACTTTGACATCTGAACAGAACTGAATTTTAATATTAGTACAATTAAAAGTTCTTAACCACAAAAACTATTTTGTACGTATCATATACCGATATGTGAACACGTTAGAGTACATTAGTAGAAAATACAATTTGCTTTGATAAGATATTACACCGATACGTTGTTTTTATCCGTAGGCTTGACACACTTCATGATCCTCGATTTTATCAAATCGAAACCATATGGGGATTCGTTTGTGATAAGATATAATTTTTTATAACAGCCTTTTTCCGTAAAATTGTGAAAAACCTATTTCTATGTATTTACATGGATATAAGTAAATAACATTTCTGGTATTTAACTTTCATTTATTCAGAATGAGTAGAAATTTAATTGGCCTACCTTGTTGGTGGACTTTGTCTACCTGCTTATTTATTATCTCTTCTTTAATGCTGAATGAATAAAGCGTGGAATTATTTAAATTGTTTAAAGATCATTACGATACTAAACCTATATATAGATTTTTCGATTTTCGTCAGGAATTTCCCGACGCTAAAGTTTTCAACCCCCGATGCATGAAGTGTAACAGGTGTGCTAGCAACCGGAACCGCCCAACTTAAATATATAACGTGGTGCGCTTTCCTTTTATAAAGATTTTACACGGAACGTGTTATTGAAATTGAATTACATTCAAAATGACAATGATGTATCGTAGATTTACATTAAAAGTGTATTCGTTTACATTTTGCAGCAGCGTTGAATTTAATGGCAATTAAATTGACAGAATGCGTCGTCCACTGGGGATGTTTTCTGCATCCTTTTTTATTGTGCCTGGCGAATACGTTTTCATTTTACAATTTTTCGTCGAAATGAAACTATCCTTCGATTAAGTAAATATCTGCAACATTTATTTTTTTGTATTGGAAACTGGAACTTGCCTTTTTAAAATTGATTGCATTTTTTAAACTTATTGCTCACGGGTATCAGTTCATACGTGACATTTATATAAAAAAAATATGTATATGACTGTTGCTTAAAATAAAACCCTCACACATTACATTAAAAATCAACAGTCGTAAAATGTAAGTAGTTCCGAACTAATTTACTAATGAAGCAGATCTAAGAATAGAGGAATGAAAGCTATAATTTGTTTGATGCGCGTGAACTTTAAAAGTATTAATTGGACGAGTTCACCTGGATTAAATGAAATTTCATTAAGAAAAGTTCTCGAAATTAAGTAACACTATTATTTGTCTGCGATGAACACTTTAAGCTGTATTTAATTATAATTGGCATTTTCCTTGAATCCAGAGTTTCTGAAAAAATATTCTGTACTTGTTCGAGGTACAGGAAAGTATGTATAGAAGCCTTGCACAAGGACATTATTCCAAATGTAGTCAAACCATTGAACAATAAGTAATTTCAAAGAATTTAAATTTAAAAATCTACAGTACGGCTTGAACGCCGCATTTAGTGTGGTTAATGGTGCTTTGTGGTCACGCCAATGTTCTCCGTAGTTCATGTGCTTCCCGGTGATAAAATGACATGGAATGACAGTTGATAGTTGAAATACGCTCGAATCAACTGTAGAGATTATTTTATTCATAATTACTATAGTAATATGTCGAACCCTGACGTTTTTAATGTTGGAAATACTTTGTTCCTGACTGCTATGATAATCCCGCGGCTGAAAAGTAATCATTTCATCATCAGGGCTGGCAACCATTGGGAAATTACATGTTCAGTAATATTTAGAGAACGCATTAATATAATTGCTATTTAACTAACTGAAGTTCAGCAATAACTTTTCACCTCTACGCTTCCCACAATTATTCAAACGACATGCGAGATTAATTGAACAAATGTCACATTAATTTAAACGCAATATACTTTCGTAGGCTACATCAACTTCCTATATTGAAAAACGTCGAATTTTAGTAATTATTGAATAAAATCGGTGATTGTGAATAAAACAATACACGATCCGCGATGAAAAGTTTCATTACGCATCGGGATATAGCTATCTTATCCTTCGGCAGTAATGAAATACAACCTCGGAGGTAATATACTATTCTGGACCAGATATGTAGCTATCATTTTCAAAGAAATTTTACGACTGTCTGCAAAATATCAACGGATGTTGTTATTATATACAATAAATAAAAGGAGTTATGGCGAAGCCCTGCGATAGTCACACTAAACTAACTTCCGAACCTTGATTCGAATGATTCGAATAATTAATACGATATCCAGCCCACCAGATCAACAATGTAAGGAGGTCGCCATGATTGACTCAGGCAAATGCGTTTAGGAAGTCTATATCAATGGTACGAGTTAACAATCATCGATTGAATAGATTAGTAAATGCATTGCACTCAATGGGTCTTAATTTACTTGTGACATCTATATCCTGCGTAAGGATAAATTGTTGATTGCTTTAATCTCATTCCTATGACACATGCTATGGCATGAACTGTTCTTTGGTGTGAGTTCGGTTAAGTTAACTTTATTTGGCGGACTTCGCCAAAGCCATACGTTTCGACCTGTCATCTAGTAAAACCCTTCCACCTACATGATATATAACGTGTTCAAAAGATCTGTTTGTACTGTCGATGTTAGGTATGATAGAGAAACAAATTCTGGATCGTAGCAACTCATTTAGCCATAATCCTGTTATCACTAAAATTTCGTGTAAATTTTTTATTTTATTTTGTAATATTTTGAAGGATACCCAATCCCAGTTTAGTTCACAAGTCGTACATATCTGGAATCATGGAATCCTCTATTTTTAATCATAATATTGTTGGGGATGACAACATTATTGTTGTACTAATTGAAGTTTGTTTTAATCCTGGAAAACCACTTTAAGTGGTTAATGACTTTAATTTCAGAAGTCAACGGCAATTATTACAATTCAATTATGTTTTCGCCCATACTGTATTTTAAAGATATCATTCTTGTGAATTATAGAAAATTATATATCAAAACTTTTGAATATTTCTGCTTTTCATCCGATAACAAAAAAAATAGCAATTGTTGAAGGTTTTCGGCCAGCGCCTTATTTTACGTAGTGTGTGTCCGATCATGTTTTATAGCTGTTAACCGCTCAAGTTGTAGTAAGTCATTATTTTCCAAGAGAAGGTCATGTTTATGCTTCGACACATAGATGATACGCATGAAATGTTAATCTAAGGTCAGTGGTGATACTTGCAGGATGTATGTATGTTAGCGAGAAGGTCCTTTTAAACAATAATTCTATTTATCTTTTCCTTTTTGTACGTAAGATGTATTTAGTTTTATGGATCAGTTTGCACGGTTCTTATTTCAATTGTAATGCTCGGTTATGCAAATAATTTTCATATTAATATTATTAGCGTAACTAATGTTTTAAAAGCAGGCGAAGGGAACAAGGTAGTAATTATTGACCATTCCGATTATAGTGACAGAGTTAAATATCTGGGGTCAAAAGGGCAGAATTAAGGAAACATCCGCTATTTAGGATGCTCAGGGAAATTAAAGACGCGATACCGAATTAATAACTTATTACCAAAACTTCTAAATTAACGTATCGGATCGTATAGCACATTGCTTTAAAAATGGTTAGTAAATGAATTAAAAAAATGCAAAAAGAGCGATAAAGTGTGTCAATTCAAAATTCGTTGTAATTCATGCAAAAAATCATAGATAGCTGCCTGAAAAGGGATCAAATTTGGCTTTCATTTAATGTAAGCTCTTTGTTTCCTGAAACTCTGAAATGTACAGCTACATGGACTCAGAAGAACAAGTAGATGTGTCAAAAGTTTTCAATGTGAATTTCTTGAATAAAAACAAGGAACAACTATGGGCAACTCATTGTCTCCATTTATAGATTTTAAAAGAATTGCTAAATATTTCCGTAAAGTTCGTCGATTATATTTTCACAATTTTTAATTCTACTAAATGCAATTTGGACGGATATTTAAACCATTCTTCAGAAAATAGTAATTAGATATATGAACAATGTAGCAATAGGCATTTTCCGGAAAGAAGCCGCTGATTCATATCATAGCTTTCAGAAAATGTCATCTCAATTTTCCTCATTTTCATATTTTGTGAGATTTTCCACTTACGAAAGATTGTTATCCCGAACTCAATCTCATTTAAAACATCGCGATTGACAATGGCTTTTCTTATCTTCTTAAAACCAAACCATTTCGGGTTCCACATGGTCAGTCTACTAGGTCAATGAAATCAAGGCAAATACATTTATTGACTTGATTTCATTGAGGTTTACCACATCACTCGGTTTCCAAACGCTTAAATAATATTTTCCAAGGTCACCAGGTCGTAATGAAATCTAGTGACTTTTTGAAAGCCCTCTAAGGGTATGCTAAATTATAAGATTTGTCATAAAATATATATGTCGCGCAAACGAAATGTTCAATTAAAATGTATAAAGCTCATATAGCACATTTTATCAGACCTAAAAAAATCAAACTTAGCTCAATATATTTTTGAAACAGGCCATGCATCACCACCATATTGTCTTAAATTAATTAAAGATGTACAGAATTGTAGAAAACCAGCTGGTTATTAAAGCATTTTCATACAAAGAAACAACAATTATTGAATGAATTGTGACTATGAACCTATACATACCACAGTCCAGCTTATTTGAATTGCTTTACTGTTGTTAGACAAAAACACTTGTAAATGGGTCATAAATAATTTATAAACTATGATTACATATATTAATCGCAACTGAATTAATTTAATTTCCAACCGTGTTTTTTCACTTGAATTAATAAACTTACCGCTGCTCGTAATGTGCCCCACATTTCTAACAATGTGTTAAATTAACTATTTAATTAAAATCATTATCGCATAATTGATTCCTGGCGCCATTCGAATCTAATCAGCTAGAATGTGTAATGGTATAATTGTGCGATTGAAACAAATTGGCTATGAGTGTTCCAATTTGATAGTTGACAGTATTTTAAAGCACCACATTGCTTAGTTTGCGTGCGGACTAATCTAATCAACCAAAAAATTGAATATCTACGCACGCATGTTCCGACGAGTTTTCAATGTACGCGCCAATCGCGCCAATCAAATTTACAATCGCTCAAAAATGAAAGCGATATATATGCGGGGCGAAGAAAATCCACGTCTTCTCGCTTATTAAAAATCTCTCATAGAAAGTATTAAGAGTAATAAACTGCTTAACAAAGACGTTAAAGCGTAACAATAGAAATTTGTTTTTGTTAAACGACAGGCGGTTTGTTTACTGGAAATCGGATTTGATACGTATTAAATGCAGGAAAACGACCACAAATCGTAATTTTAAGCAGGAAGTTATTATATTATATGGTAATCCGGTTATAGCATAATATTATCGATCATTTTAATAACCGAATGGCACAACTGTCTAATTATTTGCAATATAAGAAAGTTACATTTCATTGTAAGTCGCCTCTCGAATAGTTCCACAGGTTTTTGGTAAAAATATAATGCAATCAAAAACTACACTTCATGTAATCTGAGAAGATTAAATGGTCGCTAATGCTACATACACATAAGTCAATTTGTAAAGATGCAATCCGAACCAAGATTGTTATGTCATTTAACGATTTCATTGCAGAAATAAACAGCGGGTTGAAAGCCGCATCTTCCGGTTTATAATGAAGTGACTGACAAAGTATGTCCCAATACTATATCCTGACCTGAAAATACAGTAGAGGCTTTCATGGAGTATACACATTTCTCGGTAAAACTTGATTCGATACGATAGAAAGAATGTAGGTATTTACGAATAAAAACGTCAAATCGAAATGAAAATTTTGAGGTTGTTGATCTAGACTTCTAAAGACATCTAAACTTGACACGTGACTTGAAACTGTAACGTTATTGCCATCTAATATAACGGCGATAACGATTAGACAGTTCTACTGATTTCCAAATAATAAAAATAGCATTAGAACTAAGGCTTGCATGAAATGGCGTTTTTGATAATCAAAAATTCGAAATATTACTGAAACTAATTGTAAGTAACAATACGTAAACTTTTCGTTGGCTCAGAGCATAATATGTTGGTTCACAAAACTGATAACAACTAGTTAACAAATCGAACTAGCCTTTTTAAAATTTTAGCACGCCGTAGGTAACTATCAAATCTTCAAAATCCTTTGTTAAGGTTTCTTTCTTCCTCTTTTTCTCATTTGTCTCCTAATGCAGATAATTCCATGGTTTGTGTAATAAAACTCAACCTAAACTAAACCAAAACCAACCCAACCCAATCCAATCCTTTTCTGGTTGCATTTACAGGTTTCATCTTAATTCAGCAGCTCTGTAATCTTATAATCTGCTTCAGCTCTTCTTTATTTTTTTCCCATTTTTTTATACGTAAAATATATCTTTTTGTCTTACAAAATGGCCACCACCTAGGCTTTAATTTCTTCAATATGCTTCTAGATCTCTCTACTTCGACCATTAAATCAGTCAGCTGTCATTCCTTGTTGTAAAGTGTACGTTCATCTCGTTCATTTTTTTCTGACTAAATATCAATGAATGTGAAGACAAATTTAAATAAAATAAATGTAATATGCGGAAACAGTGTACTTCAAGTAAATACAGAAGAACAAACATATTCTTTTTCCTTCATTTTGTCCCTTTACGACGTCTGATTTGATGTTTTGACACATATTTCATTCGTATCTACGCATCGTCTCATCTTCTTACTTTCCTCTATCGAGTTGCCCCTTCTTTCTCATTTTTCTCTTGCCATATCCTCCCATTTCCTTCGTGGTCTTGTAATGTTTTATCTTCCCTCTTATCTTCCGTTATCCTTCATGGAATTATCTCCTCTCAAATACGAATTCGATTCTAACCCAGCCCATACGCTTTTTTTCTATATTTTCTCATGAATTTCATGTACATTGCGGTAAATTTCCTTTCATACTTCTTTTTCTTCCACTATATACCGTCTTTGTTTATCTCCCTCTTTATCAACATTATTTTATTCAACTAATAGTATATCATTGTTGCTCTATTCATTCTATTTTATGCTACAAGTTTTATTTTGATTTGTTCATTTTCATTTATTAATGTCTCCAAATATTGCAACGTTGTCACTTCCTCCATTCATTAGTCCTTGTAGTTCCATCACAAAAATGTGAAGATCAAAATTTTGTTTTATTTCAATAAATAAATATGGTTTAGGTTTGGTAAACTAATCCCCTTAAGAATAATAAAAATACTATCATTTATCGTCCAAGAGATGTGATATTCCGGGATAAATTCAAAAAAGGACGAACGAACATAAAATATTACATACAAATCTTAACATTGTGCAACTTCATTGGTTTCTAGATAATGTACTACATATTTGTAAATCGAAAGTATTTATTTAAAAACCATAACAGATTACTACATATATTCGCGTGTTATATAGATTGTACCGACTTCAATTTAATAGAAACATACTTAAACGTTATACAATTAAAATAATTGACCGGTTCAATGATCTTGTGCACGATTGAACATCTATTTCATGCTTGCGAGCTTCATCATTTTCTTAATACATAATTGTGCTTGGCTTTTCATAATATATGTTATGGGTTATTATTGTCAATTCAGTTTGTTCACTTCGATGAGTGAACATCAATAAAACCAAGCAAACTGTTGAACACAATAAATATTATTTACTTCAAATTAGTTTGACATCCTTGAAATCGAATTTTGTAGTTAATGTTTAGACATATTTTTTGTAAATAGTAACTACATTTTAATGTTACTTTCAAGTTGTCGACGTATTAAGATCTAGTGCAGTCGACTATTAATGCGAGATGAATTGTCAAACGAGCTTTAAGTTGAAAACAGTTGTTCCATTATGACACTGGTAATCCAATGGTAAATGCATGGAATCGACAAAGCATTAATTTTAATAAAATCATACTCCCGTTCAATTGAAATTCACGACGTATTGCATCGACAATCGTAAACACACATTACAAACGTAACCTTTAAATAAACCAATTAATAGCAATAAATGAAATAATACCCTTTTAAATGGCGCATTATTATTCTGCATACCAAGTATGCATTATGCCCCATATGGACGCATATCCTATTAGAAACTACTATCCGACAACGGCAACAATATCTAAAATGGTCACTGTCACATTGTTTGCTAAACAGTATTTTTTTGCTCCATCAAAGCATAAATTACACAAATCCAGTTGCCCCAATATCAACTGCATTAGCGATAATCGTATTATGTAACCGCACAAGTAACGCCGC
Source organism: Geotrupes spiniger (assembly GCA_959613385.1). Taxonomy (NCBI): domain Eukaryota; kingdom Metazoa; phylum Arthropoda; class Insecta; order Coleoptera; family Geotrupidae; genus Geotrupes; species Geotrupes spiniger. Next base: position 27,559,054 of record OY390737.1, on the reverse strand, counting down.
ACCACTAACAATGCAATTTCGATTATCGACAACGGAAACGTAACCGGAATTGGCAATCTTTCACAGTAGTTAGTGTTATTCCGCTTTGTTTGACGTTCGCACGTTTTCCTTGTGCGAGATGGCGCGCTTAATAAGTTACAAGTTTCGTGAGGATTATTCGACGTTTGAAAGCAAACAGGACACGCCTAAAGAAAAATTGATTGAAGTGGAAGAGATACAAACGGACAATAAACAAAAGTGTTGGACTATGTGCTGCTGTGGTTGCAATTTCGGCTCTCAGGAGACCGTATCCGAAGATATCGACGCCGAATTGATTAAATATATGCAGGTGCACAGTAATTCTGAAGAAAAATCACAAACATGCGATAGTATTTATAATGGGTGGATTTATAAATTATTTTAAATTAATTTCAAAATAATTATCTCATACACACGACACTGAAATCAACGGTGTGAACTTTACTTTTATTATTGCATTCATTGAGTAAACACCATAATAAGTGTACGGTAAATATAACTATAGAATTGTAGGCAAGTGATTCACATCATGATTCCGTTGCTTTATTTTTCTTTGGGAATAGCGAAAATTCAGAAGACATACAGAGACATAAAAATTGAAAATAATGAATTCTGGTATATGGGTCTATTGATCGAAAAGGTATTTTCGTGTATCGTTGTTAATTGTTAATTGTTTTTATGTAATTTCGTTTACTTTTCATACACACGCTTCGTTGTATTTCGCGTGGCTCATTTTTCTATTCACTATCCAAACTTCGCATACTTCATTGCCAATTACCTGTGCCCTAAACTACATTCATCTCTTGCTACCTCATTGTCGAATGTTGCCATAGAGCCATTAATTTTATACAAGTTACACAATCATGAGGTTCATTTTTTTCATTACCTTTCCCATTTCTGCTCATTACTAGATCTGAATATAACCACAATTTTTCGTAATCTACCTATGATCTGATTTGTGCTTTTTTTTCATGTGACATTCAAAATCCTACTATCGATTCATTCAACACCCTCAGAAACTTTAATTCCTATTCCTCGCCAATTACAAATATAAATTTTTAATATTACATTATATTGCTATCCTTATTTATTATTAATAGGTCTGAAGTCGTCACCTCTGTTATCGTTTTCCTTCTCACACTTTACACGATAGCATAAATCCTTTCAGTCTCCATTTTCTGTTTTGGATAGAAAGCTCATTTTTTCCGTACATTGAACAGTTACTTGATTTCATGATTTTTAACACCCAGAATCCTGTAAGGGCTCTTGGTATACACACGAACCTTTGGGGACAAGGCTATTCCTTCAATTACAGTGTGACCCAACAGTGATGTTAATTATTTTAATCGGTGTCTAATATACGTTATTATGTGTAATTGAAAAAATAAACGCGATATATGTTTTTCTAGTTAAATGTCGTCAGTAGACTAACTCTGGAAGTCACTCAATCTATTTAATCAATATTTGCTCCTCCCATCATTTGATTCCTAACAGCTATTACAAACATTTTGGCATTGTTGGGTTTGTTTCGTATTTTTACGAAATATGTCGCACGTTTATATTAAACCTGCGAAATTACACGCTGTGTCGCAATAACTTCTAACAATGGTTTCTAGATAATTTACTACAAATTTGCCATTTCGAAAGTTTTTATTTAAAAACCATTATATAATATTTATCAGTGTATTTTATTTTTTATACTTCAGTTTAATAAAAACACGCTTTTATGTATGGTAAAAGTATTGTGCGGCACGCAGTCAGGATTCCCTGTTCGCACAGTTCTTACCAAATAAATATCCAATATAATCAATTTGCAAGAGGAAATCAAACTGGCTGTCAATTTGACTGAAGATACAAACACATACAGTTACTTTGTAAAAATTCTCAATATTTTCATTTAAAAATCATTGCATTTAACCCAAGAATAGAATCACGATGGTATTTTGTGTATAGTTATCGTCCTTGGTCCTTTCAAATACGCCAAATTTTCTCTTACAATCTCTTTTTAAATTGCTTTCATTACCATTATCAAAGTGCTAGCTGGCCTCTAGCCATGTGTTTAAATGATTGTAATGTGTTTATTATTTTAATAAGTCAAAGTAAGTCACATGTATTGTATATTTTCTGTGAGACGAACAATAACACCTACAAGCATTAGAATCAGTTACTACAAGTGGCAATTTAAAGAAACATGTTCCTGCCGCATTTTATCCCATCTTTTGCAACGATCTACTTCACCAATACCCATGAAAGTCGAAACTATGCGCAGTTGTTTGTTATTACGTGTCTCCCTCATCAACCACCCCAATGTGAAACTACAATGCAGCTTGCCTTTGCGAACTTGAAGCCTTCTTCTCGTCTCTAAATTATTTCGATCTGTTTTTAAAACTAGACAACTTATTAGGACAGATCACATGAGTTCCAAACTACGACACGACCGGACCCGACAGCACCCAACCCAACCCAACCCACTCTAACCCAATTCCATCCAACCCAGCACAACCCAACCCATACAAAGCTAGTAAGCTTCAGGGAACTAAAGTGAGTAATAATTCGCATCATTTATTTTTGACCAGAAATCAGAAGTCCTGTTATATTCCCTAGCTAAGACAAGCGACATGTTTAAAAAATTGTAATTGGTGACATTTTTAAATTTCTAATCATAGCCAACCCCACGTAATAAAAAATACTACTGGTATTACCAGATAATCAGGTATAAAAAATGTTAAGTCGTGTCCGACTTTCATTTATAATGAGAGCAAAGCGGATAACTAATTTAACTTTACGATAGTTTCGGTTTCATTAAAAATGAACGGCGTCAATTCTGAGGTACAAGACCAAACTATTATAAAAAAAATATAGAAAATCAAAATTATCAGATGTAAAATGCGGAAGGATGCACAATATTTAAATGATCTGTATATTATATATTTAATGTTAAATAATAACACGGAAAAAATCTGAAACGGTTTAAAATTCGCTTAACCGTCTACGTGCCTCTGTCTTTATCTCCATCCCTTTCGCGTCATCTCCATCTTCATCTCAATGTGAGGAAATAAAAATTCTTATCACATACTTTCTAAATATAAGCACACAAAAACGACAATGATTCATAAGTGTATCTACTGTCGTTCTGGACATAAAATAAAGTGAAGCCTTGGCTGTAGTGACAATTCAGAGCAATTACATTAGCACAGAGGCGTGGGTTGGGTGGTGCCAGGTTGGGTTGGATTGGGTTGGGCAATCAGAAAAAAAAGACAAAACAATGAAAACAACAACAAAATATGGTACATATAGAAGAAAAGAGACTAGAACAAGTACGTAAATTTTAATATTTGTGATTAATAAAGTCAGGGGATGGAAAGTTAGGCGAGGAATTAATTTAAAGATTGACAGCAGGAGGAAAAATATTTAAAGAAAGATAAGTTTATGGGAAGGCATCCACAACAAATAATGACGAATTGTTAAATTGTTGCTCAATGATTAAAAATGAAACGAAACGTCGATAACAATACAAGAAAAGGGAGAAGATGAAGGCTATAATCTAATTGAATGTCAAGGACCAAATGACAATGACACAAACAACGAAAACAGATAATTTCTTGGGGGACGAACGTCAACGATAGTCAAGAAATAGTTGCGATAGGAAGAAGAATATCTTTGTAAAAGTTTAATGTCAATTAAACGAATTTTTAAAATAATGTATAGCGCACTTTATTCTTAAACCTGCTAATTAATAAAGTGGTGTAGCGACATTTTACAGCGCTGTTGGTTGAACTTTTACTAATTGAATTTGCTTCCTTCATGACATGCAGAAAATGGTTTCCTTCAATCTATGAAATATGCGCGACTTACATAAATATAAAATTAAGAGAATTTTACTATCCTAGAAGTCGATCCTTGGAGATGTGAAGTCCTATAAATGTTAGCGTTTCTCAATAAATTTGTAGGTGTTATTGTACAGTTAGCAGTGGATTTGATAAAATATCTTGATGAATAGTTCATAATGATTGGAATTAATTTTTATTTAGACATTCATGTTTTTTTTGTGTTAATTAGAATATGGCCATTTATTCAAAACTTGTAACAACGAAGCACCTGATGTTACGAGAATTATATATTTTTTGTTTTTCTCGATATCTGAATTAATCAACCTCCTACATATATAATTTTGTATTAAATTACAATGTGGCCATTTATTCAAAACTTGTAACGACGAAGCACCTGATGTAACGAGATCTATATATATTTTTGTTCTTCTCAATACCCGAATTAGTCGATCTACTACATGTACTATAATAACACTTGTGAGATTTCAAACCAAGCCATTATTTATGGCGCGTTTTAAAACTTTTATTCGCGGTTGTACATAGATATTCTATTTAACAACGTGAGAAATAATCAACCACATCATATAAATATTGTCGTATGTATCTAACTTAAAAAATACATTTTTACTTTTAAATATTACTACTCAGGGACTAGACAAACAAAACGATGCCAAAGAAATAACGGTTGTAAAAGACCAGATAGTCAGCCCTAGTCGTAGTAGTACTATGCAACTTCAGAGTACCAATGTAACCAGTAATAAAAGTGGCATTCAAATAATTGAAAGTTGCTATGAAGAAGAAGCCTTAAAGGGACAAAATGAAACAGCGTTTGATTTTTCCGAAGATTCGATATTATCTTGGACCGGAATATCAGGTATATTGATCGTGATTATATTAAATTTTTTTTATTATTTAATTTACTTTTTGTGTGCATTTTTGTTATTTTAAGCTTATGAAAGTTTTTGACAATTAAATGTTATTTTAAATGTGGCATATTTTTGTACCTACGCAAACATAAGTAACAAACGTATGTGTGGCCTAAGTTGTTTGTGTGACTTTATGCACCTCCAGCTAATATGCCTTTGGTGGTCTAATAAGCCTGTAAGTGCGATTTAGTACGTCAAAGCAGACCACTGCTCTTGCATAACAGCACGAGTGTCGTTAAATTATCATCGTTGCAAGCTTTCTCCAATTTTTGTTGTCATTTTTATGTTGAAGCTTAGTTAATATTATTGTTCTTTAGCACTTTCATTGCCCATTTCTTATTTTTTAGTTCTTTCGATCGTTTCCATTCGATTCTATTATTATTTCAACCTTTGTTACGTCTAATAATTGGTATTACAACGGTTCACAGTTTTCGTGGTTTTCGGTTGATAATTTGTATATTTGTTTTCCGCTAACAATTGGTCATCTTTAACCAATCAATTTTTTAACAGATTTACAATATTATTATACTTTTTTTCTTGAATACTTCTGAATCTTTTATTTGTATATAAATTATTTACTACGCCGCAGTTTGCATATTACGTATTTTCTAAAGCGTTTACGTAACATAAAAAAAGATCGTTCGAATGAACTACGTTCTAGATGGAGAAAGTTTCCGACCAAAGTTTCTTTATGTTCCCGACTGCCGCGAAGAATGAATAATGCTGGGAATCTAGTGAACTATTGTTGAGAAATGTTATAGCTAAAATCATGATCCATATATTTCGTGACCTTATGGGTGGGTTAATGTTTCTTCACTTTTTATTCGATTTTATGTTTATCGTAATTGTTGTTCATTAGACATGGCCAATTTCACGTACTCATACGTAAGACGTGCACAAATCCGTGAAAATGCTTGTCGTGTACCCATAAATTATCATTTTTGTGAAAATGGTAACACTGATTGTTACGTAACGAGAATAATAGTCCCCGTGTTCCCACAATGTTGTTATGAGTCAATCTGCTATTTATGAAGTTATTAGTACAATTTTCATGTATGTGCTAAGTATTTTTACTATTATACGGGGTAATCGATGTAAAATGAAAAATAATTTGTTTCAAATGGATAATCTAAAAAAAAGGTGTAGCGTGGGTATTAATATTCTATTTGCAACAAATTAAAACTACTTAGATGCCGAGGCCTAAGATAATGAGTCGTTAATGCTCATCGATAGCAAAATATTGCAGGTATGATCTAAAAGGAATGATTTAAGACACAAGGGTTAAAAATTATTCGTTATTGCACGAACAGTTTAAAAGCAATGAGTGCAATCAAGAAACTTTTTACATGTGTGTCTTGCAATGTTTTATCTTCGATCGTGCACATTTTTTTTTTAATTAATTTCTCACGGTAATTATTTTAGATATCAAAAATTAAATAAGCCCGCTTTAAAATAAGTATAAAATAATACGTGCACACAATATTTTAGTGCGTCCCTAGTACAAAAATGTATATTTGATAATAATTGTCTAGGTACCCAATTATTATAGCGCCTCTATAGATTTATTCTACTCAGTCCTCTACTAAATGACATTGAAGATTGGTTAAACAACCACATGCTAAATGTTGTAGATCGGCATTCAAACCATCGTAATTAATTTGCACCTCTGCACTACACTAAAAACATTTCAAATATGTCTTAATATTAGAAACGCAATCGCGATGGAAATAAAGACCTGCATCAAGGACGTCTGTGAGGAGATTTCATAAAACTCATTTTCTCCAGAAAGAAAATCAAAGCTTTTACTAAGTCTTGCTAAAAAAAAATTCCACATCGGGAAAGATGCACATGTGCATTTTCAGAGAAAATGCGGAGTCTGTACTTTTAAGTGTAATTGCTAATAAACTCGTTCTTAATTACTTCCACGTCCTATTAACGTTATTAATCGTTAGCTCACTCCAATAAATACGGCAATTTATTTCATTGCCTACTGTTATTATATAAATACTACTGTCGGCAAGACTTATTACCGAAACGGTAATAAACGTACGTGCTTACGTGAAATATTGTCTTGAGGATCTGTTATTAAAGTTACTGATGCGTTAAATTTGTATGCATACGAAACTCTTTACATCGTTTATTTCATTCTATTAATCAGAGAAGTACTGCTGTTTTAATTATTCTGCATGTTGATCTATTACACCAGTCAGTTGTGCTACTCCTGCGCATATCATCCAACATGAGATGAGTTTATATCACATATGATACAACTTTGTTCTAAAAGTCCCAGGACTATCTCGACCAGTGCGCGCACGTTAGAACTTAAACTGCTCACATTTTAACTGCCGTTGAACTTATGCATAAAAGTATATTTTATTCATAACTTCTAACAAATAGTGATATAATTTTATCGCATCTCTATTCTTCGCTTTAAGGAAACATTTTTAAAGTTTATAAAACAGGATCAACATGATCTCCATAATGTAAAACGAATTTGTTGTAAAAAGAAGCTATTCATTGTAGAAAAGGGGTAACTACACGCAATTTATGTTTTACTTTACTTATATAAAAAATGTTTAGCACGGTGTGCTGGCAAAAAGCTTCAGTAAGCACATTGTAAAAACTTTGATGCTCATCTCTTTTAATGATTTAAACCCACTGCCTAACAAATAAATCGGTTTTATACTTCTGAAAACAATTACATAAAAATATCAAAAGTCACTGGTGAAAAAAACGATAATTTTTAAAACGATAGTATTAAAACGAACCAAGTTTATTTACAACAAGAAAGAAAGAACAACTAAATACAATAAATAAAATAAAATGTTTGTTATGGTATTAAATTTAGTGGGCCCCTCGTCGCTGTTGGGTTGTGATAAATTTTTGTAAAACAATAATTGTTTGTTTATCAGTACACTGATTTATATCTTAATGACGATATAAATGGATAAGGCCAACCAAAACAGAAATTGTTGTCTTTCCTTTTAATTATTTTTTCCATTTGCTTTTTGTAATTCGTACACTGTGATAAACAAACATTATAACATAATTCGACTTAAACTAAAGTTAGCGGTTCGAGTCTCGAAAGTGTGCTCTATAAAACATGGAATACAGCGAATAAGTAATTGCAACAATACATCTTTTCCATTTGAACAAACGTTATACTGTACGCACTGGAATTTAATTAAAATGTTCCAAGCGCTTCGCGTAGCTTTAGTTTACTTAATTGAAATTAGTTTACAAATTAGTAATGCTTCGCACGCATATTCGCCAATCTGCATTTTTTATTATCCGCACAGACGTTCGGCGTGAATCACTTTTAATGCAAAAACTACATCACGAACACGTTCCTCAATGTTATTTTCGTTCCAGACGATGTCAGCATATCCGAAGCTCATTCGTCACCAATGTTGGCGTCCAGAGGAGGTAGCAAGAGCGCGACGCCTAGTCCAATCGCGCCCAATTCCAGAAGAGGTGCCGGTTCGGTTTCGAGTCAGGAATGGAAGAGTAACGAAGACGATATAGATAAATTAGTGGCAATACATCACACGAGGAGTAGCCTATCTAGTTTAGGAGTGAGTAGTCTATCTAGTTTAGGAGTAAGTATTGCATACGTATATATAGAATTGAATTGAATTTGAAATAACCAACAACTATCCACTGCACCAAATTGGCACACGGTGGGCCTTTAGATGAGATCATATGGGAAATTAATTTATGGCGAGGAAAATAATGTACGTGATGCTATGTCAACTTGTTATGATTGATAAGATGCCAATATATCAGAGTACAGAGTACAACAACTAAACAAAGGTCTACTCAAAACTGTAAAAAAATATCTCTAAGATATTGAATATAAATACCATAAACTATAATTATTAGTACATATCATTATGAATACATTCATTAAATTTACGTATTTGCTCTTTGTAATTATTCTTAAGAATGAAAAGGATAGTACAGTGCTGATTCCAATCTAGAAGGCTTCGATCTGGTAAACGAAATATCGAAATTTATTCTATTTGTTCAATTATGATATCCAACATCTTTAGAAAAAATCTAACTCAAATAAGATACATTCATGTATTTGTATTTATCCACTCAACATGTTTAGCGGTCTTCTCTAGTTGTATTTCGAACTTGTATCACATGCTCATGTGATATCACCTTTTTAAGTCTTTAAGGACCACATTAAGATTATTCTTGAAATAAAAATAGAATCTGTTTTTATTATGCTTTTCGTATGAAACATTATGAAAATGTGACAAAAGTCACTGCAGAGCTCGATCAAGTTATTTGAATGATTTTGTTGACTTTCAATTATATCTCACCAGAACTTACTGAACGTGACCCAACTTCACTCGACTCTACACAACCCAACCCGACTCTGCACAACACAGCTGTTACTTTCAAGATAACGATATAAATTTCTAATCAAAAAATTCTGTCGCAATTCAAGTTAGAAATTATTGTATTTGATGCATTATGGTTTGTGCAATACTTTGAACCAATATCCCTCCCTCTGGAGCATACACAACTATATCAATATCATTAGCATCTCTTCAATTAGACTTGGATCGTTAAGACGTAAAATCTTGAAACTTGCACCCAGATTAATTTTAACCTTAATAAAGCTTTTTTTATATAAAACAATGAAATAATGGAAGAATTCTTGGGTTCATGAATTTGAGACTTTTTTTGTGGGGGGCGGGTGATCGCCACATAGTAGGATACCACAGATGAGTGACCACAAGTCTTGTGTAAAATGTGTTGTGATATATTATGATACGTAAAAATATACAACAAACATAACCAATGGAGCTGTATTGCATACAAAAAAAAAACATTATGACATTTTTTTTTAATTTTCATAGTTGGGTTGGAGATCTAGCTTGGAAGTACTTCAAAAATTATGACTTCATAATTTCCAAAATTTCTTTGATTTTTCTCCATTTTCATAATTGGGGTTTGCAACTAGCTTCGGAACACGAGGAATTGGGTGGGGTTCGCTTGTGCTTTCTTCGGTTGGTTGTAAAATTTCGATTCACTAATCAGCAGTTTGTAATTTTTTTATTTTAAAATCCGAGGATGTCTTTGCATGTTTACAATAATTTAATGTAGAGTTGGTATTGGTGAAATAAAGCCGAAAAATATGAAACACAAGTATGGAAAAATGTTCAAAACAAACAAAATAGGAAAAAAAATGTTAATGCAAGATTTAATATTTTGGAAAGAGAAAGGAGCGGACAAACAACGCGAGTTAAAAACGAAACTCTGACAAAAGTACATCAACACAACACCAGAATAATTCAAACGAATAGTAATAAGGAAAGTGTCTGAAAATAAGACAAAACATTAACTAATAGTTGAAATAGTAGAAGTAAATGCAAACATTGCCGAAACGAGAAAATAAAGAACCCACCTAAACTCCTAACAAAGATGAAGGAAAAAAAAATTGTAATAAACTAAGACAGAAAGAATATCACAAATAAAGATGGCAGAATCACAGGGATCAGTAATGGAAAATCGATAGCCAGGATTTATTTTATTTCATGTCATCTATATGAAAAAGTCCCCAACGTTTTGTGGCTTTTTCTACATCTTTAAAATCGATTGCATCAGGTTGATAAAAAATAATTATTTTGTTTAGATGGAAGGAACGGGGCGAGAAACAAATATTTCGACATCTTATTCAGCATAAAATATCATCACACCCACATTTTTTCCTGTAACTGATCATAAAAATTCATCAAAAAAATGCACACGCTGTACTCTAAGTTGCTGTAGATTCAAACTATTAGTAAAGATAATCACATCGATTTTAATAATTATCATAGTTTCTTTCCTGTCACACAATACTACAACCTAGTGGTTTTGAAAGTAATTGATTCTTTGAAATCGACGTTTCTTACTAGCCATATTATGACGTCATTTAATTACACCTCAATTTGAAGAATTGTATACCAGTTAATTAAAATAATTTTATTTGAGCTTCTAGTTTTGAAGCAACAAATTTATTTTATGATATGATGTTTTAAATTAATTTGTTCCCAAATAATTCCGTCATATTCCGCCGTCGATGCACAAGCAAAATTTATCATAGTACTAATTTTAGTAGGATTGCATGTAGTCCCTACGGTTTTGAACGAGATTGGATTCCTTTTCGCTTATAAAATTTTAAAATGTCATGTTTTACATTTTACATTTTTTTTAATATACCACACAATTTTTAATTCAAATTGGCTAGATCGACATCGCAGACTGGAAAGGACGGAAACGGTCACTTGTGTGTGTCGTAACTATGACAAGAGAATTCAAGTCTGCAATTAAAACCAGTGCTAAGAAAAATTCGCACGTTAAATTAACGGCAAAATGAAACAAAAACACTAAACTGTGTTAATTTGCGTTTCATTAGATAAGATGTAAGGATTAGTTTATTGCATAATGCAAGAGTCGTTTCTCGCTTGATTAATGCAACAAAGTTAATAGGAAACTTTACGACGGTTAGAGTTATTATTTTGTTTTGTGTCTATGTCCCCTGACTATAAATTTAAATAATAAACCGAACTTTGGTGTGCCAGTAAATGCGGAAATACGTGTGTATGTATTTCATTGCAAACATTAAGTATTCCCCTGGTCTTCTATCGTCTCTGGCCTTCGTTGACTTCGTGAACGTTTATTTGGTCGTATCACTCCTTGTTCGTATAACTCATCAACTCTTATCATCAAGCATATGCAATCTTCCACGATAATTCAATGAATAAGTAACGTACATTTGTAAGATGTTTTGTTCCCAAATCGTTTAATTTTGTTTGTTTATTTGCCACATATTTCTTACTACCTTACATTAATTACTAACTTAGTGTCTATATTTTTAATATTTACTGTTACTAATTTTTTCTGTACTAGATCTCGCTATTACTCTGTGTACGTAGTATCTTCGTATTTCTTGCTTTGGATTCCCAATTCTTTATACCCTTTAGGTCTGCCATCACATCCTACTGCCACTTTTTCCTGTTTTCCTTTTCTCTTCTTGTACGCTGTTACTTTCCAGGCTATTTTCGTCGGCTCCCTGAAGATCTCATATATCTCTTCATTTGACCTTAGATATCCGTCTTATTTCTTGTGTTTTCTTGTTGAGTACCCATACGCTGTTGTCTCAGTATTGTTTTGGAAATTCTTTTTTTGTACTTCGTGACACCTGTTTTGCTCTTGTTGATTAGTAGCATATCTACTCTACTTCTTCAAATTCATTTTGTCCAAATATATATACACTTCTAATTGTGTGTTTGTGTCCTGGACTCCTCCTATTCTAATCATTCCATAACCTTCTTAAATACCGCTTCTACAATTTTCCTTATTGCTTCCTCTAGTTCTGCTTCATTTCTACTTTCAATCAATTAGTGACATTTATACAATATGTGTCCCTCTATGTTGGCTCTCTCTCTCGTATTTCTTTTCTAGTACCACGTTAGATAATAATGCCCTCTGACATTTGTTTTTTAAAGCTTACCTTGTTTGTGTTTTTGTTTAATATCATGTTCACTAATTTTCTCAACGTGGAATTCTTCCATTATTTCCACCAGTCTAGTTCTTTTTACTGAGTCGTATGCTTTCTTACAATCTATAAACGTTATAAGTGGTCGAATTTTGTACTCGCAGCAAGATGTTAGTACTTCCTTCAACATAAAAATTTGGTCGGTTGTGTCTCTGCCATTCCTGAATCCTTCTTGGTATTCACGTCTAACCCTATGTGATTATTACATTATGTTTCATCTCTCTTTTTAAGATTGGTATTATTGTGACGTTTTCCCCAATTTCGGCATCTCTTCTCTCCATATTGACTATTAATTAGAATAATTTTTATTTCATGTCCTGTCCGGCGTATTTTATATTCTCTGCCCTTATTCCGTTCTGTCCAGGGCGTTTGTTGTTTTGAGGTTTCCTATAATTTCGTCTATTTCTTCCTTTGTTGGTTCTGCGATTTGGTAGTTGTTCACGTGCTATTTGTTCGTCCTCTTCTGTGTCTTCATTTAGCATCTCGTCGAAATATTCTCTCCACTTTTCTCTAATTTTCTCGTCCTCGCCTAACAAGTTTCCCTCTTTATCTTTGATTGCTAAATCGTTGATTTCATTTTTTTACTTCACTGTAAAATTTCTTTATTTTTTTCCTTTTTGTAGTAGTTCTCTATCTTCTTGACATTTTCTTCCGTTTCGGACTATCTTTGTTTGTACGAATTGTTACTTCAATTAATTCCTGAAAAGCTTATGTATAGAAAACAATTAAATATTTTATTTCCATGCGGGTACAGGCATCTAGCGTTGAGTGACGTTAAGTTTATCATTTTACACTTCATTATCGGTGTATTGATTGTAATGGAAGCTAACAATGATTCGTTGGAAATCGATTATCAGCATTTTCGACCAAATGTGATTACTTGGATTTATTTGTGCTTGTAATGAGTTTTTCGATATAGATCATGCGGTTAAGAAACTCATGATTCTTGTCGAATATTTCTAAATTCATAAATCATATAGCAACAGAATCCAGTTGCTTGGAGATGTTTAATAAGTTTATGTCTTCTTTTTGCATGCATGTTAATAACATCCAAGAAAATATATATTGGATGTATACTAAAGAAACGCATTTTAATATGCGTTATAATGCGATAGTGTTGTTCTCGGAATTGATTGACCCACAGTCGTTCGTTGTTGTCGATGTTGGTATTGTTTTTATATTTTTTCGATTGAATTGCAGGCGTAATTGATTATCTTCGTAATTGTTCACTTTGGACACTGATTTTTATATTTCGATTTTGGATTTGAAGTTTGATTTGTTGATGTTCTTTACATCTCTTTTCTCTCTTTTTATTGTTTCTTGTAGTTCTCGATGAAAACGTAGATTGTTGAATTTTGGGAAAATTCTTTGTGGCTACGTTCTTTCAGTTAAATTTTCTGTATTATTAATTCCACTTTTCTACTTTAATATGTTATTAGTTTAAATAGTTATTGGAAATTTAAGTTTATTGCATCATATTGATCAGTAAGGGTAGTCAGCTATGTTTAACAAACATCTTTTTGCCTAAAGATAAAATAAGCTAAGCGACGACGATTTCATTTCAATTAACATAAGACGCCGTGCGAGATGAATAGTTAAATTAGAGATTCACCTCAGCCAGCATATTCCAAAGTATCCCATTTTAAAATTGACAATTTAGCCGTATTCCCTATATTTCCTTCTCGACCCAGTGAATTAAATCATTAGGTTCGAACATGTTATCACTTCATTGATGTGTAGAAACCACACGAGTAAAGAAAATAATTCCTCAAAGTTTCTCAACAAAAAGCATCGTATATTGTACAACAAAATGAAAGCTACCCTCATTCCATGCAGGTTAAAATAAATCAGTCAAAATTAGGTTGAATGAAATATCTGTTACTACAAAGTAAAACCCCGTTAATCCGAACTAATTATTGCAAGCTCTTAAACGGATTATCGATCTGATAATCGACAAAAATAAATAACAATATGAATTTGATAACATTATGTCTAACTGCTATTACAATTCCAAATAAAACTCATGGTATGTCCATTATCCTTCAAAATTGTTTTGATGTGGTTCTCCATTATACTTCGCGCACAAAATACGTTTTACAAATTAATAACTGTCTCACTAGCTGGTGACGTTGATTTAGTATTTCTAGATCATATCTTTTGAATAAAGAGAATAACCCAGTTACCCATTAAATTATTTGGTCGCCGCTGTATTTTCATTTGGTTCCTTAATCATTTCCATGATGTTTTCCATACGTAGTGACCTATTAATTGTTCAGTTGTAAATATTAATTTTCATAGTCGGAGAAATCCTTATCTTCTTTTAAACGTGAAAGATTTCATTATTTATTCATTGTTGATATACGTCTTTGTAGGATTAATAAATCGCGACATTTAAAGTTATGTTCTTCTATTGCAAAAAATTGCATCTTCACAGATTACCAATTTTTTAAGCTTGGATCCAGGAGATCCAGGAGTTGCATATGGTCGAAATTTCCTCGTTTTTTAATAAAACTCTTGAAAACGACAATAATTGTGTTTATTTAAATACATTGTGGAAGTTAATAAAGTTTCCAATAATTTCTTTGATTGTTATTTATTGAAGTTAATTTTAAATACACATATGTTAAATGTTACAGAAGTTATGTAGACTATAATTGTTTTAATTGCAATAAATGTGCAACGAACCAAAACCAATAGTTTGTGGGTTATTCAAATTTAATATCTCCATGTGGTTTCATTATCAACTAATAAACGTGCGTGTTTCAGTTGAGGTCGGATTCGATGGCGAGTGTATATTCGGGAGCCGGCGAAGGAAGATACGGAACCGTGGCGGTGAAGGGCCAAGTGGAATTCGGCCTCCAGTACAACTACAAAATCGGTGCTCTCGAAATCCTAGTGAAACAATGCAAAGACTTAGCGGCGGTAGATGCTAAACGAAATCGATCGGACCCCTACGTTAAAGTGTACTTATTACCCGATAAATCGAAAAGCGGGAAGCGAAAAACGAAAGTGAAGAAGCACACTCTGAACCCTGTCTTCGACGAGTGCCTCAAGTTCCACATCTCTCTCAACGGTTTAGAAACGAGAACGTTGTGGTTAACGGTCTGGCACTCGGATATGTTCGGTAGGAACGATTTCTTGGGCGAGGTCATGATGACTTTTGAAAATAAAGTTTTCGATGATCCTAGCCCAAAGTGGTACAATTTGGAAGAAAGAGTAAGTTTCAAAAAAAAATAAAACTAAAATTATTTTAAATGGCATCAAAGAAATATCCAAAAAACTCTAACACTTTTATTGAGTTCCCATAATATTTTTAATGAAAAACATTAGGCATATTTTTATTTATTTTTACAGACTGAGCCATTTGAAGATATTCTATCATTCAAAGGTGATATTTTGGTTGGCTTAAAATTTGTGCCACCAGATATGACCGTCCCTAAAAAAGGAAAACGATCTCGGGGAGCTCTTCATGTACTCGTTAAAGAAGCAAAAAGCCTAACTGCTTTTAAAGCAAACGGAACTTCCGATCCATTCTGTAAAAGGTAACGTATATGTATTATGAACTAATCAATTCTGAACCCATAGTTTCATTTTAGTTACCTTTTACCTGACAAGGGAAGGAGTTCCAAACAAAAGACGTCAGTTAGCAGAAAAACGGTCAATCCTGTTTGGAATCACACGTTTATTTACGATGACGTCACTCTGCAAGAGTTAGCAGAACGCAGTTTAGAATTGACTGTTTGGGATCATGATAGATTGGCGAGTAACGAGTTCCTAGGCGGTGTCAGATTTTCATTAGGGACAGGTTAGTACAAATCAAAGTTACACCATCTCGTTTAGTTTTTTTACTTATGAACTTTCTCGGAAACCTGTGTCGCATTTAGAATGTTTAAATTTATAACGACATAAATTTTAAAAAATTGCTGTGGTCATCACTGGACTTTCTTATATTTACTTATGCTCCATTTTTCGAAAGAACTTCAAATAAAATTTGGATATGTTTAACTTTTGTATAAGAATAATTTTTTTGGTAACACATACCGGTTTCGAGATCAGACTAAAAAGTAAAAAGAGTAAAATAAACGAGATATTGCTTTAAAAATAGGCCGTTTTATGCCTCTTTATGTACAAAATCTTAAATTAAAAGTTTCATAGTGTTAGTTTCAATAGTTTGTGCGGTAGAATGCACAGACATACACACATCCATACAGACGCCATTCCGAAAATAGTCAGAATAGGTGCAGGGAAGGTCAAAATGTGTATTTCCGTTAAAATCTCGAGTTCAAAAATCATTAAAAAGTCATGTGTAACTTGGCAAAACAAGTTCTCTAATTTTAATAATGAAATTAAAATGCTTATAATTATTGGGCACATGAAATTAACTATACTTAGCTGTGTGGCAAGGGTAACTTTGTTTCAATTTAACTATATACTTAAGTTAAATGAGTTGAATGATTAACGTGGAGTTTTTTTAATTACATTTTTCCATCGTTATTGACAATCTTTTTACAGGTAAACATTATACGAAGCCTGTAGATTGGATGGACTCAACAGGAAAGGAAGTTTTATTGTGGAAGAATATGTTGGAGAGGCCAAACTTTTGGGTTGAAGGTTGTTTGTCCTTACGTCCGTCACTCGATCATCGAACGTCTTAATATCATTTAATTAATTACCATTTTTTATTTGTTCATATAAGTAGTACTATAAACGTTTACAAATATTATTATTATGTACCTAAGTTTAGAATATCCTTGAGAGATGTACATGGGTTTTAAATGTATAATCGTTTATATTGAAGTAAGTAAATTTTTACTAGTTTTTAATGTAAACGTATATGTAGATATATATGTATTTATATATCCATATATGTATCTATATATACATATATAAATAATTGATTTCTAATAAATTGATATATTTTCTTATGATTATTATATTGTTTGTTATTATTCTTAAAATTCTTGACAGCAAAATACTTTATTTAGTATATTGTGTTGCAAGCAATTGGTTGCTGAATCAAACTTTTAGCAATATTAAAATTTATTGCGAATGAAATGCAAAACTTTAATATGCTTCAAGAGTTTCATTTACTGATTAATTGGTCTTGATATATGTTAAATGAGACTTAAATTATAAGACTTCTATTGGAACCAAAACCCCAGGAAATTGTTTGCCTACATGCAGCTGTACTGGGCATAGTCGACTAAGGCATCATATGCATAGGCTGGGAGTGGCTGAGGCACTGTGTGAGTGCAGACTATGCTGTGAAACGGAAGAAACAACAGAGCACGTTATGTGTGCCTGCCCCGCCGGGACAAAATCAGCTTCACAGTCTTTGGTAAGATAAAACTGGGAGAACTTGACAGAATCTCACCCACTAAAATCCTCCTTTATTTAAAGAGAATGGGAATGGAGGGTGAACTATAATTAGTTGTGAGTCACAATAGACCCTTGCGGTCGCAGTGGAGGGGCGATAAACGCCCCACTCAATTATAACTAACTAACTAACTAATATGCAGAATAATATCAAATTCTGGTATACTCACTGTCTACAAATCTTAACGAACATGTCTGAACACGTCCCATGTTCGCCATTTTATTAAAGTTTAGATTAAGGAGGCAAAATATAAATTCGATGCCCAGATCACATCAGATTTGCATTATAATAGACTAATGAAGGAATTTATGGAGATATGTAGTGTTAGATGCTTCATACTGTAACCGAGGAAAAAGAAAATATAATGACCCAAAATCAACTGTATGCACACACCAACTGCTAACATAGTCAATGTAATCTGCTGCAGCTTCATATATTATATTTTTCATTACCACTAACAAAGCTGACTTGAGAATAGAATTATTTATTAATTTAAAATCATTGCGTATTTAGTTAAACAAAAAAGAATATTCGGCAGAGTGGAATTCAACTACCAAAGCGAGAGAAGGAAATTTCAAGGAGTGAATGATAGGATTGAATCAAGCTTTGTTTATTTGTTGCTCGCATTTAGCGTCTATTACCATAAATTTCAATTTTTTTTAAATATTAACTGTTATCCATATGTTTTTAACTCCTTAAGGAGTTTTAATGAATTTTAATTCACTGGGATTTTATAAATCAGTTTAATGGAAAATAAACATTAACTGCCTGTAACAAATAAAGTAATTTAATTTTGTGCATTATTGATCAATTTCGCACAAAAATACTTTTATGATAACATGAGTTCAAGTAAATTTACTACGTTTCTGTCGATTGTGCAAACATAGATGAATTCAAGGTAACTATTATGTCTAGTAAATTCATGTGTGCATATTTTCATGTTATAATGGTGCATGATTTGAACAGCATTATTCAGGATATGTCATCATCAGAGGATGAGATACTGCATATTAATACAGAAGACTATTATAATCTTTGATCTACATACGCTTATAAGGCCAAATTTAATAGTTCGACAAGAAATGTTTGTGTTTGCTCTGATTTTGGTTGATAGGATGTGTCCCCATAAATTAAGCAGTATTGAGACATGTATATGTTACTGCAAAAGTCCGTATATTGGTTAATCTTAGGTTTAACCAGTAAATCTTAGGATTTACCGACATGCGTTGGTAAATGTAAGAATTTATAAAAAAGGGATGGTTTTTATGGGTTTTTACCATTGGAATTTACATTTTAATCATTTATTGCAATTATTCGTATTGTATCTTCTTGAGCTAGATGTGCATTTTCTGTCTCGGAATCGTTACATTGGTATCATTCGTTATTTGCTTCTCCATCTTTTCAGTTATTTATATCCTCTTCGGACTCAACTTGCAAATGCAACAAATTCTCTAAATCTTCTTCAGATCTTAATAGTCCAATTAAATCTTTATGTATTGCTGATGTCACAATGCATATTTTCATTGCACTACCAAACATGCTTCTAGGAGGTGCATTTAATTCACTCGTGATATGCTCTATTTTCACGGCTTGGATGAATTTCAAGCCCTCTGAGCACTTTGATGACTGATTGGATTCCATCTTGATTGGCACGCCCCACTGATCCTACTCTGGCTACGTCTTGACTTTCTATGTACGAGAGCATACATTTTCAATTACTTGGTGACAAAATTCCTGACTATTATTGAAATGAAGGATGTTCGGTACTTCAAAACTGGTGAAAATATTCAAGAAATGGTATGCAAATTCTGCTGTGCGTTTAGTTCGAGGTGCATGAAGGATCACAAATTTAATAACATGGTCTTGGTAAATTAATATGAATTTATAATTTTCGTCAGGGTTGGTTTGTAGGTCTATGAGATTGACTTGACAACGTGAGTTCGTTTCACTATGAAGTATAGGTTTGATGACAACGCCCTTTTTCAAAGTCTTCTGCTTCTTTTGACATAGGTTGGCATTTCTTCAAATATGTCATGATAGCCTCAACTGTTATGTTTTTATACACATTTTTACGTTCCTTAAGTATTCTTATTCTTCCACCATCTTCAACAACATGCGCTTTATACGCCTGTTATGAACAGCTTCATGCTTTTTCACTTTCTATGCAGTTTTTTTGTATTATTTGAGTATTATCCGTCTTGCTTGCCATGAGCGCGTCCATTATTTCATAAAATCTATATTTTACACTGATTTTGATTCATAAATTACTTTTAAACATCAAAAACACAAATAGAAAATTAAGTGCAGGCTGCCGAAAAGTACGAGACAATGTCCCGAACATGTTATATCATGTTTTTTTCAACATTTACAGTGTCTTTGAGGTAAATCTTAAGATTTACCAACTGAATGATGGTAAAAATGAACAATGATCACAGAACTGTTTGAACTTTTACCACTAAGAGTTGGTAATCTTAGGATTGACCGTAGTTTGGGCTTTTACAGTAACATATATATCTGTGTTCAACAGTAAATGTTATCCTTAACAACATTTGTGGTTAAAATATCAAACAATCATAATATAAATCAGTACGACTATAAATAAGAAGTCTGACCACTTAAAAATACTTTATTAACAAAAACCTAATTACAACATTAAAAAAATAATTTGCTTTCGATTAATTCATGAAATTATAAACTCAGTTGCAATTACAATTTAGATAAAATATACTTTTCTCATTGAAAACTGATACAACAGGTAAACCATGCATTTGAATAAAATTCACAATAAGTTAATAAAATAAAATTTCTTTTAAATTTGACTTAAATCTATTCAGAAATATTAAAAAATATATGTCGAGAGTACAGGAAATAAATATAAACTAGATTTGAGACTGCGTGGTAGGTCCTATCTGGACTCGGGTTTGTTCTTGGGTGGTTTAAACATTTTCATTTTCTTAGTCGACTTGGCTTTCGATCCCCCAGCTTTAAACGTCTGCCAACTTTCGACCCTGTTCTGGCGAGATTCCTAAAATAAAACATCGTACAGTGATCGGCCTAGGAGACAAATGAGGAGAATACCTCGAAATTCTTTTGCCATTCTTTTTCCGCTTTCTGTTTCTCTTCTTCTTCTATTTCTTGTTCCCGTTTTCGCTTCCTTTCTTCCTGATCTCTTTCCGACAACTCACGTCGTTTTCTTTCCATATCTGCAAAAAGTTTCATTGTGAGAACATAAACAGAATGTTTATATTTTTCTGGATCATCTTCGGGGATTCCATCTTTTCCCTCCTTTTTAGCTTTCTTCCGCTTATCAGCAAGCTATAAATAACATTTTTCACATTGGCATCAAATTAAGAAAATAAACTCTAAGAACCTCTTTGGTATAACATTACCCACCATAATATCCGTCCTTCCTTTGGCCTCTTCGACTATATCTAGACATTTTTTTCTCGTCTCTTCACTTTCTAGCGTTCTCCATGCTTTGTTCACCACCTCGAATGCTTGTTGCGCGCGTTCTGGATCATCTTGATTTTTGTCGGGATGCACAAGTATCGACAACCTACGATATTTCTTTTTGATATCTTCTATCGCTGTTTCCGGCTCGACATGCAAAACTTCGAACGGATTTAAATTGAAATACGTGGAACCAGGTCGTAAGAGTCGTTCTATTTGTTGTTTGGGTGTTAATACAGAATCGCGCTTTTCTATTTCTTTTACCTAAGCAAATATAACTAACCTATAAATAAACTTGAGACATATAATATTTTTACCTCCGTATAGTATTCGTTGAATGCGACCTCTTTAGTTGAATGTTGAGCCATGGCATTGAATATATATATTTTAATGTTGAACTGTTATTATTAGGTACACCTTTCAGTATTTATATTTATAAATAAAATATGACATTTAACGAAAACGATTAGCGTGAGCTATTTTACCGACCCATCAAATGTTATTCAGTACCTCGATCCGAGATGGCTGCATACGTTCAGAAATTAAATTATATTAAAATACATAGTATTTAATTTTTTAGGTCGTCCAGTCTCGAAGACTAAATCATTTCCTTTTTTTTAACATTTTGGTAATGATAATAATTTTTAAAGAATATGATAAATACAAAAATCTGTTGCTATATGCATTGCGAGAACGTTAATTGATAACATTGATAACAGAAAATATCTAAAATACAATGTGGATTATTAGTTGCCAGCCGAGGTCAAATCTAAAATTAATGCTCTATCGTACATAACATTTGTACGTTTTACATATTGTAACATACATTATCAACTACATTTGTGTGCTTTTCATTACATAGTTTGTAAGATTATACCGTATTCCATATACAATTTTAATTTGAGCGCGTTACAATAAATACTAGCAAGTTTATAAAATCATTTGAAACCAAAAATTTAAATAAGCATCTTATCACTACATAGTTGACATTGTAATTTCTTTGCCTGAAAATTGGCAATCATGCAGGTAGACTGGGGTTTTTATTAATTTTTCGTGTAATTATGATTACGCTCACAGGGAAACTAGCAAAATTTTATTTAGCTGGTTTTATCCTTCGCCGAATTTCACACAAATTATTGAGTAAGTAGCCCTTACCATGTAAATTAAGTTAAGTTTTCACATTGTTTAAATCCAACGATATAAATAAATGAAATATTTAGTAATTTGTATGTGGATCATTCAATTTATGTTGATTTTGAAGTACCTAGTAACATCTTTAATATGAGAATCGGCAAAGTAAATTAGTCACGTGTTGTTTCGGATTCATTTCGCGAATTAAGCCGCCCGAAATGTGTTCCGCCCTTCTAAGATTAACACCAGTCAAGTGGTACTTCACACGATGTGTTAACCCTTAGCACGGTGTAAAAGCTATTAGCAGCCCCCTCGCTCCTGGTGGATCCGATCGCTAAATCCACTCGACACAAATTGGCCCGTAAATTGAATACCGGAGACAATAAATCAGTTGTAGAATCGTAACGCACTCTGTGCCGCTTTTTTAGTGAGTTATGTTAAAGTGGATTTATTGTGCGGATTAGGTTTTTGTGCTAATGAATTAAGCAATTTGTTCGTCGTTTTAGTCGCTGGTATTTAAACGAATTAACTTGTATTTTTAAAGGGTGATATAGTACGGGCGAAAATTATTTCGTTCTGAACTAGTAGTAGTAGTGTGATCAAATAAGTTGGTCCTGGCGTTTGCCTACATTATAAATTAGGTGCGGAATGCGAGAGAAATCGGAATAATAATTTAGCTGTGACAACCCGTTGCTAATGATTTAGCGCCCTTCATCTAATTTTGTTATTACATAGTCTATTTTGTTACGCATTGTAACCTATATTTAGATAAATTGCGTGGGTGGTTTAATCGATAATTCAGTTATTGTCGACATTCCTTTATCATATGATATTTGTTTTAATACATAACTGTTTATTTTCTAAAAATTAAATTGAAGCAAATTTGCTATCAATGTTTTATTTAACTATAAGTTTTTGTAACCAGCTTCTTAGTTGGTTTTTAGTTCATTTCCTATGTCCGTTAAGATAAAATTCCCCTTCGAGTAATTCACATTGTGCCTCAACAGTGTGAAGTATATGGTGGGCTATGCAAGGAATTCTAATGACGGATGCCGATTTTTTTCCAACGAAAGGTCAAAGATTTTCGTATGGGACTGAACCCAATTTGAGAGCCATCGAGCAACCAAACAGGGAAGGCACTCATCGAAGCCATACCTCCATATTTTGTTAACTTAATCTAAAATTATATCCAAACTAACACAAGGCTTCGAATTGTAATTATAGGTCGACCCCGAATTAGGTCGAACCCATGTCCAAGAATTCCTGATATTTTCGATTTTCCACAAATTTTGCAAAATTCCTAAAATCATATATCCCATAAAACAGTTTGAATTTATGGATTTTTTAATAAAAACCTAATCTAACGAAATTTTATTGAGAATTCGATTTATTGCATTTCGATTCAAAGTGAAATACGTGACCTGAATCAGTGCTCCACCTAAAGAATTTCGTGTTGTGAAAAATTGTTCGAACTGTATTTACAAATTCGACTTCATGATTATCAAGGATAACACATTTTAACTGCTACTAATGCGTAAATAATCTTGCCATGAATATGTTTATAATTGCCAATTGCTCAGTTTAAGGCAAGAAAGAAAGAAAGAGAAAGGGAAAATAGCCATTCGAGAAATCATAGGTAACAAGTACTGTTTTATGGTTAAAGAAGTGAAAAGCCAAGTTTGTAAGTAATACTTCCTGGCACTATTGGCTATTATTAAAAAATCAATCTAAAACGCTTTTAAGAAACTAAATTGGAATACGGTTGCAAATAAACGCAAATAAGGAAGTCAAACCAAACGTAGAATCTCTGAGGAAGTGGTTCAAGGTGTCAAGGACCACGTCAGTCCTTCCACTCTAGTCGAATCATATTGCTGTTGTTCGGATAGCCGTCTGAAATATCTGGATAGTGTTTGACGAATGAATTACATCAAAACAATTGTAAATAATGGTATAAGGGATTCGATTTAGTAATCAACTATTTATTAACATTTTCTGTTAAGTTTTCTTAACCAAGATCTTGTTCGGGCGTCGTTGTAGATCATTACATCATGAACGCCATACCAGACCACATAATATTTACTTGGAATTTATATTACGTAGCGATAATTAACAACGCAATTATCGTCTGATATTTATAATTGGTGCTTAATATTGCATTGTTTTATTGCGACTAAGAATTAGGATACAGCACCAAATCGTTTCGCAGAAAATATTAATGAGCAGTATATAAATGTGCAAGTGCAACGAAGCGGCGAATTCGCAACGCAGTAATATAGAAATCTAAACCAATATGCCAAAACGTACTGACGTATACAGTCAGTTTCGTTATTTCCATTGCAACAAAGGACTGTAATTATTATACTCTGTGATCGAGACGCGATTAAGCTTTATCATTTTATTATCGCGGTAATCTTATCAAATAACACAAAGGTTCATTACCTAACACAATGTCGCATTTATTGAAAACGTAGCTGCAACTTTAGCGCCCAACATATGGTTATATATGACAGTAAATCTTGTTTATTAAACATTCACTCGTTATCCGCTGGTACGATTTATAACTACGAGCAATACTAAGAGTGCAATTTGGCACGATCAGAGTAAAAGCTTTGTAATAATCAACGTATGGGTTTCTAGAAAGTATTTGTCAGTGTTCATGTTATTAGACTAACGATTATCTTTAGTCTTTTTACTTCCTTATACTTTATGTATAAGGAAGTATAGTAATCATAAAAAATTTCGACCTCGAGGTTTTAACTAGTGATGGGCATAATCGAGATATTTCAATAATCGATTATTAGTAATCGATATAATTTAATAATCGACTAATATTAGTAGTTAAAATTAGTAGTAGTCGTACTAATACTAATTAATGTAGCGTACAACATAAACGTTCTAATACCACTAACAGTGTGTTTTCTAAAGCCGTGCAACTTACAAATTTACATCGAAACAAACTATCGTCTAAAAATTTAGATCAAATTACATTCCTTAATACCACATTCTTATAAATTTGTTTTTATTAATTTAATTATTATTGTTTAATCTAGAGATATTAATTTATTATATAGGTACCTTTGTTTTATTGAGAATTATACTTTTGTTGTTATTTGCTCATATTTTTTATATATTATTGTGGCATTTTATAAATATTATTGTAAATTTTGAAGCGTTTTATTTACTAACGCAATATCATCAACACGATTGTACTTATTTAAATTATTGTATTCTTCAATCCGACAATGACGATCGGTCGAGACAAAAAATAATTGAAAGAAAAGCTTCGCTTAGCGATACGACTAATTAGTTGCCACAATCGAACGAGTCCAATGTTAAAATAAAATATCTCGAACCTGGAACTACTATTAATATTTAGTGGTGGGGTTAAAATATATCGAGATATCGACCTTCTCGGTCCGCTGCCACACGTTCCGTGATCGACGTACGACTACTAATTTAGTACTACTAATTTTCAGAGTGCATAGTCGATTATCTCGAGAGATTTTAATAATCGACTAATTCGTGTATCGCATCTCGATTATTCCCATCACTAGTTTTAACGAATATACGGGTGTTAGGGTCGTTATGGTTTACTCTTATCACCTTTTTCGGTATTTCGAAAACGGTATAAGTTATCGCAAAATGTTCTTATAAAAGATATTGTAATTCTAAACAACTTTTATTTGAAATATTTTTTCGAAAAATGGAGTATAACTGAGTATAAGGAAGTTCAGTGCGGACCACTGCAGATTTTTTCGTATTACTATAAAATATCACTTATGTGAGTAGGAAAACTTTAAAACTCTGATACTGTTGGGGTTGCCTAATAACATTATAATTTAGAAAAAACCGATGCGAATCCGTTAGATTGTTACAACATGTCTGGGAGTGATTATTATAAAGAAAATTAGTTTTAACTTATCATTGGTACCACAATGCCAAATTGTAGCACATTTTCTGCATCGAGGAGGTGGTGTAATAAAATATTTTTACTTTGTTAAAGTGTACTTTTCAATAATTTTAATAATAGTTCGCAGAATCAAGCATCTTTTTATTAAGTTGTGTACATACCTTTGTGATTTTTACATTGCTCTAACTGTGGTCTGATTTGGAACCTGGTAATAGTTTTATTTTGTGTTGCGATTTATAACAACAGAGACGTTGATATCGATCAGTATTCATGTAGAAAGCTCACAATTTTCTGCGCGGGGCTATTAAGAACGTGGTAGCACACTTTATACTACTTGTCGTTTCCTGGTTATGCTATGGAATTATATATAAAATATTGATAAGATCCATGGATTTGGCAAGTTCTCGCCGGTTTGTGTAGTTGGCCGCCAATCTAATGCATGAGGTTGAAGGCTACTCCAAATAAAAATCATAATTAAAGTAAATTGTACACCACTTACGGTACGATGCAGTAGCAATGTAGTAGTAGTAGTAGTAGTAGTAGTAGTAGTAGTAGTAGTAGTAGTAGTAGTAGTAGTAGTAGTAGTAGTAGTAGTAGTAGTAGTAGTAGTAGTAGAGCGCTAGATAGAAGAATAATAATACATATTAGCCAATCTTCCATGGATGAATTTGGCACTTATTATCACTTCGGTTAGCAAAAGGAGGTTTGGAGATAGATATATAAATAATGGTGGCGACATTTTATGGAATTAGTTTAACGGCTGGGATACATGAAGTCTAGCCTCGAAAATACCGATTGAAAATGAATCAGATTTGCACGAAAACCTGGAACTAAGCTTACAAAAGTCGTAATAAGATTGATAATTTTATTCAACGATTTGCATGAAAACTGCTAAGCTTATGAAAAAGCTGTCGTAATGTCGATTGACTCGTAATATCGATTGATTCTAATCGTTGCGGCCGCGGGCGCTGATAATTTCATTTTAAGATTTTTACTTAAATGTTTCTTCGAGTGATTTGTATGAAAAATGCAACTAATATTATAAAAATACTGCCGTAAAATCGATTGATTCAAATCGTTGCGGCCGCGGGCCCTGACAATTACATTCTACGATTTTCTTGTTAAATGTTTCTTCGAGTGAATATAAAAATTCAAGTGATATCTTCAAAAAACTTAGATATAGCAGTCTCATACAAATATTCCTTTCTGGTCCACGTTCTTCCATCAGAACCATCAACGGTGGCTTAATTCCTCTTGACTCTGAGACCATCACAATTTGTTATCGAAAGCACTACATGCAATATTTTCAAAAATATGCTCTTGAGGACCTGTAAGAGCCAAGAACGAATGAACATACTTAACACAGAAATCTTCTTAAATTTAATGACGTAACATAAATCTTTGTAATGAAACAATACGCTAAAATGTTACTTTACATTTCTGGTCGTTTTAGCCAGGGCGTAACTAGTTCCTCTCATCTCATCTATTGTGCCTCCACGTCTACCTTGGTTTTTAACTCTTGTTCGATTGTTTACATGCTTAATGCCGATACTATTTTTGCCTCGATATTTTACTATTATAAAGGTATTTTGAACGCAGTGCTGCATATCAGTTCTGCCACCAATTTTCTTAACTTTTAAACACGAAACTGCCTCGGACGATGCGAATTAAAATGTTTCGTCAGTATGCTTTATAATAAAATAAAATCCATCCAGATGTGATTATTTAGAGCTACCCAGCCTCTATAACAAATTTTATACTCAGCGATCATTTACCAGTGATGTCATTTTGGTCGGCGAACAATCCAAAAATATCATAATTCTATTTTTTTATAAAGATATCACCATTACAAATAACTTTAATTGCCGGTTGAAATTTTGATCCAAATCTAATTATAAGTATCAACATTTGGGTTCAGATAAAAAATCAATGTTGTCAGATTATGAAATGCGGCGTCGATTAGTAAATCTTTAAATTATTAACATGGGAATATTGTGAAGATGAGAATAATTAAGTTTTAATGATTCCATAAATAGGGATATATGTAAGCACTAACAATGTCCATTGATATATAGGCTACAGCTTGTTAATGGCCCGCCACTGGATTTGAATTAATCATGGGATCACAATTGTTCTCACTCTAGAAACACCGAATATTTTGAGAAAAAATTGATCCTAAAAATAGTTTTATATTTTTTATCAAACTTTTAAACAATCTCTCTTAACAAACATTATTATAAAACAAAATTCAATAATCGACAATGGACCGTTATTTTCGATTTGCCGACGTTTTACCCTGACGCGTTGCATCATCCTTTGGACGACGACAGTGTCTCTAATTTTTCTGAATATACGGCGTCGGAATTGTTGTTCTAGTTGTGCTTCCATTTCGTTAGTATAGACTTACCGACTCAATATTCCCCAGAACTCTTCTATATGATGACCTTGAGGTAGATTGTGAGGATTGTCTACTTTGGTTACAAAGTTGATGTTATTAGCCTCATACCAGTCTCTTGTGATTGTTGCATAATATCATGAAGCAAGATCGGGCCAAAACATTATTTCATCATCTGCATGATGTGTGTTCAAAAAATTAGGTACTTTTGATGGACATCTCTGGATATAACGCCCTGTATCCCCGTACAACGCCAACTGCGAGATTATTCCAGCCTCAGATATTGCAAACCATACTAACATTTTGTGGTCACTTTCTTGCTTTTTAATATAACATCTTTTGGGACATTCTCGTAATCGTCCGTGTAGGAACCATCGTTGCTCGTCATGTCAGAGTGGGACAAAGTGAAATATTTTTCATCCGTCACCATCATTTTCTCAACGAAATGCACTCGCCTTAACGTGCGTGAACATCTCACTATTCTCTCTAGGTCTTTGTAGTTTGGAGCTTTCCTTCTTTTTCGGAAGACAATATTATTACTTATAGGGTGCTAAACACTTCCTTCGAACATTAAATCTCCTGGCCCGTTTTTGCCCTGAGATTCCAGTTTTGTGATATTCCTTCTTGACATTCTTTGATTGTGCGATAAATTATCGATTTGCTTATGTTTTGATCTCAATAAATATCGACATGTTTCATTTCGATATTCAAACCAAAAATTTTTGCATTGTTTATTTAGATGACTGACCAGTAAAATTTCATTTCAATGACTTGCTTCATTACATCCATTTTGTCATTCAATCAACCCAGGTGATTTTTCCCCAAAACTTTCGGACTATATGTTATACGCCAATTAAAATTAAATTAGTGTGGTGCTTGATACTCCGTGGCCTTCCTAATTTAATAATTCCTTCTCCAATTGACCGTATACTCTCTCACAACCTCTTTATGGTGCATTTGAATCTTTCTTCGAATCTGTCTCAACAGGTCCACGAATTGTATTTGTATATGTTGTTAATTGATGTTTACTTGTAGTCTCATATCTCCGTATTTGTATCTCAACAATAATTACCATACTACTTCCAACTATTTTCATTCGCATGTATACTCTCTCGTCAACATTAAGAGCAGCCACAATTTTTACATATTTATGTATACAAAAAGGTATGTCATAAATGGCAATTTTGTAAGACCATTACATACGAATTCCTGTTTCGATTAATTTAATGTAATATTTGCGGTTTTATTGTTTCAAACTTAAATGATTAAATTAATGTTTTGGTGCAAATTGAAGTAGTATTAAAAAAATTATAGAAAATATGTTTGTAAATATAATTGGATAAAATTAAGATTTTTACGCGAAAGCTGCTTTGCTTTCACGATCAAGTTAACCCTGATTTATAACACGTATTAATTTCAACGCCTTTATGGATATGCGAATTTCTGACGTTTTAGTAATCGATAATGTGCCAACGCCGCTATTGGTCTATGTTACTGATAGAACGTCATAGGATTTTTAGAAAATAATTAATTATGTGGTGATTACACGTAATACGATTTATAAAGCGGTACCCAACAACGTGGTTAGTTACTCGTAAAATAGTATTTCAAATATGACAAGTAAATGTAAATGTACTGAACATATAGTGGTTTCGTAAGGATATTGCAACAGTTTTATTTTATCAATTTAATCGTTAATAGCCGCATAAGCTATTAAAATATTATATATGTAACCGATTTTAGTCTTAATTATTATTAATATTCGCCAATTATTATGTGTTCCTATTTCATTAAATAAATATGAAATCTTTTTATCAAAATAAATTGGCATTACGTTTTTATAAACTCTGCCACTAACAAAGTTTCATTTTAAGATTGGCTGCGTTGAAACTAAACCTATAACTTTATTTCAATCTCGGACATAAATGAAGACGTATTGCCGAAGAACCCATTACTGGAATTCTTTTGCAGGCGTCTTTGATTGTTTCGAGTACTTTATCTAAATAGTTACCTTGTAAGGTTACAGTAATTGACTAGTATACAATTATATAAGATATATAGTTTAACGTGCAATTAGTGCATAAACACTTCGAGAACATTACGTCTATTTAATGGATTAGCAAATGCGTCACCGTAATGAATCTTTTATAATGGAGATTTTCCTCTCTAAATGTTCCATGTCACGCTTATCAAAGGTCATGATAATTAATGCGAAATATATAAGTTTTATTGCAAATTATAATGTGTCGATGCGATCGCAGTTGCAATAGGATATTTCTTGACATTAAACTTTTATAAAACTTCGTCGACAAATATAAATTGAAACTCGTGACGTTCATTTGAATAGCTGTTGAATATGATTTTCTCTCGCCATTTTCAATTTTGCATTTGGAAAATAGGGTCCTCACTTCCCTACTGTATATCCCAGAAACATTCAGTGTAATATATCAATCGATGAGAAAAATATTTCAATAAAACTACATTTAATAACTTTGTTATTGATTCGAATTTTAATAATCGTAAGCAGGTATAATGTATTCGATGACTATTGTTTAAATATGGCACACATAATTTAGGTTTAATTAAAACTTTCTTTCAATTCTTATACCATCTTACCCTTCCATGTCCGTTTGTTACAAGGTGCAATCGGCTTGTTTTACCGATGAATTTATATGCACAATTTATAGCGTTCCTCTTATGCATTATTTCGAGCAAAATTATTTTCTGTTGGATTCCAAAATTAACGACGCAAATAGATTAAATGAATAGAGTAGTTAAATAAAGCCCGAACACGGTCATTCTGTGTAGTGTACGTTCTTATTCGCAATTAAAGTAGGTTTTGGTATTTTTTTCAAATTTAAGTTTATGTATCAAATAAAAGTCCATAATTTACGTTTCCTGTTGAATAATGGGAAATGTGTCCTAAATTATGACCACGTATCTTTTTCACTTTATTTGTGATAAAAATATTAATTTTTGAGTTTACAAGTTTAATAAGATTGCATTATCAGCAAATATAGAAAAAAAAATAGAAATTTAATAGCATTACTAGCAAAAAAAACTTGTAACGACAGCTAGAAGTCAAGGAAATGAAGAATGAAATTGAAAACAAAGACAAAATTTAAATGAGTAAGACAAAATAGTAAGTAAGACAAAATATATGCAAAAGTAAAACCCAAAGCAATACAAATAAAAGTGTAACAGAAAACATAGGTAAAATGAACAAATGCTTCAAGCTTACATCGTTTGAAAAAAAAATGGTGGAGCGAAAAACATATAAGAATACCAAAGCAAAAACTAAGAAGAAAAGTAAGGTATACAAGAAAAGGCCGAGC
The DNA here is from genome assembly GCA_959613385.1 of Geotrupes spiniger. Classification (NCBI taxonomy): domain Eukaryota; kingdom Metazoa; phylum Arthropoda; class Insecta; order Coleoptera; family Geotrupidae; genus Geotrupes; species Geotrupes spiniger. The sequence continues at coordinate 27,527,124 of OY390737.1, read as the reverse complement.
AGTCAATAGAAAAATCAAAGTATAAAACAACAAGGAAAATAAGAATACTAATAACTCAGACACACTAAAAACGAAATAAAATGTATTAATGGTAATCGAAATGCATAAACCAACAAAATATGAATAAATGTACTATAGGGGACAACAGAACAAATAAATTCAACGTAAATTAAGATGCCAGAGTCCAACTAAAACAATATTGTCTAGCGATCCACCAGTTAGTCTTCATGGACCTGTATTAATTAATGTTCACTACACCATTGAGGTGTAAGATTAGACCATCTTTCGTGTAAATTATATATACAGTGTGTTTCACTTAAGAGTGTAACACCCTCATATCTTTTTTAGTTTTAGTCCAATTTTAGTAATTTTTTTCTCAAAAGTAGAATACCTATTGCTCTATTTACGCCCAAAAAACCAATTGCCTTCTTTAAATGCAAAGCAACCTGCGATGTCAAAATAAACGGCAAAAATCAAGAAATCACTTTAGGGATTTTTTTATCGAAAAATTTTACTAGTAATAATTGATCAGAATTGCCCAAAAACCCTAAATCCAAAATTTTATGAAAATTAAAAATGTTAAAATTTCCCGTAAAAGTCCGTAAATACTTACTATTAGCTGCGCCGAAAAAAGGATGCTGTGAAAATTTTGTTTGAAATAAACTCTGAACTGAACCTAAAGTGATTTCTTGATTTTTTCCATTTATTTTGCCATCGCAGGTTGCTTTGCATTTAAAGAAGACAATTGGTTTGTTGGGAGTAAATAGAGCAATAAGTATTCCACGTTTGGGAAAAAATTACTATAATTGAACTAAAAAAAAAGATATGATGGTGTTACACCCTTAAGTGAAACACACTGTATATACAGTCGAATGCAAGAAAAAGTAGACACGAAATTTTCGGCTGCTTGGACAAACTTGATATTAGCAATGTCATGTAAACGTCAGTATTGTCATTTCAGTGATATTTTAATGAACTAGTGAGTCGTAAGCGTAGATACCCCGAACTAGAGCCCCGAACGACCGTTACTGGAGAAATAAGTCAAATATCATGTGGATTAAGAAAACTTACTGAGAAAAGCCACATTTATACAACAACAATTTGAGGAAAATCAATTACAGGAAACTGTTTTTGTCTACTTTTTTTGCATTCGACTGTATATATATATATATATATATTTATATATATTAAAATTCTTTGGCACACTTGATTTTTAAGAAAATCGAGATTCGAATTTCATCTTTAGAGTCTGAAAGAAAAAATGTGAGGATTGTGTCTTTTATCAAAGTAAAATCACAGAAGCCGCTAATTAATTCTGAGTTTATTAAACAAACATTTAAAATACTGTTTGCTAAGCCTTAAAACGCACATTTTGATTTGAAAATCAAGGAGGCAGACAAGTGAAAAATTATGGACAAAACCGATAATTCTAACAGAGTTGTCCACATTTCTGTTGAGTATATCTAATCCAAAAGTACTTAGAATACACAAATCATGTAATTCAATGAGACCTATTATTTCAGGTATTAATTTAACTTGTTATCAAAATAATTCAATAATTTTCTGCAATAATTTTTGCAAATTTATTCATTGGTAATAATTCATTAAAAAGACAACTATTTCAAATTATAAAAAGGTGACGTGGGTTCATTTGATGCAAGTTATTCCTGATACTCTGAAATGTGTGATTTATAGCAAAAATTAAAGAATACTTTTCAATTTGAAAGTATGTTCTACGAATAAGAAGTAACAGCTATGGATAATCGCGTGTCTCCATTTATACACAGTTTATTTTGAAATAGATTTCAAAAAAATATATTTCCTTGCATGGATTAGGTATCTAAATACGAAATTTTAAATTTTCAATGAAAAAAACTAATTATTGCCATTTACTAAATACGTTAGTAAATAAACTTATTGACAATACAGAAATAGTTATGCTCCAAGAACAAACTAACGCGAAAAATTTATAACGACGAATTAAAAACATGACTGTCAACAGAAAATATGTTTTTCACTGACAAAAGATATAACAATTAACTTATTAAAAACAAATATATCCTATTAGGGGTCCTTACGACAAAAAGGTGAATGCAGCTACTGATGAGGAATCAAAAGCTCACTACACAATATAGAAAACTTTTCATTTAAGAAAAGCTTGTCTTTCTACTTCATGAAAAACCGCCCTTCCGCACATTTCGAATGGCCCTGTATACTATTCCCGCAAATTGTGGATTAATGTTTTAGCAGTTCATGGCCTATCAGATGGTTCTGTGACCGTGCCTCGTTACCTAGAGAAGAAGGGGCGAGTGAAGTGATATCTATGTTGTTAGACGCAACAAATAACTTTCCGGATAATAAAATACATGACAAACTTGACTTAATCTCTGGCTGTCCCAGACAAAACAAGAACAAGACAATGGTTCAGTTTATGCACTGTTTGGACCATGTCTTAAAAAAATCAAGACAGTTACCTACCTATTTCCTATGAGATGGCACATCTATTTTCCGAATGATCAAGATTTCGGATTAAAGGGAAACAAGAAACAAAGCCGACACAGTAACACTTCCAGAACATTGGGATAAAGTGTTACATTATGTGCGCAAATATATTTCACCATTCAATCCGAACATAAAGACCCACTATAACTTTATCGGTATTAAAAGCGTCCTGGGACATTTTTCTTGAAACACCAAAACCTCCACTAAAACTACAACAAGTGAGAATGGTGTTGTTCCACAAAAATGATATTTATGCTAATCTGCCAAAATCGTACTATAGCTTGTGGTGGGAAAGGCGTATTGTGATAAATATGTAGGTCCCTCAAAGGCACAGTAAATTCTCGTGAAAAGCTGCAAGAACTTTCCCAGTACCTTGAAACCAGAAACAGTTTCACCGTACAGTCTTTATTGGAGAATTTTTGTAATATTATATGAGCAATATGGTATTACAAACTAAAAATTAATAGTAACTTTCTGCAAAATCCGGACGAGTCCAATGATTTTTATTGGTTTTCGCAACATATGTTGTGTATTTGAATTATTATAGTATCTATGTGAAGTTATCAATGAGAACTTTAAGTGGTTAAAAGTTACAATTTTTTCCACGCTCTGAAAAGTGTAACTTACCGTACAAGTTTCTAACAATTGTCATTGTTAGACTTTTCTAGTTTTTGGCAGAATTCGTATGTACGAGGGCATTCTAGGAAATAGTACAAGTTTACGCATTCCGAAGGCATTACTAATTCAATTAAAAGCAATGCGGTGTAGGTGTCTAAAGTTACATTGTAGCTTTACGGAAAACTAGTTAGAGTTTGTGTTCTGTTCGGTGGGTGAGTTTTTGACTGTTTACAATGGCGCATAAGATAGTAAATCCCGCAAAATGCGAAGTGCGACCCGTGATCGGTTCTTTGCGGAAAACGAAAATCATCGCAAGATTACTGAAGTGTACTGTATGGGAAAATGAACAAGTCATCTATAAGGCGCTGTGTTCGAAATTTCAGAATGCAGAGATAATGTGCAGGAGAAAGATCGGCCAGGTCGTCCGTCCCTTATCACCGGCGATCTGAAGAAACGTGTCGATGATTTCACCAGGGAAGGGCTCATAAACATTGCTCCATGAAATCGTGACAGACGGAGAAAAATTTGCTCAAGATGGGTGCTCAAAATGCTTACCGAAAAGCAATTTCGAGTAACTTTCCTGTACCATATTGTTAGTGATGATGAACCTGGGTGTGTCATTTCACACATGAAACCAAACGCAAGTCTATGGGGTGACGCAGTCCACTGTTACCAACAAGACCGAACAACTATAAACATTCTTTTTCCATGAAATTGGTTATGGCCTCAGACTTGGACTTGGGACCGAGAAGTCTATTGCTGGTAGATTTCATGCTCGAAGGGACGACGCTGCGTATGGACATCTAAAAGTGACTCATTTGTTCATTACATTCAAGAATTTCTGGCCCGGAGATCGTTTCCAAAGTGATGATGACTTAAAAGAAAGTGGACAGCATTGGCTGGCTAAGTTGGCAGTAGAGTTTTACGAGGAAAGCATAAACAAACTGGGTTCAAGATACAATAAATGTCTCAATATTTAGTTTAAATAAATTAAATATGACTAAATGTATTTTCATTTACTTTCATTTAAATAAGACGATTATTTACTTTCCTTCATTTTTCTTTTAATTGTAGGTAAACAGGTACTACTTTCTGGACTGGCCTCGTATATTCGTTAAATTAGTAGTTAAAGTTCATTGTGGATCTACCTCATCGTTGTGTTGGTGCTGCTAGAGTACTTTGTCCTAATATTTTATACTAATAACCATATTGTATTGGGGAAGATTTTACAAAGATTGAATGTAGGCTGTCATGGCCATTGTACCATAAGGGTATTGTCGTGGTTGTTGAAGTAAACTTGTCGTTTCGCTGATCATACTCCCAGCTTCTTCAGAAGTTTCCTAAAGACTGATGTTGATATATTTTCCCTCTCCTCGCTGCTTCGCTTCGTTGATGCGTATCTGTTATATTCCGTTGATCCTTATCCGTTATGGTCCGCTGATCTGTAAATGATGATTCTCCTGGATTCGACCTCGAAGGTCCTGGTTGTGTATTTGGCAGTCCTTGCTCTGTCTTTGATGGTTCTTTTATTCAATGCCTTACTTAGTCTGTATCCACTTCTCGGGTGAAGTTGTTCGGGTTCTTCATTATTTCCCAGGATTCTCTCTTCATCCGTGGGTAGTAGTGACTATTTCTGGCAAGCATTTCCCCGTCGTTGTAGCCGTAAACGGTTTATTTTGTTAACAGTGCTGAACCTAAGATTGATTTTCTTCTTCTCTATGCTTATCCAGCTGGTTTTGTTCTAAGTCCTTCTTATTTTTCATAGCCCGGGGTAGTTTCTTAATCTCCTGTGGATTGTAGCCGTTCTTCTGTAATACATCCTTCACATTTTGAATATCTTCGGTTTTGGTGCCAGCATCACTAATTTGATGTGACTAAGGATGTTTTACTGTTGTGAATGGTGATGTGAGGCTGCGTATAGATATCGGTCTGTATGCCCCAATCTTTCACTGTCGTTGCATTATACTAATACGCCCGGAGAAAGTAAGCTCCACCGTAATGTTGGTATGTTGTCCATTGATGTGTTCCTTGAATGCGTGTAGACTGTCCTTACCGTGGGGCCATATCACGAAAGTGTACAGGTCAATTGTATCCTCCTTGTGGTATAATCCGTTGTCTGATGAGCTCTAGAGTTTGCTCCACTGGCACCTGCTGGTCATTTGATGTTGATATATAAACTCCACAAAATGTTCCAAGTTCTTTACAAAACTGTTTGTCAAACCCACGTACTATTGTAGTTGTTTAGCAACATATGTGGCGAGTTTGTACTGTGGAGATCCACAGGTGCTTACAATCGGTCGTAGAGGGTTTCCAATTTTGTGTGGCGGCTTTCTGATCGTTGTCATAGCGGGAGTTCACCTCAATAACTCCTAAAACGTAAACCAACAAGTTTGAAAAGCTGCATCAAAAGAAGACCGAAGTACTACCAGGACTGGGTATTAAGAAGACTGGCGAGAAGCTCAGCAACCAACCGCGCTGTGTGAACAAACCAGAGTACTTCGAAAGGACTAAATTTCGCTATTTTACCAAGCAGGATATAGAAGGATCAAGTCACTCAAGCCGAATGTGCAATAAGGACTCTACCAGCAGAAGAAGCAGAATAAATGAGACAAGAAATAAAAAAAAATACTCTGCAAAACTAAACCACTATCTAAAAATATTTCAAGGGCAGGAGAGGACACATTGAAAGAACTACGTAAAAATAAATATACCATCGCTCTACGTGCCGATAAGGGCAGGCTACAACGAAAAGATCAATTTAGTGTTCGGTATCCAATAACTATAAACGTCGAACAAGGAAAGCGATCAAGGAGTAAGCCACGCCGAAGGAAGAACACCGACGTCTACTCAGCCTCCAAGACTATACCGAATGGTATGCAATTAAAAAACGAAACGAAACGAACGCTGTAGACAGACGAAAAATCCACATAAAAGCAATTGAAAAACAATAACAAAACTCGTTCATATTATAGGAAGAAAAAGTTAAACACCGAAATTCCACAGTGAATTAACAACGTTTTAAAGTTAACAAAATATATATAATTCTCGATTTTGATTTTTTTCTTTCTTCCATTGTCGCCTTTTTGTTTTTTAATTTGCTTAATTTCTACTTGGGTTCATTTCATATGTTTTGTATTTATTGTCTCGTTTTTGTTTATTTGTAATGCACGTTATAGTGACAATTTTTGTTGATTTTATGTGCATTAAGTGATGAGAAATTAAAGTAGACACGAGACAAAATAAAAAAACTAATTTGTAAGATCGATTCTTGGAAATTTCAGGACCCGGCTATATTTCATTCAACGTAATCAATTAATTATTCAATAATCCATTGTTGTATTTATGGCAGTATCATTTATCTCGTTTTGCGTCGGATTTTTTCGGAGTATTTTAATTGTTTATTGCAAGTGGCACATTTATAGTGAGTGTTTTCGAGTTTTTCGCGCTCGCATTGTGCGTTTTCGCCAATTACACAGGTACAATGTCACGTGTAGAAAACGGTGCGTGTGCCACATTACACAATCACCACGAATGCGTGCGTGGCGCCGTATTCTGCGCTTGCGTCAGTGGGTCCGTCCTCCAACGCCACGATCAAGCTATTTTAGCACCGCCACACGGTGTGTGTATTCCGTGACGAGAAGTGGTTCGTTCGACTCGGCGTCGTACTGCGTCAGCGTGTTTATCTTCCAATTGGAAACGCATTTCTTTGACTGTATCGTGGACGTTATCGCCAAGAATGGTCTGTCCGTCGATGGCAAAGGGCTTTTTTGTCGAAATTTCTTAGTGTCGTTCGGATTGCGGTGAAACGAAACTTTGTGCGTCTTAAATGTGTCGTGCTATCTTAAAACTCTGAACTTACTGGACTGTTATCACACATACACTGACGTATCGAAATAGAGATGACTTGTTGAACTGTGTTGTTCCATGGTGGGTTCATAGTTTCACGTGAGTGCCGAAGGTATTACCCAATTGCGACGTCGATTATATTTAGCGACTGATTGTGTAACCGCTGCGATTCTTCGGTCTGCGTGCATTACACCTGACAATCGGCGGCGCTCGCACGTTTATAGTGGTGCAATTCGAGTGAAGGTGAGATTACGCCATTCCGTGACATTGGCCGCAGATTGCTAGCGAGAAAGTCATCATATTCTAATATATGAACGTGGGGTATAGTGCGTGGCACGTTCAAAAAATGAACATTATGGAACCGCTGAACGAACTCGATGGTTTCGAACCGCAAACGCGTGCCCGATCGAACACGTGGCCGCTGCCCCGTCCCGAGAACTACGTCGAACCGGGCGACGAAGCGGGCAACAAGTGTTCCGGTCTTCCCGTGCCGGCGCCTACCTCCGTTCCCGCCAAAAAGAACTCGAGCCGTCGCAACGCCTGGGGTAACCTCAGCTATGCGGATCTAATCACACAGGCGATAACGTCGTCGCCGGATAAAAGGTTGACACTCTCGCAGATATACGAGTGGATGGTGCAGAACGTGCCGTATTTCAAGGATAAGGGCGACAGCAACAGTTCAGCAGGATGGAAGGTATGCATGCACAAATTTATTTATCTAACTGAACTATACACAAAATTTATTTCTACAACTAAATTTATCATGTAGGTAAATATAAAAAAATTCCACAACATTATAAACATTTATATATTATGACTATTCAATGGATAATTATATTTTCTTCTTTACAACGAATTGCGCAATTTGTTATTTTAATTTTTCATTAAATTTTTTAATTTTCGCATTATTAATAATGTTCAAGTAGATTCTACTAGAATTAAATTTGGAAAATATGGATTTATGCTTAAATAAGTATGCTCATGAGCAAAGCAGCCACCGAACAAAATCACGTTGTTCGCAGCGAGCCCCAAATGCGATTAATCTTGCATTACTAATTAATGATTGATGCTTCGGTTGTGACCGTCTGCACCTATAATTTATTTCAAGGCTTAATTAGTCTTCTGGTGTCGTCTCCATAACCACATCACATCGACAACTCATTTTAAAATATCATGTTTTACGAAATTATGATGTAGATAGCATATATACGTACATTTTTTCTGCACTATATAACAGAAAATTTAAAAAACTGCTCGTAATCACGTATTAATTTTTTTGCTGCTCAAGCGCTCATATCAGAAACCCAGATATGTACAAAAAAGACTTTATGGGTTTTAAATTGAATCGATTTGTGAATAAATATACCAACTGTTTCATAAAAATTAAGAGAATTAATTACCCATCACCAAAAGTTTAATAATAATAAAAAATAAACTATTGAAAACAATGATGTAGCGCTTTATCACTAAATTTACTCACATAGCTCTTTCTTATAAAAGGTGAAAATTTTAGTCCCGAAAAGTGAAATAGTGTAAACCCGACGGCACGACTTCAACGATTTGGGGGTGATATCATGTTACGCAAAAAAGAATGTAGAAAGCTTTAAATTCAAAAAAACTTACGGTTGTATTAACGGCTCAAATAAAACAAGTAAAGAAGTTTCAAATTTAAAATAAATAAAATTTCCAAATATTTTTAATGCGGACCAGAATATTATTATGCGCACCAGAATATTATTATTGCGCAATGTGTATCAATTATGCTCCACGAGTCCTGAGCGGATGATACTAGAACGATTAACTTAATTTATATCAGAAACATAACTATTACCGAAAAATCAGAAATATGACTGAGAAGGAATAGATCGCTTGATTCAATGGGGTTGACGGTATAAGAAACATTGCAATTGGGGACAAAAATCCATGCAGAGTTTGATGGGAAACGCAAGAAACATTGTAAATGTCTGGAATTGGAGGCGAAAATCGGATTGGAAACTCTGGCAAAAACTTGATATATATTCTCTATTGTTTGTATTCAGTGGAAATTGAGTGCATTATTATTGTCATATACGAAATTGGAATCACTGAATGACTAAATCCGTAAGAAAATTGATTTTGATGAAATTATTTAATTATTTCCCACGAAAAGTTGCGTCCAAAACATGAAATTTGCGATCGTGCATAATTGAAAGTATTTTGCGAAACAAAACTCGAAGTAATTAATAATAAACCCTTAAAGCCTCGTCTCCTTCTCGATTTGTAAGCCCAATGAAGAAATCGCAAAATAAATATATGTCTGGAGAACTTTTCATTATCTATATTTTCTGGTGACAGCCAAATCAATAAAATTGAAACTATCACCCAGTCGATCGTTCTTACGTATGCAATAAATCGAGGATGGGCAGTGTTAAAAAATTACCATAAATCGCATAAACCTAATTTCTTCGAATAATTCTTGAGGGCCAAGTTTTACAACAGCAAAAATTGTCGTTAATATGTAATTAATATTATTTTTATGCAAGATATTTTACCGGTTCGTCAGTGTGAAATTGTATGTTAATTTCCTCACTTACCTCAATAAATGTCTGCATTATTAATTTTTTATTAACAGTTCCGTTTTAAAAACTACCTGGCATTTTAGGATGTCGATAAAAAATGTGTTTCGTAGGCCCACGTGAAAAGGTTCAAAATCCATAAAGCAATAGGTTTTATGCTTCTTGCAGAAATTTTGGGATGGTGTGGATTTGTAAATGTTTACGTTATTAATACAATTATATGATTTTAATCATCGAAAATTCACCACCAATTAATACATAAATAATATATTTTAAGTCGATTAAATCTATGGTAACATTACATTGTAAAAAATACTAATTAATTTGATTTATTTCTGCATAACTCTGTCCAATTTGCGTTAAAGGGCATCGCAATAATTATTGCAGAACGAGTATTATTTGGAGGCTGAATATGGTTAATAAATTTTTATGTGCTCTTATGTGCTCTAGGCTGCAAGATATCAAAGGTCTTTATTTTGAGCACTTTCCATAAATGAAGTCATTACTCAATTGGGAAATTTATTTCTTATGTATTAACATAATTTTATAACTCGTTTACAATCAACACATTCACTCGTTTGTATGACATTGCATTTACTTTAATAATAACTAATTAATAATAAAAGTCTTTTCCTGACATATTTATTATTATTATTATTAATTTGCTTATATATTTTTTAAACGTAATAAAAATGGGTAACTTTTGATATAATAATGACGACGATTAGAAATTTTATTTAAATGCTTTACAGTTATTTATTAATTTGCTATTTTCAATGAAAATTTCAATTACGATGTACACCGTGTTCCAAAAGTGTCAGGAATAGATCGTCCTGCTCGTTAGAAGCCTATCATCTTTCTATATGTTTTCCTACGCACATAATAAATAACTAATCTGCCATAAATACTAGATTAAAAATAGAATTACACGTTGAGAATAAATTACTCGACCGAAATAAACCATTTAATCTAATTATTATTATCTACTCGTATTTTCCAAGGTTAGCTAATTATTTATAATGATCAAACACTTTCGTAAAACTGGATTTAACGGTTGAAATTAACTGTAAGAATTGTCTCCACGATTCACGAAAAAACTATTGATTTTATTGTATACATTTGTGACAATTAAGTTAGTGAATATAGAGAGAATTTTCTATTTAAAACAACGTTGTTCTGTTTGATTTATTTTGAAATTTTTTATATCAATTACTCACGAGCGATACTCCTGGATTCAGTAGGGAAACTGCAAAATTTAAATTTATTTTTTGAAATTTAGGAAAAAAGCAATATAATATATTTATTATCTCCTTGTGTTGGTGCTTATTTAAATTTAAGTGTTTTACAAATTCGGGGCGAACTGTTCTGTATAATGTAAACAAGTCTAAAGTATACAAGTTAACATGTACACAAACGGGCCAAAATTTTGAACGAACGTGCAACATCGCTGCCTGTGACATACACAGATACGTGCACTTCTGACGGTATACGTCACGGTGCGATATATGTTAGCGATTATTTGTCAAACTCTATTATATTAAAAGAGCGGAAACAAAATCTAAATTATCAATGAGTTATAAAATGTAAGGAACATTAATAAATTTCTCATTCTACATTGATTTGTTTTGTGCAAATGGTGGAAATTACCCAAACATTTATCTAACGTCAAATGTATTCGTGACATACCGTGATATAGTGTTATCAGTTATCTTAAAACATTCCATTCTATTGGCTAATTTAATTTTCATCTCGTATATTATCTTATCTACATCTACAGTACGTTGGGTAGGTTGATTTCAGTCGATAAACCAGATCATTATAATCAGATACAGTAAGGTGGGTTAATTGAAGGTACTTAATAGATTAATTGGTGTATTTGGGCTGATGTTTTTTAAACGTACAATAATAATAATTAATTAATATTGTGTATTGTGGGAGCGGATCGTACCAAGAACACACAAGAAAATTTTAGCTAGTAATCAAAAGACGTAACATTTTTGGATTGTCTCCTTTTCTTGAAAAGATTATGTACAATATTTTTAAATATTTAAAACATTTATATTTTATAAAGTACAAAAAAAGTACTTGTTGTAGAGTAATTATTTTTAATGAAAAAGTTGGTATTTGCAAAGGAAAAGTTTAGTGAATAAATATATGTGGGTACAGACGTTTGTTAAATAGATTTAAAAATAGTTGACTTTGACTTTGATTCCTCTACGTCGTAAAAATAACATTTATATTAAATATCAATTGATATTATATTTTTGCAACATGTACGCAATTAGTCCACTGCAGGTCATCGTTATTAGTAATTGACTCTTTTTGAGGCTAAAACTGTTGTCATTGCATTGATGGTAACGGAGAAGTCGTGGGTTTCTTTAGCCGCCAACAGAATAATAGGGCATATAAATAGGTTAACTGAGAGGTGCTCATTAATATACTTAACTAGCATAACTTTGTAATAAGTCGTGATATTTGTAGTTTGCAGATAAATGTAACCTGCAGTGATTGGTTTTGTTTGTGGACTTTTATAACTATAAATGTCAATTGTAATTTTTTAACTAGATCTATGTTAAAATGTTTGACCGAGAGTTGAATCTAGAACCGATATTGTATAAATGTAATTATGAATTATTTCTTTATTTCATGCCTATTATATTACTTTGTATTCTTTGTCTACTTAGTTTGCATGCAGTGTTGCTTCTTTATTTTTAAATATACACTACCGTCCATAAGTATTTGACCACTGTTGTTTTAGTTCACTGTTTGCCTAATATTCAAATCGTGTGCAATTTGTCGATTGCTCTTACTAGTTCTGTGATAACTAACAATTAACAGACGCATCTCTACGTACAACTCTTTAGTTTTCGATTTTGTGTCTACTCGATAATAAATTTCGAACTAAAGCAAACTCCAATGATATGACACAAAGAGACTTCGGATTATAAAATGCAATTAAAGAATAAAGTGTATTGTATCAACATTCCAAAAAAAATAACAGGGATTAACAGGATTGTAGCACAGGTATAGCAAAACGAATTTTCATTTCTAAGAACCCTTTAATAAAGATATGCCAATGAAACCTTGTTGATAATGTATTTTTTAATTTTGGGCTAGTGTTTCTTAGATTTACTTTCCATTTGTTTTAGATTTATTTTTACTTTACTTTACTTTTGATTTCTAATTTATATTCTTTTATTAAAATTCTAATAGCTTCATGGCATTTTGTTTTTGTTGTATTTTTGGCTTCTATTCCTTGTGTTTTGTTGTTATTAGCTAGTTTTTACTTTGTGTCGTTTCCATATATGTTTGTTAATTTGTTATGGAAGGTGTTCTTAATATAAAATATGATGAAATTAGATGTAACTGAATGAGTTTTTTGTTGTAAATGTTTCCAGTACGGCTCTGTTAAAAAATTCTTGTAAATGATTCATTTCAACGAGAAATAGAATCTGCTGCATTTTGCATGCCGTCGGATAACCAACGGATGTCGGATGTGTATTTACTTTAATTCGAAACTCAAACACAAATTCTAAAATAATAATAATGGTGGTCAGAATTTTATCCATGTTCAAGTTGACTCCGAAGAAAGCAATATATCATAAATAACATTTAAATAATTGCTTTTCTTGCGGCGTATTATATATCGAAATTTAATCTATATGTTATTATATGGGGTTAATTTTCTGTGACGTCTAAGAAATTCGCGCACTATTTACGTTTAGGTTGTGCGACCTAGAGGTTATTTAACATTGATTTGCAACGTTATATTTGCGAATTCAAATACTCCACTCTCATTGGTCAAAACGGATCCCGTGATGTTATCACTTTAAACCAAATTTAGCCAAAATTGTTCCGTATTTTCATATAATTATTATTCAAATAATCTTGAAGCAGGATGCTACATTTACATTTATTTCATACATTTGAAATGTGATATTGATTTAAAGCTCCTCAATATACCACAATACCTTAATTACACGTATTTGAAATCGTTGTTCTTCGCCAACATCTTTGTTGGCTTATTATCGAAATTCTGTTACACTTTATGAAATTATTTTATTTTAGACGAGTATTTAGTATCAAAACATCAATGTTGACATTGACGTTGATATTATGGTTTAATCTGACATGTCTTCTTCTTCTTCTTTGACGTCCAGCTCTCGTGCCATCGTTTGGGCGGCCTTCCTAGGGGTCGTTTTGTGTTCGATCTTGATGTAGTCGCCTGCTTCGCCATCCTGTCCTCTCTTATTCTTCCGACATCGTCTCTCCAGTACCTTCTACGGGATCTTTAGATATCACCATTGACTGTGTCTTCTGGGTTGAGATGTGAAGGTTGCATTTCTTGGCGTTAGTGTTTACTTGTTGCGGGAGGCGTTGTAAGTCGCCTTCGTTTTCGGACATGAGAGCTATATCATCTGCTTCCGCTGTTCTAGTCTATGTTGGTATCTTTTACTCTCTCTCTCTATTATTTGGTCCATGATGATGTTAAAGAGACATGTGCTTAAGCTGTCACCTTGTCTTATCCTGGATTTCCTCTGTTAATCCTTCTTGTGTTTCGATTCTTGTTTTGTTCTCAGTGTTTAATTCTTTTACTACTTGGATAGTTTTTTTGTCGATGTTGTTTTTGCCGAGAGCCGTTAGTACGTCGTTAAGTTGTGTTGTATCAAAGGCTTTGGAGAGATCTACAAAGCAGAGGTAGAGTGGTTTGTGAAACCAATGGATTTTTCTATTAGTTGACGTAGCATAAATATTGCGTCGACGGTTTGTGTGGAAGCCCTGCTGTGTATTTGTGTTGCTAATTTTTGCGATATGATTGTGGTGAATACTTTTTGGATATTACATTCCTCTGCATTTTTTTGGGTATTTCTTTGTTCCTTTTTTAATACACGTATTGTGACACTTGTTCGTCATTCGCTTGGTATGTTTCCAGTGTCGAGTATTTTCCGAAAGAGGTTGGTAATCTCTTTGGTTAACTCAGGGCCCCCATATTTGATCATTTCGTTGTTGATCAGGTCTGCCCCAGGTGTTTTCATATTTTTTAGTTTTGGGATTGCTTGTTCGACGTCATTCTCAGTAATGTCCAATTTGGTTTCGTCATTGCTTTCTGCAACACCGTCTCTCATTTCTTGGTTATCTTTATCCTTTCTTTGTCCTCATACAGTTTTAGGAAATAGTCTTTATGTCTATTAAATCAAATTTTACGTTTTATTTATATTAAGAACCTTAACACTACATATGTTGATACGTTTTAGAATAAAGAACTTCGCTAACACGCTGTTAAAAAGTTTTGTAAAGTTTTTTACTTTACTGGCATTTATAATTTTTATTTAATCTCTCTTTAATATAGCTAAATATGTATATGTATGGTAATTGGTATAATTTATTATGGCTAATAGATTTATTATTATTCCTACTATTTCCCATTTTTACCAATACATTATTCCGTGTAATTTATTCGAATCGTTGTATAATGATATTTTTTATTTTCTCATTCAACATGGAAAATGTAATGATCGCCGATATAGAATTCCCATTTCGAAATAGCTTTCGTCGCCGACCTTGAGTGTTCTCTCGTTAATTCAAAGCCTTGACTCCCGATACGAAATGTTCCGATGCCCATACACTTTTTGCACCCACTCGCACCCGATCATGCAAAAATCCAACATGATTATTTATTTATATAAAAAAGACGCTGAAACTTGGCGAGATTCTAGTTAAATCTGGTCATTTGCAGCCGCATCTGCACAGCGTTGCCGAGTTTCGCCGGACGGTCTGGCACCAGCGTCGTCGCTATCACGTGGATCCGAGACTGACATTGAGCGCCACTATTATCGTATGCAAAATTATTTCTTGAGTTATACGCCATGACCTTTGGAATGGCATATTTAAAGTGGGAAAATCGAACGCACTGCCGTGTACAAACCGAACGGAAATCGCGAATCAAAGCGAATTTATATTCTATGACGAATTATTCGCGTAGAATCGCGGCGTCGCGCATCGCTACCTAATATTCGTTAGCGAATGGAAAATGTAGATGTGTGCGTTGTATTATCATTCGGTAAATAGGTTCCGTAATACGTTTATTTACACCTTGCGATAACAATTTATAGA
The DNA here is from genome assembly GCA_959613385.1 of Geotrupes spiniger. Taxonomy (NCBI): domain Eukaryota; kingdom Metazoa; phylum Arthropoda; class Insecta; order Coleoptera; family Geotrupidae; genus Geotrupes; species Geotrupes spiniger. The sequence continues at coordinate 27,511,489 of OY390737.1, read as the reverse complement.
CAACTGCTTCGCGATAAGGAAAATGCATTTTGATAACGATAGAATTTCGTCTACCAGTTAACGAAACAAAACCTTTCTCAAATTCTACGTTGAAATCATTTTGAAAATTGGGTCAAGCAGGAAAATTATAAAAATATATACAGGGCACATACTTACCTATTTAAAAATGTAGTCAGTTATTAGCAGGAATCGGAGATCGAAAGCTCGTCGATAATTCGCTAGGCAGATAGTCATCTACTCTATAGTTTCACAGATTAGTACTCCCGTGACTAAATCATGCAATCCCAAGACTAAATCTACTTTAAATTAATAGTAAGGAATATGAGCATCGGCACAACCGATAGCGACTGTCAACATTTCCCCATTTTGATTTAATTCCCCAGAAAGAACCCTGATAATTTATTGTACCTTTCAATCGCCAACAAATATTACTCCAGATGAAATCTTGAGGAGCAATGTGATCTTCGTGGAATATCTCAGATATGATTCTACAGAAAGAAGTGTATGGAATGATGCGTCTCATTTTGTTGGCGATATTCCTCGTATATCATCTTGCTACTCAAGATTTCGTCTGGAGTATTACTATGGGACACTATATTTTGAGGTGCTTTATATTCACTAGGTTTATATGGAAAGTACTGACGTATCGAAAACAGTGAAGAGAGCAAGGGTAAAAGAATTGGCGAGCATATAGTTTAGAATTAGACGGCATGTGAGACAATGGTACAAACATAGGGTTAAATTGGATTGGGTTGGATTGGGTGGGGAACAAGAGACTGAAAGATACGTGGGTTGAGTTTACCTTGTCACTGTCGTACACAAAATGTAAATTAAATTACAGTAAATTCGAATAAACTGATTCGTTTCGAAATGTCAACAAATGTTTTTAATTGGATTCCAAGTCCCTTTAGAATCTAATTACGTCAATATTGACATATGTGAGTTAAGGTACACTAACTTAACCCCGTTATTCATTTTTCTTTCTATATAACCATTAAATTAATCATTTGATCGGACGAACCATTTTGATCAATACAATTACTTTTCTTTTCGCTTAGCTTCGTTAGCAATGGAATTAGTATCGCAGCATTTTAACAGTTTGAACTTTGACTGCGTAACTGGCAGCGCTTTAATTAATTTGGCTATTGTCTTCTTCACCTTAGTACTTTTTATTTATATCCACATCAAACGTCTTTTTATAGTACACCGATGACTGGTTGTTGCACGAATGCTGTCTATATTTAATCACAATTATTGCGAACTATTGCCTTATATGATTTTTGCCATTTTTTAATGTGACGCAATCCAGCTAAATGTTAACTTTACTTGTACGTGGCGAAATGTTTCATGTAAGTATATTAATACAGACTTAGTAGAATTATATTACATCTAGATTTCGCGCTGATAAGATAAGGAGTAAGTAACAGCTTGACACGATTTTTTTGTTCTAAATGTCTGATTTCGCTTGCTAGTTAGTTCGCAACGCAAAAGTATTTTAAGTGCCTCCTCAGGTAGATATACGTTTCTATTTTTAAATAAACTGGCAAACTACAAAACCGTGAATAATCTTCGGAGGCATGGGAAGGGTTTCATACGCTGCCGTAATGGATCATATTTTCTGATTGTGTTCGAGTTTTCGGTTCCTGGAATGACCTTTCTTCCGTTTTGTGAATGCCGAAATCGTTTTTTGATAAATTACACAAACGTAACCACCATATGCTTTGATATTTTGACGATAGTGTCCAAGAACTAAGGATTGCACGCTATTTCTTAGAAATCATGAATAAATATTTTTTATTATGTATGTAATTACAAACTAAGATGTGCATTTTAAACAATTATGCCATTGAAGAAACAAAGGAAAAAATAATGCAAAATCACAATTTCGGGCTGCTGAGTTCATTTTTATAATGGAAGAAGCTTTAAGATTTACTAATCATGCATCTAGTACAAAATTAGCCACAGTTAATTGATATGAAAGATGGATTTTTTTTCAGGCGCTGATATCTCGAACTATGAACCAATAAGGAAAGAGCGCAAAATAAAAGGTTAGACTAATGAAAATTAATAAAATCGGTGTATAAAAAAAATAAAAAGTCAGCATAATAGAACAATGGGGTCACTGCTGCATATCAAATGATTAACTATTAATGGGATATTTTTTTACTGATTGTTTTGTATATTAATTTAAAAAAATAGATAATTTCTCTGCCTTTATAACATGAATTAACTCAATTCAGTATAATCCAATCAAACAAAACACATCTAACATGAGGCAACCCGATAATATTTTTCAGGATTCTGTTATAAAATAGTTCAGATACATTTGTTAATATTTACATGGAAAGGTAATCTATAATAAATTGTTTCATTCAGAAATGAAAATAATCCTCATAATTTTCACTTCAACTACTTTGGTTTTCAGTTTCAGTTTTCCAATGGTCTTAACACCGTAATTTGCTCCATACCATTTTTGCGGGTATTTAACAATCATAATGTTTGACAATGAACGATCCTTGTATTTTTCATCCGTAACAATCTCAAATAAGTAAAATATGAACGAACGAAAATTCTCATATTTAAGAAAACTGCCGTCGATGTAAACGATACATCGGATTTGATTGCACTTACATGCAAAATATATCTCGAATAAAAATAATAATGAAAAAGAATTAAACATGCACATGCACTAAATAAAAACATTGGTCGAGAACGACAAATGGATAAAGTTTGCTGAACCTGTCGTAAAACTTCTTTGACGTATTGGTATTGATGGTGGAGTGATTACATATTTTCTATATAAAGTATTATCGTGAAAAAAATATGGAATTTTAATATAAAAAATATTGCAAAATTCAGAAGTATAACAAATGGGGGCATTGGAATGTTATTTTTTTTAATATTAATTTTAGTGGCCAATAGACCAAATGAGAAACAATGAACAGAAAAACAAGTTAATAAACTAGGGAAAATACTAAACTGGATGACAACAATATGAAATGAAATTGAAGAAAAGTCAAAACAAGAAAAAAATACAATCAATGTGTGAAGCAACATAGAAGCTAATAGTAAAAATAAAACCTAAATATATAAATATATTGCAATAACATACTTCATTAAAAAATGCTGCATCGATATGATCGATACATAAAATACTATGAATATTAATTAAATAGTTTAGATCTGCAAAATGTCATGATTCTAGTACCATCGCATCGCCATCATTCAGTTATTTAGTAAGAATTGCTAGAATTGTTTAAACACCTAACCTATTTTATGAACAAATCTTTGGGCATTTATATAATAAAATCACAAAACTTACGATTTGCATAGCTTATCAGCAGCGAATCATTTAATTTGACGAGACTCTGTCAAATTTCATGTATCGAAATAAAGTTGCAACGCAAAAAATTGCTAGTTAAATCGAGTCAATTATGGCAAGATATAATTAATTCATAAAAATTCGGTTGGATTAGCAAATATAAGGAGCCCAGAATAGATTGTACGAAAACTTTAACTTTTGCAGGTCCTCTTAATGTTCCTGCTAATTTTGGCATAGTTAAATAATAATAAAAAAAAACAGAACAAGGTATCAAAAAGTACTGTTCAATTTGCATATCTCGTTTAACATCTTATATATTCGATTCTGATCAGTTTCTTCCTATCCAAACTCTTCTAAAATCTACAGTTTTTATGTTATTTCGTTACGAGCTTTCCTTCGCACGTTAACTCTCTTCTCATAAATACTCTCATTGTTTCTCTTTTCCCATCCGTTAACCCTACACACTCCAGTGTACAAACTATTGGTATTTCTTATCCATTAGATACTCTTTCTCATGGTTATCAAATTTAAACCTCACTGTAACAATTTATAGAGCATATGGTGATTCATTCTCATTAAAATTTTCCTTTTCGTGCCCTATACAATTTCCATCTCGATATTCGACATTTCACTCAATTCACCCTGTCCCACCAATAGGTAGTAGCCAATATCTTCTCTTCTTCCTATGTAATACCCTTCCCTGCCAGTAGTATGGAAGAAGGGGATAGGTAGGCTGTGAACTACCTCTCCCCCTCTTCTATAGTTTTCAGTTCCCACACTGTTTTCCCTTGAGACAACAGTCCCTTCCTTATCCTTTATGTTGATCAGCAGATTATTTCTTTCTTTCTTTGAACTTTTTAATATCCTGTAATGCACCTTAGAGTTTCTTCAGGCGTTTCTTTCCATTTTCTCTCTAAATTGTTGCCCGCTCTTTAGCGTACATTTTGTATATTGTTTTCTATAATTGTCTATAATTGTTTTATCTTTGCTTGTTCCTAATTATGTTTTCGATTGTGTTTTTTTCTTTTTGCCTTATTTAATTGTATAGTTCCTCCATGCCGTTTGTTTCCTTCTGTATGTCCTTTTGCTGACTACACAAATTTCTGAACCGCATTCTTAACTGGTCCTTTAATTTAATTCTACAGGTGACTTAGATCCATTCCATATTTTTTATTTCGTGTGTGTCTCTTCGTATTTTTGTTTCTATTTTGTTGGAATTTTCTTCTAATTATTTCCTCTAGTAATATGTAATTTGTAACTTTGATTTTTTGGTATTCTAACTTACGGATAAAATTATATTTTATCCGTATATGTATTAATATATCGTGTTCTAAATCTTTCACATATATAATTTTTTAACTCCAATTGTAGCGATGGGTCGGGTTTGGTGAAATTTTCTTCTTTGCGCCATTGATTTAATTCGTATTAATTTACGATTTTCTCCAATAATTTGTGTGGAAGCATTTTCGCTCAAATTCGTGGCGCCAGTTCGCAATTAATTCTTCCATTGCTCTAACTAGTTAGTCCGTCTTGTAGCTTCCTTCAAAATCCATTGGTCAATTCATTTACTGCATCGACAGACGTTCGCATCGAATGATGACGTTCTTTATTCAGGTGTAGCCTTTGTATATAATTGCCATAAAATTGTGATAACCGCTTAAAGTATTTAATCTCCGTCTACGTCCTTTAATTATTGATTATAGGAATCGAGGTTACGCACGTTTATAAATTAAACAGAATTGTAAATGGCGCAACAACTGGTCATAAAATTAATTATATTAATTTGTATTCATTCCTTCTGCTGCTGCTTACAACGCTCGTAACTCGTGTACCTACATGATATAGATTACATGTAGCCTGCAATTTAAAGCAGAAAAGTGCACGTTAAGGGCTACGTCGCACTAGAGACATATTGTCACGCTACTAATTCAGTATGGTCGTAAAGTCCATAGATTCCACTACAACTGAATAGTTGTAGCCCTTATATGTATATGATTCAGATCAGTTGTAGATTCAAGGCTGTTCAAGGACAATCATGACCGTTGCCAATTGCGACGCAAAATAGCTATGAAGCATTGAACGTTTCAAGTACATAAAATATAATCATGTTATTGTAAAAAGAATGGGGAATCTTGTGTATATCTAAACATCTGTATAATTAAGTACTGCATGAATATGTAATAAAATTTTAACATTTTTGGTATCGAAATCCAGGGGAATTGTATGGGCATGATTTTTTGACCAATGAGAATGGATGATTTTTTTGCAAGCAATGCTTAAAACTTAATTTCGATGCGATGTTTTCTGTTGTTAGGTTGTTAGGTACATTCACACCGTACATTTCTTGGTGTGCTTAAAATGCACAACCCAAAAATGTTAGTTAAAGTACCATGTGCTTACTGTCAATTAGCTGGAATCTTAGATGAAGGCAAGTATTTAATATAATTAATTTTTTTCACCCCCCTTCATCAACAACAAGAAAAATAGTCTCACAACATTTAAAATTTTATAAAATCCTCATTGAAAGATCATAATTGTTTGTCTCATTTAGAAATAAAAATAATTCACTTTATTTTGGTACATTTTCCAATGGTTATTACACCGTAATTTGCTCCATACAAATATAGTTTTCCGGGATTTTATCAATCAAAATTTCCTTAACAAACAAACGTGTTGACAAGAAATATTCTTGTATTTTCATTCGCAACATTCTCAAGTAAATAAAACAAAGTGTTTTACTTTTAAAACACCCATCCACGAAATCTGTCACATCTATCACTTCGCGTGTTTACGTCAATTTTAACGATACAACGTGTCAGGTTTAATTGCACTTATCATAATATCTCGAATAAAAACAAAAACACCTACAAGTACTAATTAAATACATTGGGCGAGAATGTCAAATAGTTAAAATCAGTTACAATGAGGGTTTTCCATTATTTATACAAATTTCTTTGTTCGTGTATTTATCACGTATTTATCGTACATGTAGGGGATATAAATAATTTTAATCACGACATTGAACTATTTGTTTTATTCTCAGTAAATAGGACACCGTACAGTTTAATATTTAAAAACTAGAGTTAGCTTTAAAATTTCGCGATTACTTAATGTTAAAAATAACGTTCAAGTATTTCTTTTCTGCTCAAGTGGTCCTGAATAATGTAAAAATAACCGATCGACCTTGGGGGATCGAAATTAAAAATGTAAATGTTAATCGTCGAATTTTAAATAAGATATCGTTTTCCAGTCAGGAAAATTAATCGTCTGTCGCACGTTCAGCGCCTATCACGCTTGCATATATTATTTATATGGTGTTTTATTAGACGTTATAAAAATGCAAATTGAGCATGTATCGGCAAACGAGATAGTCTGTGGAATGCATACGGCGAGCTGGAGTTTAAAATTAGGCGGGCCCGTATCGAGGGCATTGGTGACACGTTTCACTTTTAATAATACCACGACGTGATCTGCCGTTCACCCATTCCAGCGGTCATAGATTGCAAATTTTTATTCTTATCGCCGCCCAAAATACCCTCGCATATTTCGCCCGTAATTGCACGCCACAAATTTCGAAAATGTTTGCAACAATGCATGTCCGATTGATTTAATCTCGAATTGTGTAAGATCGCAGAATCTGTATGTAAATTTTAATTACGTGACGTATCGCCTAAATTATTAAAATTAAGTGTTACGTTTTTTTTTTGTGGGGCACTTAGTGACGGAATTCATCAAGTTTTTAATGTATTTTGGCAACATGTTGAACGTTGCCCAAGGTTAAAAGGTGTGCTAACGTAGTGTCTTATAAATACACCACAGCTAGATTTTTTTACAGCATATAAAACATTTGCATTCCTCAATCATATTGGAATGAAATACGCGAATCAGTTGCTACGGCGGAATTATCATTAATTAAATGTCATTGTTGGGTCACCTTCATAATTTGCCACGAAAATATTTGAATACCAGAAATCGATAATAATTTTAGGCATTTTGCTTGCGGACTAGGACAAATATTATTCAAGGTTAGTGATGCGTGACTTAGTACTGACCTCATTTTTTTTATAAATATAGCATCGGGACGAACTAACTGAAATTGCAATTTCCCTATGAGACCATTTCGGAGATACATTAGGTACACTAAATAGCTTACATGAAAATAACGCTATTAGAAATAAGTCTTTTATTTATTACATATTTGTACGATTTACACCAAATTGCAATTTTACTTGTTGATTTGTCCTAACTCAGCACAAAATCAGCATGTGATATTTAATATGGTAATAAGCCAATTGCGAATTCATCTGGTAATCAAATTTATTTCAGGAACAATGATTACATCTACATAGCTTGTTTAATAAACTGTAGTACGTTGACTCTTATTTAAATACGAATTTTCAGTAAGTATATGAACGTCGATTATAATAACGTATTAAATATATAAAGTTATTATTATTTTGTTTACGAAATTGTGTTCAAATTGTAACAAAAAAGATCAGAAAAGTTAAATAGGCGAGAAATCTTTGTTATAAACTCGATGTAAAATATATTACAAGGGATAAATTTATTTTTACAATATAAATATACAATAGTACTGGCTAACATCTTTTGCGATATAGAACTGACAATTCTGAAATAATTTAGAAAACAAAGCAGACCCATCACGAAATTCTTTTGAACTTCCAGCGATATTTTCCTCAGCTTCACACACAGTTCTTGAGGATTCTCCACTAGTAGACGGAACATGAAAATCAAGTGTTAACTATGGTTTCTTCACTTCGACCCACGCTTGGTAACGATTGTACGATCTTCTACAGATGTACCCACAACCTTAGGAGCAATTCGATTTTTCGAAGCCATACTCTATATATCTTTCGATTACCATTGTACTCTTCCATTTGCCATGCATCTTCAACCTTTCGAATGTAGCACCTGCTTCAACTAGTAGCGTAGATGATGTACGTCGCATACAGTGACCCGTATATTCCTTCACATTATCTGAGTTCAGATACCTTGCAATTATTGATGGAACACTTCCAATAGTATTTTTTTCCAACTGGTTGCATTGTACAACGATTATTTCTGTATGTCGGGAAGAATCTACTCTCCTGCAGTGCCATTGGTCTCAACGCTGCATATTATCGAACTAATTTCAATGCACCTAGTTCATCCTCCACAATCGCAAAACTTTTAGCTTCATCAGTCTTGGTTTCTTGAACGTTTACAAGTATAACCCTTTATCTTGCACATCGTCGACGGTCATGTTAACGATCTCATCCCTCCTCAAAGCACCAAAAAACATCCATAATCAGAATCTCAGCTTTCTACCTTATGCTACGTTTCAGCTAAGTTTGGCGCATCCTTCATAAACGTTAAAATTGATCTCCTGTCAACACTTTTGACTTCTTTGGAATGTAGCCTTTCGATTTCAAAAACGAATACTTTGTCCACAACGACTTGGCACTGTGGACAATTTTTCGGACTACAAAAATAGAAAAGAAATTAAGAAACTCGGCGTATAATAACGTCCATCGAATTCATTAATTTTATTCATTAAGTAGTAAAACAATAGTAATAACATACCAATTCCTGAAAATATACCACCATCACAGTCTCGTTCACAATTGTCAACGCATTTTTCAACTTCCAGTTAACAAATATTTTGAATTCTTTATTATATGGCATCGATTTCTTAGGTAACAAATATGCGATGGCCTTTTTTGCTTTGGCCAAAATATCCTCAGGAAAATCAGCAAACTCTTCCTGCTGCATTTCCGAAATTCGAAATTCATAACTAAACAAGCTCAGTAAAGATCATCGTTAGCAACGCCAAGGTTGCTAATCCGCATTATCATAAATTACGCCCTTGGTACATAAAATACTATTGTTCTACAACTGTCAAGAAAAGGTGACATTTTTGTATAGCTATCGGATCGCGAAGTGTACATTCTTTAAAGTCACTTTTGATTTTGTAATCAAAACAAAAATCCTAACACAAAATAATCGAAACAAAATGATGCAATCACGATTAAGTAGCACAATGAGTAAACTTAATTGAAAATGATTAGAACAACTTTGCAGCGTTGTCAATTGTATAGCATTTTATAGCAATTTGAGACATATTTAGCTGCGTAAACAAGAAACCATTTGATCGCTTTTGATCTACCAACGAACAAGGAGAATCGGACGTATATAGGTCACGACATAGAATTTTCCATACACCTAGCTATTACCATGGGAATTACAGATATCTAGATACCAAACTTTCTGCATCGTTCTGTTTAGTGAAAACTTATCATGCAATAATCACTTTGTGTCAAAACAACATAGAAAATTTTGAAACGTCAAAATGAAGATTACAAAACGAAATTAGATGTATAACGACAGTAAGATTTTCTAATTTCAGGCAGATTGCAACCTCAACAAAAGCCCTCATATTCAAAATTCAATCTGTAGATATCCCCAGTTAATTTTCATAATGTCAAAGCAAAATAGAAAATTAGGACCAACGGCAAATTGTTTTATTTAAATATTATAATATACATAATCCACATTCTCCTTTCCTAACAAAAACAACTAACCAAAGCATCGCTTATCAACATCACTTATCCCTACCAGTTAAAATCCAACGTGTAAAAAGTATCACTTATAATAATTGGCACCCTACGGTTTCAAGCTAATTTTAATGTTCGATTTCATATTTTAATGTTCCATTTTATTTTGAGGACAATTAAAATCATTTAATTATATTAGTTTCTATTAGATCCAATTACTGGATGCAAATGACTTCTCATAAGAACTGTTGCCTGTAGACAATACGTGGAAAACTATTCATTAACGCGTAATTAATAAATTTTATCAACCAAGTTATCTATTGATCTAGAATCTAGACGACTAATTTAAACGTAATCTACACCAGTCGATAGATATAAAGTTTATTGCAAAAAAGAGAACAGTTTCGCGAAAAATAATTTGCAGTGTAATAAAAAAATATCGATTAGTCTACAATATGTTTAATTAATTATTTAGATCTCCAGACCAACGGACATGTAGTTATGAATGAAATTATACTAGTAATAATTTTAAATAAAAAGTTTTGTTTGTAGTACATTAATTAAAAATTACGATTAAACGATTTTAATTATTTTCTTTACCTGGCATACAATAAATAGAAAAAAATAAGACCACTGACAATAATGAATGTGAAACTAAATATAAAATGAAAAATAACTGAATATTAAAAGCTAAGAAAACAGCACACTGTACATCTTACACATTCAATTTTGATGAATGAAAACGTACGCACTGTTATACTAACTTTGAAAGTTGTGCTCATGTAAGTGGGTGAATTTTTGTTCAGTTCGTTGATTCGGTTTATTCAGTTGGATGTGGACTAACAATTTTATACAATTTGATTACATTAAATGCGTTTATAATACATTTTTGAATTGTTTCTAAAATTTCAATAAGTTATGTGTGTTGCAATTTACCGAGATTACAACGGGAATGTCATCAAGACTCATCGTGAAGCTCGGTGAAGTGGAAATTTGAATATCGAAGTTGAATTTTCTTATATAACCTAAGTAACATCTAATTTTATTACTTCATTAGTTTTAATTGTTTAATTATTGTCTAATTATTGTCTATTTACATATTTGTAACCGTACCTAGTACATCCGTACTACTATTTAAATAGCAATTTTTATTATCATTTTATCTCTCGATGCGAACAGGACTAGAATATAGATTATTTGTACCTTTAAAAAAATTAATCGTCGCGTGAGCTCAGGCAGTAGTTCCACCTTATTGCCAAAATATTTACTGTTTTTGTTTATGTGTACTTAATCTTATCAATATTTGGGAAATTTCGTATTAAAACCGCGAAAGCGTTTATCTAGAAAATCCACGTCCACAAATATTTGGTAGCTAAAAACGAACTTGTATTTCAGGAACTTCCCTATGTTGAACATTATTTGCGCTCCTTTGATTGTGTATCTTATCGAAACCACATCGCAATATGCTGATAGATACCGCGCCTAATAAAGCACGCGTTGAGTTAGGTTAATTTAAAACGCAAATGTCACCTAAAACTGTTATTCTTGAGCAAATGCAGCGGGACAAAAATGATATATGTAGACTTTATCACGTCGCGCAGTTGCCTTATCTTTCGACTTTCGCGATAATTTTTAATTAATTTATCAGATATTTGTTTAAGACGTAGTGGTGTAGTGTGCACTTCTAAATACCATTGCCGATCAAGATTACCGATTTCGCAATATCTAATCGTGTTAGTCGGTGCATTTTTTAATTATCCACTGATTAGAATGGACGTATCAGTTACTTGACATTGTTAATGCATTGTCTGAATTAATAAGTTTAGTCGTCGTTTCTTTGATAGGATTGGGTATCTCTACCTCTCGATTTTTATGGAGGACTTGTTTTCACAAACTGTCAACTGAGTAGTTGCTGGCGTGTTCGCGTAAGCTTACTATAATTCGGTGCAACAAGTGAATTATTTGAAAATTTCCATCAAATATTTTGTTGACCTAAATCCAGGACAATCAGTCTTAGTCTGAAGATGTTTCGATATCGAAGCAAATTTCATTCAATATTTAATCCTGGTGTCGATTCGGACTCAACATAGCACAAAATTCATTTTAGGAATGTCTTTAAGAGACATTATTAGACTACAATATATTTTTTTTATGACATGTATAATCGTAATTTTATCTTTTATGATCGCAGAATAAATTGCCAGCAGAACTTTGTAAATGATCACATGTAGGAAATACTTCTACACATGTTACGCAACCAGGTTTATTATAAACACTATCTATTATTAAGTAACTTCAATGTCAGTACGACCGTCATAACATTGCTGCATAACGTCGCATGCGCTTGCAGACAAGCCTCCAAGCCTCCATACCACCAACTGCAACATTCTAAATGTTTTCATTAATTAGTTGTATCTAAATTGTCTGCCATTAATGGGAACCGTTAGTTGTAATCGTAAGATAGAGCGCTCATGGGAGACAATCGACGTCCTTGGATTACCACATTTTATTCAAACTCGCATCAATTTATTTTATTCAAAGGAGTGGTTCCGAGATCTTATGATAGGTTGAAATGCCGTGATTTAGTTATCTAATTACTTTAATTAATTGTTAATTCATTTAAACAGCAATAGTAGAGCATATATTTTTAATGTGTGTTAGTTAGTTAGTTAGTGTTTCTGTGTGTTAGTATTTTTATTATGGGTGTATGCTTTTTTATCATCAATTTGATCTAATCTACTTCCTAAAAAAATACACTAGTTACTACGAGTTAACAACCATAATATTTTAATATACGGACAGTGTCCTTAAGACTAAATAATTCATAAAGCTGGTAGTAAAACTATTTAAATCTTTGGCACAATTCCTGTAACAAAATTATCCTTGGAAAACTGCTTATGTAAAAAGCTTATTATATTCGCTAATAAACGCACCGGACATGCTCATAATTCTTGCCCTCGTTGATCCTCCTTACCGGTTCTTATGATGTAGTATAAATTGTACGTTTGCATGTCTGGTGTGTGACTAATGTTTGAATTTATATATACATATATGTTGCGAATTGTTTCATATTTATTGCAAACGTTTAATAAAATGTGTTCACATGTTTCACTGCTTGAAAAGACTTGGAAACGTTGGCAAATTTTGAAAGGGAAATCAGAAATAATCACAGCGTTTAGTGCCAAGTTGTGGAATAAAATATATGGTTTCACTCGGCCAATTAAGTAAGGGACGGTTCATTTTGCAAAAATAGTTCATTGAATATGGCCATTAAAATTGTAACTACATTAGTCTACTTCTGCATTAAATCTACAAAATCTGTAACATAATTTTAGACGCATTTCGCCAAATGGCATTATTTGAAACAAAATTAAAGTCAAATATAGGGCAACTCAAACACCAATCTAAATATACACGTGTAAGCATAATTAGAAATATTACATGTTGAAACATGTGAGCATTGGTTTTTGTCGTAATAATGTAATCGAGTTCTGTACGCAGGTTTTCATTGAAGTAAAAGTCAAGGCGGTTTGGTATAACGTAACTGTGCGCGCCAACGGGTTTTTGAAACAATTTTAACGCCAGTTTCTATTAGTTAATAGCAGTGTCTCTAATCAGTACGATGAATGTAATAAAATTTTATGCCTGTATAAAATATCGGCTAAAATTGAAAATAGAAATAGGCAATAGTAAACGTACCCCATAGGGCATCATTTAAAATAATAATGTTAATAATACATATCTTCAAAAATGATTAATGGCTTCACTGTTTACATGCAGCGATGGGCGTGTATAGTTTACTACAACATTGTTGACACGTAAAATACACGTGAAGTAAACAGTTTCTCATGTAAACAATGTAAATACATGTGAACAATATATTCACGAGACGACTTGAGTGTGGATGGTAGTAAAGATATAAAACAAAGTAGAAATGAAAAGGTAACTGCGAAAATTGAAAATGTCATTAGTAATTGATATTATGGAGTAATGTGTGCATTATTCTTTGATCTGGCGTCTAAATTGTTCAATTTGTTGACACAGAAAAGCAAACAAGTAGAATTTTACATCTAATACCCATCACATTGGAAAGTTACTGTATACTGCGTTTCAGTGTTTGAATTCACAATTTTATCCTTTTTAAGGATATCCCAAAATTGCATATCATGATAATTAAATGAAGACTGCAAAGATTCTTCTAGTGCTTAAAAAAATTAAGTAAAATTCTTTACATTTATGTAAATTTCTGAACAAAAGCCGATAAAAATAGGTTGCTTGTTATAACTAGGACTGGCTTTTCTGTTCTCTCTAATTGTTTGAGCAAAGCAATGAACTGGCACTACGTAATACATTTTCGTATAAGGTTTCCCACTATACTGTCATTTCTTTCTCGTGTTCACCATTGAATTGACATTTGATTTAATCTGATGAAAATCAAATGATATTTACAGCTTTAGCTGTAAAAAATAAAATTAGCAGTAAAATTCCTAATTTTTTTTTACTATTGCTATTGCAATTCTTTCTAAATATAGTATAGCAAGCTGACCTACGTTTTCCGTGGTTTCTACGCAGATGTACGATAATATTCTTTCTTCTTCTAACGTAACGTTGAAGATTTGAACCGAGTGAGAAAAATATTCTTAACAAATAAACCCGATGAGGCATGCTCAAGTTTATCTGGTCGCGACTATAAGTAAATATGACGTCGACATTGTAAATAATAGTTTTTTCAAAGACAGCATCGAGCAAACGTCCACACTTCTAGGCCAATATCACCGCATACTATCTATCTGAAATTGATTTAACATTTATGTCGTCAATGATCGATAATGGCAAGTCGAATTATTAGTTGGTTTTCATGTTACATTTTTTTTTTAATATTAACGAATTAAATGTGGTATTTCGCGAGCAACTAATCTTGTTAATGAACGTTAAACGTTATTTATTATATGAGAAAATGAAGTGCGTTGACAAACTTATCTAGTGACGTCAGCGGAATGATTAGTACAGATATGATAAATAGCAGTATTACAACACGACAGCCTTGGATCACACACAACTATTAGAAAAATCCGTTTCTCACAGTGAACCCACACATCTTGGCCTGAAAATATTGCCAACATTTTTGTCACTGGCGCCTGTGGATTTTGTCCCATTTTTTGTTTAATTGTGACGGGAATAATTCAATAATGTTTATGTATCGAGGCAAAACGATATATTTACACCTACCATTAATCCGAGTATTATTTTATGTGTTTTACCAAGTTGAACGTAGATGAATGAAGGTTAATTATCCCAGCAAAATGTCAAGCAGACCGTTAAAATGAAAGGGAAATATGTATTTGAAGATGAACCAAAGCCAACCCAACACGCCTGCAAGAATTAAAACAAACCAATCGACAAAAGAATTACTGACCGTATGCACAATTAATTTACCTTGATTATTGAAAATGATACAAACGAAATAAATAAAAAAGATATTGGTTACAAGGATACAAAAAAAAACAGACAATCAAATAAAAATTACAAGTGTATTAAAATAATTAATAATAAAATTAATGTTAAGTTTGCAGTTCTTATCAAGTTTTCATGCAAATTTCACTGCATTTGCTAACATAACTTCAACATCGTATTTTACATATTTGTAGCGGGATGGCGAAAATGATCGGTTAAACCGAAAAATGTTATAAAATTCTTTGTGGAATCACAAAGTAGAAAATGAATTTAATTTTAAGGAAGCCAAAAATGTAAAATTACTTTAAATACATAAAATAAAATTGAGGTCTTTCATCAGACCAAATCTCAAAGGATCACCCTCGAAAAAAAACGAGCAAAGGTTAACTGGGAGGATTTTTAAGGAAATAAATTTTTCATTTTAGGGTAGTTCTTCTTGGTCTCACTGACTTAGAAGAACTGATATAAATATATATGAACGGCAATTTTTAAATCAAGCTTATATGTTGGTGTCTCAAAGTATAATGTTCACAAAGTTAACATCAAGAATGAAATGGAAGTGGAATTGTCCACTAGTCGTCGTTAATTTTGAACACAATTTTGAACAGAGCATTATTGACACTAGTTGTATGCATGCAAGTGCTGCCAGAGAACGGGTCTATTTCGTTTGACGTTTCAAGAATTTCTATGTGATCTTTAGTTTGACCTTTCACAGACACGTGGACTAATATAACTTTAGATTACGAATTCACGAAAGAAATGATGGCGACACTTTGCCTTTCAAAAATGTGACATGGGAACTTTTATTAAAAACGGCAAATCTCCGCATTCTATGTGATATAATTCTCCACTTTCATTGGTCAAAAGTGGTCAGGTTTTTTTAAGGCTGTTATTATGTGAAATCATTCCAAAACTATTGCAATTATCACAAGTAACTACATTTTAATGAATTTGCTGTCGTACAGCATGTTTATATTTTTTCTCATGTCCTTAACGTTTTACCGTTTCCACTTCAAACTGCTATCATATTTAGAGTGTCTAGGCGATGACAGTTGCTTCGCCCTCCATTGGCTCAGACCAACCAGATAGATAGTCAACTATACATACATAAGCGAAACAGCTGCCATCACCTTGATACATTCCCTGGAATTTATTATAATTGCAAGTTATGGTATCAACGCTATTGGTTGAAAACACATCTGCAATTATGTAGCAGTATTCACGTTTAGATGGCAGCAATATTTGCACAGAAACTCATTGACACTCATGTTTGCATGACGTTATACAACTTAAGCGAATGTATGTGAGGTGGTATGATGAGCCCAAACAGCTGTGTTGATACATTTGCTGCAATTTATTTTCATATTTGCGAGTTAATATTTTGTCTACACTAACGTATTTGAGATGGTTTCCCTATTTTTGAATTTCGTGTATTGATTGACAGTAGTACAGTTAAATTTCATTACATGACACTATGACATGACACTATATATTGTTCTCTTGGGCGTTACTAAATACCATGTCGTTGGTACTTTTACAATTTATATCTTAATTCAGACATAAAACCAAGGGTGAATGTGTTGTTTTAGCTCTATCTAGTTTGTTCATTTAAAATATACGTACAGACATAGTTTTCTCTTACGTATGCTATACGTATAAAAGTATTAAAAATAAACTTTTTCAATATTGATTAACCAAGGGTGTTCCACTTGTGCTATTGTGCCTTTTCAGTTTTACGTATTCATAATTAAATACGTTATTGTATCTGATTTATATATCAATTGTCAATGGAAGAAGCGGTGTAGTTGTGAAATATATTAGCCACTATTATTTTCACGTGGGTTTAAAACGCCTGTTAATTTGGTAATAAAACACGTATCCCATAATGTGTTATCTCAGCAACTGCAATCTAAATTACGCTTGCTCCAAGTGCGATATTTGATACACGCCAGCGATAAGGACCGGCGTCGTCGCAAACGCGAATACGCAAAGTTCATAAAACTACGCGAATAGTAAATTACGAGTTTACCTAAAGAAGTAAAGTAGCGCCAAATGCCGCTCACGATAAAAAGCTAATTAAGAATATTTTCGCTTAAAAATGTCAATAAAGAATCTGCATAATACATCAACATCGTCTTGAAAACAACTACGTACCTTGAGCAAACAATAATAAGCAATTTAACCATTCTCCTCTTTTTTGCCTTTATTTGAAATGTAATAGACATTATTATGGAGCGCTAAATATTACTTCGCCGGAGTGCAACGACATCGTTTGTAAACACGTCCAACTGGTACAACGGTGCGCAGATTAGAATTATTACTTGCTCTGGAAGCTGGCAAAGCTTTATAAAATCAGCAGTTAATTAATTACTTTTCATATTTTATTAGTGTTCTGTCCCAAAATTCCAAATTCGCAAACCGTGTCGATGTTTCGTGAAAGCCAACTAATTTTCTATTTTGCTACAACATTTGGACCCAAGTGTCTATTAGTTATTATCATATTTTTTAACTTAACCCTTGTGTTGCCGCCCGGGTACCCGGGTACCCATCGGCGTATGTTTTGTTGAATAATTTTTTTTCCAAAAAAGATTGGCCAAAACCTTCTCGGATCCCCATTATTTGACTGATTCCCTATCAAAACTTGCATTCTACATATTCAAAAAAAAAATTTAACTTAATAAATTTTGCATTTGAAAAAAGAAACACGTATAAGCCACCCGGGTACCCCGATAGAAAAAACATGATTTTCGTATAGTATATCATACAAAAAAAGTTTGTTGTAAAAATATAATAAGTAAATATGGATTAATATATAAATAATAACAATATTTGTTAATTTCAAATTATTTATTTATTGAATATGCTGTATATAATAATAATAACTATCAGATTTTAAAATGTGATTGTTGTCCAAAAATCATGTTATCAGTTACCACTTCTGTTACTATTTTCACAGTAACTTTCGATTGCGATTTTTGTTGCATGATTTCGCATGACTTGCTGATTAAAAAATCGCTCTTCTATAATTGGCATGGCTAGTCACTGTACATAATTTAATTGTTATATTCAGGTATGAATACCTTCCTAGAATATGAATAATTAAATATTAATCGAATGTAGATAATTATTTTTAGTTACAATTGGCTTTTATCAAGAATTTCGTAGGCGGGGTACCCGGGTACCCGGGTACCCGGGTGGCAGACGCTGTGAGTTTTTTTGGGTGGCAACACAAGGGTTCATTAGGGTGCATCAATGTATGCTTCAACGTCATAGTTCCATGGGGGTGCTACATAGGTGACTCGAATCTGTTCAAATAGTTGATTGTGAAGCAGCAAAAGCTATGAAATTTATTAATAATTAATACATGATTTTCTAATGTAGGTGCAAATATATAGGAATGCTTAAATAAACGTGTGTATTATATTCATATATTTTTGTCATAAAAATGTGTTCTTATAACCTTGTCACTGATATATTTGCATTTCCATAACTATGGAAACAAGACACAAGTATTCAAATTATATGCATAGTTGTACGCATAGGTCCACATGAAATAGGAAAAATCAAATTCTATTAAAAAATAAAACGTACATGATAATTGGGGGAGCAACAATAAATGTAATAGTACTATGCAAAGTGTGTACCTTTTAGATTAACTCAGATGTTCGATGGGCACAACTAAACTGAATTAATCACTGCATGCGTTTGTATGAATTGTTAAAAATATATATTTCCGTTAATTTACATGAAACATTGTTCCATTCTATGGCCATAAATAATATTATCGTACCTGCGATTATATGCGTTTGTAATTCAGTAGTTTTCTATGACGTATTTTCTGTTAACTCCGCACTAGACGTAAATACTATTGTACTTAATACTTTGCAATTATGTGTGTAGTTAGCATTTATAATTGCAATCCATTTAAAGTTAAAAATAGCCTATGTAAATTTGCCGCATTTTTAGAGTTTTTTTTTTTGAAAATTGAGAAAATAAATATTCAACAAGTTCTGGTAAGTTCTTCGCACTAGCACTGCCTTTATCCACCTGTGTTTTATGTTATTTATTTATATGTTATAATATACAAGAACTACGTTCTTTCTTCATAGTAAAGTTCCAGTATAAACCATTATTTTTATGACAGAATTTTTCCAAATTGATTTCTAAGAATTTTATTGTTAATAATAATCACATTATAGGCACCAAAAATTAAAATGATTTGGCAAATTTTATGTTATTTAAAATGTTGCAACTAGCATTAAAGAAATATTTATATTATGTAATAGATAGATATTATTCATCTTATTAATTTGATACTTTTTTATGATTAATAAAAGTTCACGTGTTAATCGGTTCTAATGATCCCACTTTGTCTCTGTTTCACGACTACTGACTTGTCATGGTTATCAGCATTGGACGCCTTTACTATTTACCAGATATATTCCCATGCTACTCGACGTACTCGTCGCTCTCCCATGTAGTCACGGGAAAACCAGTTAACATTAGCGCTCATGCCGCGCCCAAGGATCGCATGGGTGTGCTCCACAGGCAGATTTCACCCACTACTACGAGAACAGGTCGATAACCAGGCTCATTATCGGGTCACTAAGAACAATAGCAACAATCCGATTCTGGCTAAAATATCAGCCGACCCCACGCCAAGACGGGGGAGCCCCAACACCCAATTCGCCGCATACATCACAAAGGTGGCCTCACAAAAATGCACATATCAATAGAAGAAGTACCACATAATCAACACTACCTTTCCGACTTTGCAATAGCCATAATATCGCTCGTCAAGATTTGCCTCGCGCCCAGTTAACAAAGCGTTGCGTTTTTTTCCATAAATATCTATTAATGCTCATTCATACATTAAATACATTTAAGTGTTAAACATGGCCCAACATTAAAGCTTTGAACTACAAAAAACACCGTCCAACCTACGACTAAAGTATGGAAGTGATGTTTAAAAATTGTAACAAGTTTTGATAACAGGATGCCATGTGAACCAATTAAAAATTAAAAAATGAAAAGTAGTAAAACAGACAGTAAATTAGAAAAATTCAAATTAAAATATTAAAAATATATAATGTGATGAAAAAGAATGAAATAGTTTTAATATTCGACTACACTAGCAAGTACACGACAATATATAAACTACTCCACATAAGTTAAGGATATATCTGAAAATTTGCTCAATTTTTTAATTTTTGTCATGTTTGACACTATTAAAGTTGGTAGTTATCATACCTATGCCATACAGATAAATGTAGCATTACATTGCAAGTAGAGGGCTGTGGAGAGCTCTTCTCTTTCAAACCCGTTCTAACGAATCAATTGTGTGTGTCGTGTGTTGTTTTTCAGTTTGTTGACTTATTGTGCAAATTTGGTATCAATTTTGTTCGTTGCTATACTTCACAATGCCTAGAAGCAAATCGAGCAATTGGTTTGCTACAGGGTGGTAAAAGACAAAGTGACGTAGCAACTTTTTTTCAAGTTAGCGGAAGTGCCATTTCTAGACTTTTTAACCGTTTTCAAGAAATTGGATCTGTTGAAGAAAGACCTAGAATTGGGCGCTCATCAATAGCTACCCCTGCTCAAGACCGATATGTCACCATTTCTGCACGCCGAGAACCTTTGAGCACATGTCGAATGTTCGCTCGCAGAAACCACAGGAACAGCAATATCAGCCGGAACTGTCAGAAGACGTTTTGTCAATTTACGTTCTAGACGACTTTTTAGAGGTGTACCATTGACTCGCGAACATAGGCGACAATGATTAGAATGGGCAAGAGACCGTGTCAATTGGACAGAAGAGTGGAAGTTGGTACTGTTCACTGATGAATCGAGATATGGCCATTTTTCGGATAGTCGTCGAAAGCGTGACTGGACACAACCTTTGGTGCTAAGACACCGGCGATTAAGAAGTTTTTGTATGGGGAGGCATTTGTTATGATGGCTGTATCGACTTGCTGGTTATTCCGGGAAACATGAATTCAAGAGTCTACTTGAATGAGGTGATCAACAACATTATGCTAGAGTTTCATGCTGCTGTGGGTCCTGGTTTTCTTTTTTTAGACGATAACACTCGTCCACACCGATCCATGGCATTTAGATTTACCTGCCTTATCGCCTGATTATATCCTATAGAGCATGATAGAGATCAGTTGCAGAAAGCTTTGAATCATCATAATCCCCAACCACAAACAATGGAACAAGTGAGAAATTTGCTTCGACAACTCTGGCACCAAATTCCGCAAACTTTAATAATCTCATGTCATTGAAGCCCACGGAGAAATTTGTGTTCATTTTTTTTTGATTAATATGAATTTTCAGTTTTTCTTGTCTTTTTGTTTAAATTTTTTTACGTTTGTAAACTTTTTTATAATAAAAAACAAGCATTTAAAAAATAAAACGTCTTTGAAGAATTTTTTTGTTCTTTTAAAAAAATCAACTCTTCCATAATTTTTATTTTGGTTTTTTAGACGTGTTTGATCTTAAAAAATTGGAAACTGTTCCACTCTTCCATACTTGTTAGTAGTCACACTACTGCGTATGACGTACATCAGATGTAGATAATCGATTTTATGAAGCAAAATATAATGCGTAATACGTACCGTGGAAACAGGATACGTAATTAGATATTGGTTAAACGTACACTGAGCATCTAAATCGTGATGGCAAGGTTTATGTCGTTCGCGCGAAGGCCAATACGTTCAAAATAATTGAATTAAACTAGCTGGCTGCTTCTCTTACTGTTTATATTTGTAATACTTAAATTAGACGGCGTATTTATAATGCGTTTGTTATTGCAGCGATTCAAATTTTAAGCTCGAGCTTGCAGCCGCCGTTCTTGCTACCGGACGCCCTCGATCTAAACGCAGAAGTCTAGAACGTAATAAGCGCGTCGTGTAAGGTGTCGAATGCGATGCTTAGAAGTTTGAACTAACGATGTGTGTGTGTGTAGGCTAACGTTGCGTGACGTCACGTATCATTGCAAGGTCGGGCGTTTTTGAACGGGAGCGTGAGCGTCAAATTTGTAAACATTCGCTGAATTTAGCGTTTAGTCAGAAACTATTTCGCCGGCGTAGTAAAGATGTTGGGTAATTTGTGTTTTGTTCGCTGTGTTTTGATGACCCCTGTCGCGTTGTACATCACACGTGTTTTGATAATTGTCGCCGTTTTTACCGCTCGAGTTCTTGGCAAATACGCATTTGTTAAATGAGAGAAGCTATTCTGATATTTAGACGGGGTTCCTACGTTTAATGTACCTTTTGGAAAATAGTTTTTGATTTTCCTTCAAATATATGTTTACTGTTTTGTGGGTATTTGGCTAAAATATAGGATATTGTTATGAGGTGCAGCCCAGCAGGGAACGTAAGTTGCTGAAAGTATTAAAATAGTTTTGGGCGGCAATAAGTCGACGAGACCAAAGGAAAATTTTGCATGTTTACAATATATTGAATTAACACATCTCTGTGCGAAAGCCATTAATGAATGCACGATAAATAAATAAATCAGTTTATGTTATACTCACTCATACAGGATGGCCAGATTATGATTTTGTAAAGTCGCGACAAGTCTTGTAAAAGTAATGAACTTTCTTGTGGGTTCTTATGAAAAATTATTTAATTGGCGCATTCGAATGTTTCGTTTGTATGTAAATATGCACCAAAGCAATAATAATTTATTATGACACGTTTAGTCGCGACAAGCCTGGTAAAAGTAATGAACTTTCTTGTGGGTTCTTATAAAAATTATTTAATTGGCGCATTCGAATGTTTCGTTTGTATGTAAATATGCACCAAAACAATAATAATTTATTATGACACGTTTAGTCGCGACAAGCCTGGTAAAAGTAATGAACTTTCTTGTGGGTTCTTATGAAAAATTATTTAATTGGCGCATTCGAATGTTTCGTTTGTTGTAAATATGCACCAAAGCAATAATAATTTATTATGACACGTTTAGCCGCGACAAGCCTGGTAAAAGTAATGAACTTTCTTGTGGGTTCTTATAAAAATTATTTAATTGGCGCATTCGAATGTTTCGTTTGTTGTAAATATGCACCACAGCAATAATAATTTATTATGACACGTTTAGTCGCGACAAGCCTGGTAAAAGTAATGAACTTTCTTGTGGGTTCTTAAGAAAAATTATTTAATTGGCGCATTCGAATGTTTCGTTTGTATGTAAATATGCACCAAAGCAATAATAATTTATTATGACACGTTTAGTCGCGACAAGTCTTGTAAAAGTAATGAACTTTCTTGTGGGTTCTTAAGAAAAATTATTTAATTGTCGCATTCGAATGTTTCGTTTGTATGTAAATATGCACCAAAGCAATAATAATTTATTATGACACGTTTAGTCGCGACAAGTCTTGTAAAAGTAATGAACTTTCTTGTGGGTTCTTACGAAAAATTATTTAATTGGCGCATTCGAATGTTTCGTTTGTGTGTAAATATGCACCAAAACAAATATTAATTTATTATGACACGTTTCGCGTAATTTAATTATATTATAAAATATAACATAGCTAAACCATCTAGATTTATAATACCTACGAACTTTAATATTGCACAAGTAAGTCATTCAGACGAGACGAGATAAAGCGCCTAATCATGACGCGGATCCCGATATTGTCGTATTGTCGTTATAAGTCCTTCCTAGAAATAGACCAAAACCGATGCGAAAAAAGTGTGGTCACGAAACACTTCGGTGAGTAGGCAATTATTTTGTGGTTTAGAATTTTGAAAACCAATTTCTGAATTTAAATGTAAATAATAATTGGGTGTGATTTCAAATAATAGGCCGTATCAAATGTTATTTATATGTACATACAAGGTTTAAGACATTACATACAGTTTTGAGTAGGACTGGTGAATGCCAAAAACGACAAGAGAGATATATGTATCTAATAGTACTTACTTTTATTTTCACTGGAAACAATGCAAACATATCTATATGACTTAAATAGAATCATTGGTTCGTATGAGCCATCAGAACGGTGAACATGTAATATATTACAAAATATTATTTAAGAACTATCTTGATTGACATTTTTGCCTCGCTTGAATATTTTATCAACCCATTTAATTAATATTCACTGCATTCCAATGCAAGATTACGACTGTTATAAGTATACAAACCCATTATTCAAAGTAAGCATAATTTTGGTGTAGAACGACGTATTTCTCCGCACGTATGGTGGTTTACGAGCTGGAAACGCGAAAATTAATTATATTTGATGGTGACGGTTGTTCCTTGTGGAATTTTTCAGACAGTTAATTGCTGGTCGCGTCGTTTACAATTTCTATAGCTTCTCTTATTATTCTTTATGTGAGTGGCACCTTAGCTAGAATTTTGGAGGGACGATGCGTCTGTTGGATTCTCCAATATACTTTTGTCGCAGTTTCGGCATGGGATTTCCTATACACCTTGTTCTTCTAGGGATTTTGGTTTTTCGATTTCCGAGCATAGCTTCTATTTTTTGATGCGGTTTAAAAACGATGTCAATGTTCTACTTTCGTCAAATTCTATTGATATTAATTCTATAGTTCCTTTTACATAAGGTAAGAAGGCTGTTGTTATAGGTTTTTTGTTTCGTCCTTCGATTCGCGTTGCTTTGGTTTCGAAGCATTGTATATTTCTCGTTTTGAGTAGCCGTTCATTAGCAATGCTTTACGTATGGCCCCCATTTCCTTAGTTTTCTTGATAGTGCCTGCTATCCTTTCTGACTTTGTGTTAAGACTTTCTATATGGCTTAGGCGTTGGTCTTCTGTTTTCCTTTTAGGACATCTAGAATAGGAAGCTGGCTGTTTTCTTCCACTTCATATTGAATTTAATTGGCTAGTATTTGCATAGATGTTTGAAATAAGTTCGTTTTTCCATGCAATCAAATTACAAAGGTCATCCATAAATTCATCCATAAATAAATTTGCTATTTTCCTTAAGGGTACTACCCCATACCCCAAAATTTGGTGTGTATTATTATACATTGTTCCCTGTCTATTTTTATTCTATTCGTTCAATGCGATGTTAAAAAAAATTGTTGAAAGCGGGTGACCCTGCCGCAGTCTATTTTCTATTTGGAAAACTTTTGATAAGGTTCCATTAATTCTTCCCTTTGTATGTCCCATTGTTATTCGTACTAAGCGTATGAGCCTATTTGGTATTTGTCGATCTTCCATGGTTTCATATAGTTGTTTCCTTGTGATTGAATCATATGCCTACATAAAGTTAACAGTGTGCAGCGTTACTTTATACTCGTAGCAGTTGTTCTGGATTTGCTTTAGGGAAAATATTTGATCTACCACCGACCTGCCCGTCTTGAACCCACATTGACATTCCCTTTTTCTATATATGGTGTCAATTTATTATGTATACTGTGGGTTAATATTTTATAGATTGCATCAAAGCAATTCCCTGTAATTGTCTAGTACAGTTCTGTCTCCTTTTGAATATAAGGGAACTATAATTGCCTTTGTCCCCACTTCTGGCATCTCTGCTTTGTTCCACATCTCTACTATCACGTTCTGCAGATCATCTCCTCCATATTTAATTAGTTCTGTTTTCTCCTGCACTTTTCATGATTTTTAAGAGTTCGACATTTCATTTTTAAGTTCCTTCTCTGTTGGTCGATATATTTCCACTCCCTCCATCTAATTCCCCACTTCTTCTATTCGTTCAGCTTCGTCCAAGTTGTTGTTCACGAGTTCCTCCAAAAATTCTTTCTACTTCTGTGTTACTTTCCCATATCCTCTGCTATTAAATTCTGTATCATTATTTTTTTTCTCTTACATATATTTTTAGCCTCTTTCTTACTTTTCATTTGTTTACTGTACTTCCCTATAGTTGATACATATGACGTTTTTTAATGCTCCGTTTCCACTGCCTCGTACTTAACTTCTTTTTCTTCATCATTTTATCTGTTTATCAAGCTTACATTCCTATCCCCTTTTATTCTTATCGGCCATTGGAGTGAATTTAATATTTGAACTTTTTAACCTTTCCCCTACTAGAAAATCCACTCATAAGCTTCTCAGTTCCGTCGCTGCTAAAAATTATATAATTTCCAATTGCCATTGTCTTATTTTCTTTGTACTTATCCATTTCCGGGACTAATATTTTAATTGCTCCTTCTACGTATGTATGTGCCACTTACATTCCATGTTGCGATTCAGTATTCTCTTGTTGTTGGGGCGATAGCGGTGATCCTACTGGTGAACTTTCAACTCTGTACAAAACTAAGTATTCTTGACACAATGGCGGCTTAGAAGAACTGACGTTCGGAGTTACTTGGTAATCCTTACATTCATTGCGGTCTATCGTTGGGGTTGGTGGAGCCCAGCTGCTTCTTCATTCGAACCGTAAACAGAGATCCGCCGTCTTCCCTGGCTAGCCAATTCCTAGACACGGGACACAGCATCGATTTCAACAATACAAGAACAAAAGCTAGTAGAATAATCCGATAGGCCATCGAAAAACAAAAACAAAAACACATCAGATGACTCCCAACAATTACGAGCATTATGGAGACTAGTCTTGATCTAATACACCACAACCAATATTCGAAGGCCACAAGAATCACAGATCATCGCCCAACAAGTACATCAAGGACCAGGAGCCGAAGCAAGAAGCAGCCCAGCACAACCAATCCCAACGATAGACTGGAATATAAGGACCTCAGGAACAAACAATGCAAATCTAATTTAATTTGTAAACAAACTTTTGGTGAAAGGCTTTACACCAAGAACTTACCAGTCGCATAAAAAGTCACCAATCAATCGCGTAACACAT
This sequence comes from Geotrupes spiniger, assembly GCA_959613385.1. Lineage (NCBI taxonomy): Eukaryota > Metazoa > Arthropoda > Insecta > Coleoptera > Geotrupidae > Geotrupes > Geotrupes spiniger. Next base: position 27,484,357 of record OY390737.1, on the reverse strand, counting down.
GTTTTAATAGTAGAAACCCATTCAACATGTCGCAGGAAAAAATTTTGAAAAATAATTTAAGCTGCTGCGAATTAGAAAAGAATGACGAATAGGTAAAATTATCAAGTTAAGCTTAACTTAATATAAATTTCCAAATGAAAACATGGCAATCACAACAGAAAGATATAAAAACCACCACTTAACTTTTATTTTAAAGTTATCGGTTTAGAAGTTGTAGAGAAAATTATTATGTGGTTCCATTTCAGAATATATTAGTTTGGATGCAATTGATTCATTTCTTTGTGTTGCAACTGATCTTTATTGGGTTAACAGGTCAATTAGCTCATAATAAGGGCGCAAATTTATGCAGTTTTAATGAAGATGTTGGATTTATAATCGCATTTGTGCACTATCTCCTTAAAAATTAAATTCCGCACAAAATTAAATAGCTACAGATGTGGAAACTACCTGTAATTAATTATTTGGATGCATACACATATGACATCAAATTTTTATTGTTATCGGAAAAGAATAAATGTTGCCACCTCTCCACATTTAATATAAAAATAAACATTGAACTTTTAACATAGTATTCCAGAATAACATTTCATTAATAATATTTTTGTGTATGTATTTTTATGTATAGTATAATATAGTATGTGAATGAATTTTTTATTATTTTTTAACGTTTTATTGTTCAATAATAACAGCCCATATGTCATTTCAATTCAATTCAAACGAAAAACAGCTAGAATTGCCTAAGTTGGTAAACATTCAAACCATTGTTATATTATAGAAATGTAAACATTGTAGAAATCACAGAAATTCACAAAAGTTAAAGTTACTAATATGACAAGATTGTATAACATGAGCAAAATGCGAATAAAACCAAGAAAGACGGTTGAATTATCAAATCCATTAAAATGGTTGAAATAACAAAATTGATAAAATTTTAATAATCATCCAAAATTTAAACGTATCATTAATAAATATGAATGTTTCCCCGTTTAGTAATACCCTTAGTAATCTTAAATCAATTTGGCATATTTTGGGAGCTGAGCTGAGCTGAGCTGATTTAATATTGAGTATGCCATTAATTGAAGAAAAGAAAATCCAAATACATTTCCAAAACTATTTTTGTCTCTTGATTCAATGTACCCAGTTGGATAAGAATTCGTCAAATTTAGCAAGACAATTGATATGAAATCGTGGAATATAATATAAATATAAGGCGAAATAATTATTTGCCCTCTTTATTCCCAATTCAATGGCAAATTTATTATTTCTAATCAAAGCTTAAGAAAATGCATAAACGTATGGCGAATAAACTATTTTGATCATATAGTCCTTTTGGTAGTAACGACGCTAGAGTATAGATTATGGGCTATCAGTATGCTAAATTTGTACGAACAATTTAATAAATGTACACAAATATTATCAAAATGCAAGGAATTGATCCTGATAATGCTCGCGCTTCTACTCGATGCTATAGGACAAATGGCATATACGATTTTTTCTTCAAACTTAGTAGCATGCCACGTAAGTGGTAATAATTAACAACAAATAGTATGTTGCCTTGATAGAAAATTAACAAGAAATGTCAACACGAGATTTTATCTCACAAATACACCGACCATAATTGTTGTTGTATTATTTATATCAAAACTTGGTGGCACACAAATTTAATGTTATATCATGTCTTTTTGGGTATCAGATGTTTGCAAATTTCAAAGCGCAGGACCCCGGTTAGCAAACTGTATTCTTAACCAAAAAACTAATACTTGCCAACTTTGGCACTATGCAGAATGTCTCTATGCAAAAGTAGTACAGTTGAATAAAAGTCCTATATTTGATTATTTAAGTAATTTTAATAATAACCAGAGAAATAGAATGGCCCAACATTTCATGAGATTCTTGATCCTGAATTCCGACCCGGAAAATGAAAGGCATTACTGTGTCAGGCTTGCATGTGTTTCATATTAAACGGAATTCCGATTAATTTCGCGCACCCACAGATATTTCGGGTTTCAAAATTGCTCCTTTTACTTAATAAAGTCAAACCAATACATAACACATACAAATCGCACACGTTCGTGTTTTCGTATTTTTTTCAAAACTAACATTTTATTGTGTTTACTTGGAAACTATAATGATCATTCATTTGGACATTTGAACTATTGATTTGTTTGTTATTTAAGACGAATGTTTACTACGTTGCACTAAAATATTTTTTTGCGTCGCGTATGCTCTGATCTGCCGGTAAATCCAGTCGCGATGTAAAGCGCGCAATAGCATTCTACAAATAATTGGCCAGTGTATAATTTTGACGATTACGTTGCGCGGTTCAAAAAGCCAGAAAATGATTACACCTACTTAATATGAAGAGCAGTGTCACAAAGTTTGGTAACTCGATCATGTCTTACACTGCATGTGAACATTTTTATTTGCACAGTGCACCAACATTATTTTGAAACATACCGACATGTATGTCGCGAAGTGGCAATCGTTCATAACAATGTTGACAGTTTTATATTGTACGCTCGACACATGTGTGCATGTAGTTTGCAGGGGTCATCGTTTCTACGACCTTCATTATTTTATTGCGGACTCGAGCGGAAAAAATGTGAGCTCGTTTTTTTAAATACAGCAAATTATTTAAAAACTTTATTATTTCATAAACTAAGCGATTTGTAATTAGAAATAATTTTCTAAACTAATTTAATGTAATGGTCACCAGTGCTCGAATAAATTCAACGAAAAAACATTCAATTGATTTTAAGATATGGTTCATTTTGTTCGACACGAAACTTGAAAAAAAGATAATATTATAAATTGATATATTTAATGTCAACTTAGTATCAATAATAATGATTCCAATGTCCAACTTTAATTGTCCAGATAAAACACAAACCTGGAAAATGTCTAACAAATTTATGGTTGTCATAGGATTTAATGTGTAACATGACTTGGTTAAAATAGAAGGACCAAAATTACAAAAATTAATTATAAATCCAAAACCACAAATTTATTTGTAGTACCTACATAAAAAGCAAAAGCAAAGTAATATGTTGGGATTATTATGGAATCAGGTATGTTGTTGTTTAGTCACTCTAAACATTCGAACTCCTTCTTGTACGAACTTTTTGGTTTTATGTAATCAATTTTTTTCGTCTTAAAATCGTGACATTCCAATAGCAATTTAATATCATATTAATAATATTTTCCCAGTGAAGGCCCATTAGATATTTTAATTAAAATTCCTTTAAAATTTACCTTTCACTGCCATACAAGTCTGGGATTAATATATTTTGTGAAGCACCGATATTTTTATAGAAATACATATTTCCAGTTTATATTTATATTCCTTAGAATGCATACGAATGTACACAGTTTTGTGTCACCAATCGGCTTAGAGTTGAGTAGTGGGTCGTTTCGTCTAAATTATCACCTACATATCAAAAAGATGTGCACCCAGTCTCCACCAGATTGTATATTTGTGACCAAGCGCAATTAGGCAATTAGATAAAGTTGTGTGGAGTTTGAGTTTGGCAATGCACGTGTAGAGGTGCATTGGTAAGACAGATATGTCTATTATCTTATTTATGTATTATGTCCTCGTCGAGTTGCTCGTTGACTGATTCCGTTAGTTAGAATCGAATAGCATGCTATTAGTCTTGTACCTTTGATCATATGCGTAGCTATCGAGGAGCCCGCAACTGTCCCTGAGAAGGTGAACATCATTCAGGGACCGCATGTCCAGAAGTCAGTGTTTGCTAATATCTAAATATGCCTGCCGAGCAATGTGTAAGATTCTTGGGCAAGGTGGCTGACGCCCATGGGTCTTCCTGCACAGGTTTAATGCGAGCCAGTGCAAGTAAACACATCCAATGGTAGTAACATGATAACATGATAACGTCAAGGATAGCTACCAGAGGCAATCTAGAATGTAGGGTCCCTCGTGTTAGCTGCATTGTTAAAGGTGTTATTTATAGTTTCATGTAGTGCCCTTCTTACTATCACTACAATGTATGTGTGTGTTGCATGGGAAGCTTTCTGTCAACGAATGCTTTTTAGCAAGGATGGGTCGAATTGACGATAAGCGATGAGTAGACTATTATTCTGTTGCAACCCTTCGATTTATAATATTGTGGATGTGTTCTTTGATATCAAGAATGCATGAAAATTCCGAAGCTTTTGATTTTGTCCACACGACATAATAAATTAGGGAGACTGCCAATTAAACAATTTTAAGAGATTCAAGATACACGTAGACTAGATTTCAATGAATTGCAGTTTTTGCAAGAAGGTACCCAAAATTGAAAGAAGCTTATCCGAGAAATGTTTAGTAATCAGCTTATCATTCATCAAAATGTGATGGAACTCGAATGTCTATAATTTTTTTTTAATTGTGTTGTCCATTGTTGGGTTGGGTCCTATGAAAACTTGTTCAAAAATGACTTGATTTTTCTACTACAAAGTTCTTCTTCCCGTCAATGGGGGCTTATAATTATATTCCATTCTAAGATGGCAGTAGTTTGTTATTTTTCTTAAAACCACAATTTTATTGTAAATGACGAAGTGTCATAATTGGATCAGTGCTTAGGCTACGGTTCACTCATACGAAGTTTATTTCAAGGTGAAACATTGCAACCTTGCTGTGCACTTTGAGTACAAAAATTTCATAGCCTACGTGTTTCGTCTCGGGCATTAATGAAATGTAATAGGATTTGCATTTATCACATGTACCATGGGCTGGCAGTTTATTTTGACACCATGAAGCTATTGGCGGTTATTAGTCGTGTCAATGGAGATTTGTGAAGTTCATTATTGACTGGATGTACGAGCAAAACTCCCGTGGGCTTATATTAATTATTCATATCTTGTTCCTATGAAATGCTTATAAGTTGGTATTCCCATAGTAGTTTTCCAAACTATTGAAAAATGTATCATTTATCGATCGATACATAGACCTTAACGGCGTGGGCCGCATGGCTAGGTGCAGAAGGTCAAATGCCAGAGGGGTCAATTTTATTGCACTGATAAAATTCGCGATGATTGCGACTGCATAAGATTTGACCGCTCACTCCGATAAGTTTTCCACTTGTTTCTTTATCGATGTGTGCCGGTGTAGTTCTTAACAAGTTAAACGTGATCGCAAACAAAAATGAGAATTCCTGTAATAAATTTAATTAGGAGACAAAATAATTTCTAAATGTATTCAGCTCAATCGAACCCTACGCAAAACTAGATGATATAAGTTGATACTACATAACATAACATAATTCACAATTAATTACACAACGAATTATTATATTTCTTCTTCATGCTTCTCCCATTCTATCCTTCTAGACCATGTTTATGTTCAAGCGGTTGACATTCTCTGCATTATAGGGGCTATATCGAGACCAGATTAATTTTACCTACTGAATTAACTATATGTGGGAGCAATTACTGGAAACTTCTGTCTCCGTTCGTCCCTGAATGAAGGAGAAATGTGACTGATAAACTCAATTCAAATTAGACTTTGTATTTTGCAAGTTTTGTTTTTTATTTCCACTCGGACATATCCCAACATTAATTTGTTTATTTGAGTGACGAAATGACCAGTTGCCACCTGTATTTATTAAATCAAGTTTCTAGCAATTAATTGAAAATCGCGACGTTGTGTTACTTTGTGAAATTTAATATATAGACAAGAAAAAATATTTTCGAACGGCGCACATGTTTCCTACAACAATCATAATATGCAAAATTTGTTTTCTTTGCCCGAATTTCCACGTAAATCGCTCATATAGAAGTGCAGCAATCGCTCAAAGTTGGAATGAACCAATATATCATTCGCTATATAAGGGGTCGACTCTATATTTGGGATATTGCGTCTGCATATGGCTCGACTCGTACCGTCCATAAGACCCGATATTACATCAATTATAATAAAAACCATAGGAAACTGGCGTATAACCGACAAAGTTGCCATTTGGCAATATCTTTTTAACCACTTCCTTGATGACTTTTCACCCATACATAATCGCGTATAAATCTCTCTAGGACGAGTTAACACCTAGTATCTTAAATGGTCCCATTTATAAGATCCGACACACCTATTCCATTTTTGAAATAATCCTTTTTGTAATTACTAAACTTATTTGTTAATAGATGTTACCAGTCAATATTAATTATTTAAAATTATTTGTGGCCACAAATTTTTGCTTTACATTTTATTCGGAACTATTAACGTAATATAAGTACAATTACAAGATTAATAATCTCGTACATGTACCTTGATGTGGTTTATTTACGCTTGGATAAGCAAACGTGTCGTTAATTAAAGTTTAAAACACCGCCATTTTTGGAAATTTGGAAACGTACGTTTTAATTGACATAAAATATGTGCAGCATCGCTTTAGTAGTATGTATCAGTGAAATAAAGATAAACTTAATCGAGAAATAAGATAACTTTTTAGATAAACGGGACCTTGTGGTAACTGCTATACGTTTCTTATTCTTTTTACTGCGCTAATTGTGTCGCGTATGGAATATTTTCAATGAGATAAGCGACGTGCGTATACACATTATATACAGGGATAAGTTATAATTATATGCGTTTGTAAATACTTTTCACTATGCTGCATATACACTTGGACAATTTCCAAATACGTTGTTGGCTTGTCCAGTCATTTTATTAGTAGCGTGATCTAGGGTCAAAAATCTACGAGAGAAAGTAACGCGAATTTATAGGTTTTATTCTTCTCACTCGTTCGACGTTATCTAACTTGAAATGTCTATAATTGATACTGTGTAATGCGACGGGATACTGGGCCAAATCAGATTAGTGTGTTGGTGGTTATTTAATTTTATAGCAGTGTTTCTCATTTCTTACTACGATTGTACCACAAACGAAGATCTGACAAGTAAATGTCGTAATACATATGTACAACATTAACTTTGAAACAGGTGTGGATATGAGTTTGTGAACTTTTACACGAAACACTGAATATGTTAATAGAAACAAAAAGATAAAATAGGTAAATTACTTTTTTTGACTTTATGCTAGCTTGCTCTCGCATAAATTTTAGGAAATATAATTCGATGTTAACTTAAAAAATATATGTATATAAAGGAATCAAAAGGAAACAAAAACGATTATAGTTCATTTTATATATTTTATATTGGATGATGCTTGCAATAATTATGTCGTCGTGTTATCACAAGTACTGATAGACAACTTTGAAGTGACTTGTTAATCGATGTTTTCAATGAAACAAATACCTTTCGAAATAGCAGATTATAAGCTTTGGCCTGTAGTTTAAAAAATCTTCATGGCTGTGACCGTAGTCGTTGAATTAAATATTTGAAGAATTACTTAAAAAAAAATCATCTCAAACATAGTTTTAAATTGCGAGCATCGGGTTTTTAGTACAAAATAAAACTAGTAAAAATAACGAGAGATCAATTAATATGCCAAGCCGAGGCATAAATCATACGGATGGGCATATGTTTCTATTACTTTGGGTATCTCGTTAAAATAGACCGTTAAAGTGTACACTTTAATCATACGTGATGTATATACTTCAGTCAAGACAACGCTCAGGAATTGTATAATGCTGTAAAAATAGACCCATATATAAATCAAGCAGAAGCTCAATCGTACACTAAAACTAGCAACTATAAATAGATTAAGTTGGATAGGTCTTTCAAACAATTATATTAAAGTTGACAGGCGTTGGAACAAAATTTGAAATGATTTTTGGCAGATTTTTGTACATTGTTTTGCAACTTAAAATTAATATTCGGCATCTTATTGACTATTTTTTCTGTTTCAATTATTGAACACTTCATTTTTATATATGTAAATATTTTACATAATTTTCCTCGATGATATTCCTGATTACATAGGAAAATAAATTTTATTTTAACCACTGGAAAATAAACGTTGGTGCGACAGAATTTACACTTAAAAGTTCATGTGAAAATATACATATAAAAAATAATCATTATCATTTATGATCGATTCAATAATAAAGGGACAACAAGCGAGATAATCGTTGAAACATTCTTGACACTGATATACTCGAATGTGCACGAATTGTTTACGAAGCAAGAACTAAGAAAATCACCAGCGACTAAAGACTTCAACGTTATTTATTAGAGTTATCCAAAATGAGCCCTAAAAAGTAAGTGTCTAAATAATTCTATTTAAAAAGTATTTCTAAACGGAATTGGCGATCAAACATGAATTGAAATCATATTAGTTGTTAGACACGAACACACTATTCGCATCATAAACTATGGCGCACTGATTTTGCCTCGTTTAGAAATTATATCAAATAAAAGTCCATGTATGTTTTAACAAACAAAAAAAATATTGCATGAAATAAATTCAGATTAATTTATTTTGTGTGATAAAGAGGAATGAATTTCAATCTTTCAGGATTGTGTCAAGTGCACAATATGCCTGCAGGCGGATGGGATTCGTGATTGATCAACCCCTAATGAAGCCTGGTTTCGTTGAACATTTAGAAAATTGTATGTACGTCATGAAGAATACGGCGCATGTTCGTACTTCACTAATAAGCAAACACTAGCAGTTGTTCAATAAAAAAAAAAACAAATATTTTAGAAACACTGTGTGACTTTATATTAAATCAGAATCAATAGTTCTCGTTCTTTAGCAACTAAATACCATAGGTGATTTAAATGAAATGACCATTAATTTCTTAAAGTTGTCGTGCATTTCGTGTCTAGGCGGCTATTTCAGTTAGCTGAATGTCCTAATCGAGCGGTTGAAATTTATATGAGGAGAAACCCGCATTCAATCGTTTAAGTGGGACAGCGAGGTAAAGGTTACAAAAGTGGCTATTCTCTATAGCTTAACATAAAAAAATGTATTTGTCACCATTGAATCAAAACATATTGGCCACTGTTACTGTTTTTGACGGTTCATGGTCAATTTATACGTCGTGAATCAGATTACCAGGCATTTAAAGTTTACAACTAAAAAATAAAGTTCGTTTATAAATTGGTTTTTATTTTTTGGATTATTAAATTTCCCATATACTTTTCAATTTCGAAATACTTCAATTGCTCTTATTCTCTAATTTATCGTTATCGTTCAATTCATTTAGATAGTGTTTGCTTCAATAATTATTCTTGCTTACTGTCTTGATGCTTCTGCAATCGAGATGCTCAATCAACTCTTATCTTGAAACTTTCGCCTTTCGTTGTCGTTTTTGGCTGTTATAATGTCGGCGCTATTTCTTTATAGAACTTTCCATATAATTGCAATAGGGAATTTCAACGATGTTCATGGTGGATCATCACCAGTGTTTGTAAGTCAATTGGCGTTGCTGACGGAAGTTCAAAAAGTACAAAATTATGAATTAATTATACACAAACAGATTAAAACTTGGAAGAAGAAATGCGACGTTTTATTGAAGAAATTGAATAACTTATAACATAATCACGGGCTTGCATGCAAGGAGTTACCCCTATACCCTATGATGCAAGATGATTTATTGCGTCCCGGAGTATCCCATCCCAGATTATTTGAAGTTGTTTTTGCGTTACTATTTGCAAATGGTTGTTTTGGACGAGTAATACAAGCAACCACTTTGCGTTCTTGAGATGGAACATTATCGTTTGGTTAGTAAGATCATCCACCACCTTAAGTTGTACAATTCCTACCACAAAGCTCAAAATGGTATCAATCATGATATAATACGCAAACTGGCTAACATATCCAGCTGAAGATCAGAAGCTGAGGAGCTCCATGTGGTGCGAACACATTTGATTCAAAAGCAAACTTTACTCTTGTCGTTCTTAGGTTGTTATAAATCGTAAATCGTCACAAAGCTCCTACGCTCGAAGCTTTTATTCACACTGATGGTAATGGTACTTATTTTCAGCTCCTCGTTCTCCACAGCCCTCATCGATACTCCCTACATCCGTACAGTCTCATTCATTCAATGTCGAACTACATTCATATTCTTCTCATTTAGACATAAACCGATTAGTCCATGAAGTTTTAAACATATCGTTTTTGCTTCTTTTTGGACCTTCATTTACAAAAGCAATTTAAATTTGCTGTGACACTTAGGGCTTTGTTTCGAGTTTTGTTGTTATGGTGGATAAATCCTTCGTTTCGATTCCTTCTAGTATTTGATTTGCTTGGCTTTGCCAGTGGCATTTGGAGTTTGCTTTGGTTCCATTTATGTCATGATATTTATTTCATTATCGCCGACGCGCTTTCGCATTTACCATTGTTTCATATATTCCACGTCTTCAATTTTCAAGTTAACTTTCTTACAAAATTTGACATTTATTTATGGATGTTGTCTCATATGTTATTGTTGTAAATCAGTACGCGATAAAATTTGGCGTGTGGTACAAAATAGTCCACGTAACAGTAATGTTAAGAATATTTCGTGTATATTTAAAGTAATGTAACCATAAAAGCAACGGAGAAGAAGTGATGTGATCTCGAAATTATGAAGATTAATATTTTAAAATTTAGTCGTGTGATGATTTCAGCCCATGGGAGTAGACTAATTGACAACTGTTCCTGGAATACTGGAGTTCTTCGCTTATGTTTTGTCGAGTTTATGCCTAGTCAGTCTAAAACGTGATGTTGAGTAGTACTCACGTATTTTTTTGCCGTGAAGAATTAAAATTGTAGTAGAAAAAATGTAATGAAACGATCGGTATGATTTTAATTGCTATAATCAATCTTTGCTAAGATATTTGAATGAAATTGTGATCCAAGAGAAGAAATCAAAATTTATTAATCGATTGGATTGAGAAACTATAAGTATACTTACTTCTTTAAGTATACTTAAAAACAATTATATCTTAGTAAGTGTAGTACAAGATGTAAAATAAGACTTACATAGTAATTGAAAATCAATGATAATTTTTGCAAACAATAGTGTGTTCCGCAGGGTTTAACTTTCATTAATAATCATTATGTTTCCAATAGTATTATTGGGGACAAATAAGAACGAGAATAATTGCTACTGATATAACATTACTTAATAAGCGAAATTACTTTTGCATCATAAGTTGACAAATTCATGTTGACTAACAAAGATATGTACACCATTATTTAATTGTGTGGATCTAGTTTAGAATGATTTGAAGATGGTATTTAGGTTGACAATAAAGAAACAAATAAAATAGTTATCAATCACAAACTAGTTAGAACTGTGTTATATTCACAAATGGCAATGAAATGCATTCTGATCGAGACATATTGTCTTAAAACAGTGAACCCTAACGAGGAACACTTCATATTGTGTTTCTGTAATAGAAAGCAAAAAGCAAAAATACATATGGCCTTAATTTATTATTATTAAATCAGTAGTGACGCAGAAGATATTCTCATTTCACTGTTCGTCACAAACTGCATAACACCAGAACAATAATATTATGGCATGAGTGTATCTTTTTAAAATCAATAACCTCGAGCACGTGACATATTTTTTCAACACGGTGTCCGCTTTCGATTCCAAAAAGCGCGATGATCTAATTCAAATTAACGGAATTGTTTGTTTCAGATGTATGCATATATTCGCACGGTTTCATATTTACATGTCGTACCTCTCGACGGCTTCGCATAAATCCCAGGTGCGAACGGAGTGATATCACATCGCTACCGTTCGCTACCGTCGGACGTTATTGCATGCAGTTAAGGGGAAAAAGTTGGGAATTAGAAGAATGCAAATGATGCAAACTGTCTACACGTGTATTGCGGAACCGGTATGCGCTCGTTTATTTACAAACACGAGGTAACGCCATTATTACGCAGAAACAAGCTCCGTGTTTACAACTAAACCACGAGTTTCAGATTTATTAATGAGTTGACATTCACCATTGCGTTATTCTAAATCTGGAATTGTGCGCTTGGATATTTGTGTGTTTCGTCGCCGTAGTTTGATATGACGGGTGCAGTTTTTATTATCTTCAGAAGTTTGGGGCAAAATCTGTTGGCACATTAAAGTTATTCGACCACTTATTCGTAACAAAGTCGTGTTCAATTAAATGATTTCAAGTTCTAACCTCATTAATTTTTCAACCGATAGGGAAAAAAAAATTCGCTACATGGTCAAGTCTGTAAATCATTTAGTTAAATGCTACCTGACGTGTTAATTGGTGAAAGTGAAAAGCATGCGGCGAAGTGGAATTCAAACTGCTTAGCTAACAAATTTATTTCTAAACGAGTCGTGCAAAATGTAATCAAGTAATTTTGTTAAAAAGACATAACTTCGCATGTTAAAAACGATTTTCTGTTACAACCTTTTGCCAAATACGCATTCGTCAGTGTTGATGGTTACTAGAAATTATCACCTTATAATTCGAAACGTAAACTACAAATCGTAGCATATTTGTTGCGTGTATGACAGAGAATTGACAAAGTGTCGACATGTTTGTATTCAAGAACAAAGTGTTATTGATAGTCATGTTTATTGTCGCACAAAATAAGATGCTACGTACAGAAACCGATTAATAATTATTCGCCAAACACTTCTGTTGATATTAGGAATCCATCTATAAGTTTCTTTTAATGATATTTTTTTTTTCATCAAAGCTAACAATTCGAAGACGTACGTAGTAAAATTATTACCAAATCCATTTCAAAATTATTTTTGAAATGGATTTGGTAATAATTTTAGAACAATCGGACCACTTTATTAGTCACTGATAAAGCCAATAATTCAATGCATTTTAAACCTGGCAGTTTTAATTGATATACAAAGTTGATAGTATAAATTTTTGCTATATTAAATATACGTTTTGAAGTAAGTTAAATATATCATAGTAATTAGCTCAAGTGTGTTTGTATGTTACATCAATACACGTTGACAATTTACACCAATTTGTTTGACTGAAGATTTGCAAAAAATATTTATTTTACTAATATACACGTGGATAGTACTTGTGACATTTAGATAGTAAGTACCGCATAGAAACAAATTGATGTAACCTTCTCGCTTATTATTGAATAATTTATTTATTTGAGGTTGGAGCATCCCTGCCCCTTACGCAATGTGCCAAATTCTTGTGATATAATTTCGTTGTTATTTTCAATTTTGTTCTTTGTTTAAATTAGCAAAAAAAATGTTTTTTTATGTATTTGTATCTTATTAGATTTAATCTCGTAGTTTCATGTTTTCTTGTTTCGTTACTTCTTCAATTTTGATGGTATCTAAGTGGTTATTTGTAGGTCAGTTTCATATGAATTGCCATATTTTAATGATTTACTTGTCTTTCGGGAACCTTTAATCTACACAATACACTTTGTCTTACTGTTCTATTATTCTTCTCGTATTTTCTCCACATAATCGTCTTATTAGGTTTGTTTGAAAATAATAACAAGCAGTAGTCCCATATTTTGTTTGTAGTTGTCTGGGTCATAATTGGTCTTGCTCTCCTGAAACTTTGCTGATTTGCTATTCTGTGTATTCTGCATATTCTTCATTCCGAACTCTAGCAAGATAGTAAAGATTTAAAGTTGTACCCAAAGGTAGAGAATGTAAGACAATTATCCTTGCAGCATTTTCATTAAATTCTTCGTCCCATTACTTGTGTTAAAGTCGTTTGTCAGCGTGACGATGCTACGTTCATCAAATTTAATAGCGCAACATCAAAAATAAAATTTTATAAAAATAATTAAATTTTTTTATTCAATAATTGCAATCGTACCTTGAGTCATTTATGCGAAATTGTAGAAATGCTTAGTATTTATTTTGGCAGACGTAATGTTTTGAAGTCGTACGTGTGTCTACTTACAAATATCAGTAACGAATAAGTGCCGGTATTTCATATATGTGTAACGTCTGGCCTTGGGGGAACAATGCAGTTGCATTTCATATCTAACCTTAACTAGAATAGGAATGATATGGAAAATTGTTACGGTATCGTAACAATTGCACAAGAATTTTATGTCTCTCTGTCATTCAACATTTTGTAATAGATTTCTTACTGCCCCGGTGCAATTTCGACATTTTAGTGTAAACAAGTTGTTTTGCATCTCTCGAAATAACAAAATTATTATGGTGCAGCGTTGCGCAATTACGGTTTACCGATTATTGTTTATTTTTTCGCGATGCGTTGAAAATTATTGTTTAGGTCGTCCGAGGACAATAACAGCCTGTGCCGCTAGGAAATCTGGCGTCTAAGTGTTTTAACAATTACTTATGAATTAGCGTTTAATTTTTCTTTATATTTGCTGGACCTTGCATATGAACTACCTGCATACAGTATATGTTTTCGCATCGGTTTCTGAACAGTCCACAATCACCTCATTCCTCGCCCCATCGCTTTGTTCAAATAACGACTGGAATTAATTTATTTAAACTTTCTGTAAGCATTGCATCGAGGCCATTTCTTGTTTTCTTTCATTAGTTGTGCCTTCTATATTTTTCTTCCATATTTGAACAGTCCATTAACTAATATAAATCATATAAAATATTTTTCAGCAGCGAACTGGAATGAAAAATTCACATATAATAGGAAATTTTATTATATTTTGTTAACTGGTAGTTGTTAAAATAAATGTAGCTAATGCAATTTTCGTTAGATGAGCTTTGATGTCCCTTCTTTTAAGTACTCATCTTGCAATGTTAGTAAATCTATATTTTCACCTAATCTCCGAGTTCTATTTTTGCAGTAATTAAACACAATTAGGAACGTTTTAGAATTTGGATAATTGTTCATTCCAAGTCGAAAATAATGCAAGATATGATAGCAAATTATAATTTCGTGGTTTTGTGTACAACTTGAGACATAAATTGTAACGAATTGAAAAAATATCAAGTGCATGGTAGTTTGTGCAAAATTGACATTAGAATTTGTATCTTTATGTGACACAAATAATTTGGAGATGCAAATATAGATTGCCGTAATTAGAAAACAACAATAGTAGAATATTGTTTGTAATTATACAGTCAAGTTACTGCACACAATTATTGTAGTTTCTCTGTGGTTTAACAGTTATGCATTCCACACATTTTTCATACATGCTATGAGTTAAAACTAGATATGTAGAAATAGTTTCTTCTTAATAACAATCCATTTCAACGAATTTTACTTAATTTTTCGCAATTAAAATTTATGTATTCTGACGTTATACATATATCCATTTTATTATGCTTTTATGGGCTTCAGTGCACTCCATTGGCTTACCTACTCCACAGTATAAAAACCTTAAAGCTTAACTTAACATTTTCGAGATAAAAATGGTCTGGAGATCTCAGTGCAGCCGATTTATAAATCCATCATTTTCCTCGTACACATAAATTTTCATTATGCAATTGGAACATATTTACAGAAGAACAGAAAGTTAATTTTGCGCACAATTTTCCTCCCAAACCAAATATGTAACGTTTAATAATTTGTCTAGACGTAATTGAACTCTTCCGATACTAAAATAACATGTTTGCTTAAATAGTGCTCTATACGTTCTGCCGGGGAAATGGAGTTGCTTAACTTCGTCGATAGAAATCGCTTTATATTTGTAACTGCTCGTGCGTTTTATTTGATATTTTACGAGGACAAGATATTTGCTCTTTTATTGTATTATTCATCGCAAAATGCACGCGGAAATTCGTCTTTTATTGCCGGTTTTTTTGCTCGTGGTAAATGCGCCCATTGATTATAAATCATTCATATTTTTAAACTTGGTTCGACTGCAATTTTGCGAATTTACTGACCTGCGTCAAAATTATCCAGAACGTTGTTTATTAGTTTGTGATAAAAACAACGTTGAATGCGCTCAATTAAATTACATGTGTCCTTTATTGCACTAATAATTCTTGTTTCTATTTTTCAATGTCAATGTCATTCTGGAATTAAATATTGTGAATAATTCTATTAAACGCGATCTACACGCCTTATAAATAATAGCGATCGATGCTTGTGTAGAGATCGGATCCATAAGAGACGCGAAGGCGAGCGTATGCAACCCGGAGTTATCTTATCAACGTACAACTTGTGGGTTATCGCATAATCGCACAAATGATGCGTTGGAAAGTTGAAGCTCCTGGAAAACATATTTACTTATTTGAGAACTTGAAAACTTGTGTTTTAATTGATTATTATGTCGTTAACGTTTAAAATATAATTTTTTTATATCAAATCGGCTCTTGTTTACCGTACGATGGTTTGATATAATAAATATGCATCAATAATATTAATATTAAATACGCCTGTGACGTCCAATAATTATTTACAGTTTTATCTACATCAAGCATTACTGGCAATATTTTTTTTCTTAGTAAATCATCAAAATTTGAATTATTGCTTCGTTGGTAATAATCTTTATTTTTGCACATGTGGTCTCTTGACCCCGATGCTGCTTTCGTACTGGGAGTTTATCGACGAAAGCACTATGATTCAGTACCTGGCACGTTTCTACGGTTTTGTACTTGGACATGAGAGTGAGAATTTAGCATGAAATTGGTGAAACAAGTAAGGTGTTTACTAAATTAAATTATTATATCCAAAACTCTTCGCATATATCTTATATAATATCTTATATCTTACCCCGACTCTTTTCACTTTTCTCAATTTGGCCCGTAATGTTGTGCTAAGTTCGATTTTTATTTATTTTATGCCAACTGTATATTTAATTTGGTTACCTTGAATTCTATTTTTATTGTTTCAAAGAAATTTATTTACATAAACCAGCACACACACGTAAACGAATAACGTTTGAACATTTTACATTTTTGTACCAAATATATGATATTTCTGCAGCAATTAGACTGGTATGCAAATGTCAAAACCGTGACTAATTGATCAATGCTCGATCGTTTCAGCCAACGCGCAGGATAATCAACGTCCAATGTATGTACCTTACCGCTGTCGGCGGTAGAAATGATAAAATTACGTAACGATAACTGTGATACTAATTAATACGCATTTACCTGACAAGTTTACGTGAAATATCTTTATATGTCTATCATGTTAAAATGTTTAAAATTAGCTGTGCGGATAAACGAATTTGCATATGAATGTGAATCGGCGACAGTAAATTATTCACGTCATTGCAACACATGAATACGTTATAATCTATATTATTTTACCTTGCAAGGTAGTTTATATGAATAAATTATCTCTTGCACGCTCCCGATTTAACAATTGCTATAACTTACCTTTTTAATAATTCGAGTTGTGCAATTACGCATTGTTTTGTCTTTCGTGCATATTTTATTACGGTGACGCAATAAAGTTGAAAATTTCGTACTCGTTACTAAAAAAAATCACTTCATCATCCATTAGCACATTAATTATGATATTTTGCTTAGTTATTCAAGACAAACCGGTATTTGTGGAAATAAAATTAATAATATTTTTAAAAATAGTTTGTGTTAGTGTAATATACGTCGTAACTCGCTAGACAAGCGGACATTGTTTCTTTTCTTTATTTTCACCACTTTATGTGGCAGCTCCATATTAGCGTTGATAATTCACTTTCTTCGCTTACAGGAATTTATATATTCAAGACCCAGTAAACATCGTTAAATTTTATAATTTTTTGCTAATAAATTTGGCACATACGTATATAGAGTAATAAATAATTTCAATTTCATAATGATTTGAAAAGGCCATAACCCTTAAATTTAATAATTAGTCCTCTACTTCACGTAGCGATTTTGAATGTGGTGGTCGATGGCTTCAGAAGTCCATCATGGATCCACAAATAAAATCTGGATTAGTCAATTAGATTTCATTACTGATCCCATTGGACACGTTCCTGGCACTACAGCAGTCTTGCTCCTCTATACCTTTGGGTCAATGGGAAGATGAGACGTGGTCGTAGGATTGAATGGCTTATTCTCCAGCTCAAATTCCGGTACTTCAACGATGTTGGACCTGCAGGTCCAACATCGCATTACAATTATTCTGCCAACTCTATGGCTAATTTTCCGAAGAGCCACATTCTCGTATCCCTTCGTCTCCTTTCACATGTACTTTGTTAACGACAATTCTTACGTCCATATTTATAAGGTATCATAAAATCATGTTTTAAATGTAACAATAGTAGAAAAACTGCATTATACGTCAAAAACCATTACATCAATTTTCGAATCATCATGAAATTTTAAGGATTAAACTTTGCAACAGGAGCAAACGCTAGGCTCGTAAATCATTCGATTGAGTAAACATTCAATTAAAGTATTTTTAATACAGAAGTAAATTTTACACATTATCGAAGGCATACCTTCAGGAATCAGTTGTGCCGGGCAGTTTAAAACACACACCTATAACAGTAAAGCTGTCTAAACTTTAGTTCATAACGGTAATTTTTTTTTATTCAATCTTTTATTGATTGCGGAGTATGTAAGCCCGACATACGCCAGTGGCGACAGGAATTATCGAGTTACTCACGAATTAAATTTTGTTTAAATTTATATATTTTTTTATCCTGAATGTCATTTAACGCGATGGATGTGGTCCATTGTCTATCTTCCTTACATCACCTGTTCTTGTACCAGAGTTATTTCTTTCAGCTTTTTATCTGCTTTGTGCACAATCCTTTCCATAACAATTTTCTTCGGCCTGCCCTTTTCGTTTTCTCCTGTTTCTATGAACGTCCTCCCTAT
This sequence comes from Geotrupes spiniger, assembly GCA_959613385.1. Lineage (NCBI taxonomy): Eukaryota > Metazoa > Arthropoda > Insecta > Coleoptera > Geotrupidae > Geotrupes > Geotrupes spiniger. The sequence goes on along the minus strand of OY390737.1, from coordinate 27,465,776 downwards.
GCTGCCATTTTCGATGAATATCCAAACCAGTGCACTAGTTTTGTCATAAATCTTCATATTTCTTATTTGTTTGCTCTTTATTCTGTATAATTTTGTTTGCCTGCTTTGCTTCTTGGATATATCATTTGTGTTCTGCGTTGTTTATTTGTGATTCATGTCCTTTCAAAGGTATCCGAACATACATGCGTGTGGTACATTGGATACCGTAATTGTATTGTATAATCATATAATTTTCATAAATGTGTTGCTCCTTGTCTAACATCACATTGTTTTTCCACCAATATTTCCATTCAAAAGTTCTGTATTTAGTGCGTCCGTACCTTTACCATGTTTTGCATCTAGTCCATTAGGTTTCCATGATAGGGCTCCACTGGTTTCGTCACCGTTATCTTTGCCCACTTATTGATGGTTTTTGATATAGGCTTTTAAATCGGATCTTTTAAATATTGTTTGTATCATATACCGATGCAGATTGTATATAGCAGCTCTGCTTTGTACAGTTAATTCGATTGTGGTCCTCATCAGGCTTGTGTTGTCGTTGTTTGTTTGTTCTAAATGCTATCTTACATCTTTCATCGTCTTTCGTTTTCTCTCCACCAGATTTTTGGTTTTTCTCTATTATTATTGTATCTACCTTATATACTACACCATGTACATCGCTAGGTACGTTCCATATTCCTCACTTTGTTCGGTTAGTTAACTACGCGGTTGACAATAATTGTCCTAAACTTCTACACGTGGATATTTAAGTACAGTTGTTGAGTGCACAAAATTATCCAACGTGCCATTACATTCGTAAATTGCAAATAACGTACGTTTACAGGTTGATAGACGTAATTAATAACATTGATTGTAACCGACACATTGCAATTTTACATGAGACAGCTTTGTGTGTATTTGAGACAAACTTTTATTCTTTTGATATTTGAAGTAATTTTTTTTTCTTTTAGTTAATGATTCATTCGTAGGCTTAGCATTTCTCCATAGAATATAGATCCTGTCTGGTTCAATTTTGTTTCCTCACTCTGCTTTTTCGTCTTTGCGTTTCCTATTGCCTCTTCTTTTTCTTTCATTGTGACTTATTCTTCTTTGCATTCATTCGAACCTTCTTTCTACAGTCACCCCATTTCGTATAATGACGTAATCATTTTGGCATTGCAGCTGATTTGTTTTAATTTAGTTTCCTTCTTTCGCTTAATTTTTCCACAAATCTTTTCAAGTGTTGTTTTCCTTTCCTTTCCTTTTACTTCGTCTACTTTTCCTTCTTTATTTTTTCATGAATTTATACGTTTTGTAATACAATATTTACATGCAATTCAAAATCATAGAAATAATAACAATGAATACAAAACTTATGTCAAAATGATAGTGAAATCCAAAATGTAAAAAATGAAAATTAATTTTGTGATAGCTAGAGGCAGTTTGAAAAAATCACAGCGCTTAACCACTTGATTTTATATATGCCACCCTATGTCATTTGTGGCATCTATTTTTTTTTCATGTGCTATGACTTATGCCATACCTATGTTTACCTTAAAGAATTTTCAAGGATTCACCGTAATTTCCATAATTCTTTAGATAACTGAACATTTTTCTTATAATCAAAATGTAACTGACTTACATTCAGCAAATACAACAAATGTTAGTCAAGTGCCAAGCACATTGCTATGAGATTTTTCATAATCGCTGGATCGATTATTACACGTGAAATAATCAAGGTTGTGTTGCTTGGCCACTGATTTTATTGTATTATCAGTATAGTATGTAAAATACAAAGTTTGTGACACCTAAATATTGTCAAAACGTGTACGGCTATTTTTAAACTAGACCAATTTCTGCATTCCGCGACAAACAAAAATTCTGATTTTCAAGGCGTCACTGAAATTTCCCCAATTCTTTAGATACATCGGAATATAATTGTCTAATATTCGGAAAATGCAATAAATTTTAGTGAATGCCACTACAACACTGCTTGTGACATTCGTGAGACATTAAAGGTTAAACGTTAAAAACTTCATAAAAATATTGATTATGTTGCGTCCCAATTATAAATAAATTGTTGTAATTTTCTGAGAAGCTTTTATTTTGGATTGTTTGTACAACTTTTTAGGAAAATATTGTGTACCAGATGAAAAACAGAGTCAAGTGTACAGTGCGAAAGTGGATTTATATTCCATTCTATGCCGATAAGCTCAACATTTGGTTTGTAACCGTTGTTATAAATGATCATTGAATATGCGAATACAACGACGTTTTTAGGTTATGCATAAAAGCTGGATTGAATTTTTTCATCAATATGGCGATTAGGATTGCGAAACGATTGCATTTATCATTAAAGGTATTCTTGATAAATTCTTTTCGATAAACTTACTCGGTACACAAAATTTATAAATGTTATCTGCATATGTTGGGATTGAATATGTTTTACATGTATGTTGAGTTGATGGCCCATTAAAGTGTTAATTGGTGCCTTGTGGCGTACTGCGTGAGCGGTAAGTTACTTAGTATCAGCTCGTTTAAATTTTTTTTGACGACCTCTGCCTTAATTGCCAGCTTATTGCATGCTGAGGGGATAAACATTATAAGCTATGTTTTTTTCTAAATTTAACCAGCTTTTCTATAGCTTTCTGCAAGAAAATACTGTTTACTATTTTTATATGTCATCAAATATCATTTATCAATCTGTATTGACAAAATTACTTTTAATTGTACACAATCATTCTACTATTCATAAAATTGACAGTCACAGGGTGACAAGTTTTAGCCCACCGAGAAAACATACACTTCTAACAATTCTTTATATAACTTCCTTCTTTTTTTATTTTTCCTGCTGTTCCGTTTTCCTCTTTTTTCTACATTAGTCCTTCGTCTTTTTATTTTCTAACCTTTCTTCGTTCTCTTAAAAACTTCTTTCTTTCTTTCATTTTTTCTTTTCATCTTGTTTCAAGTTTATCTCTTCACAATCTCCTAATCAATTCCCATTCATACCAACATTTTCAGAGAACTCCCACTTCTTATATTTCTCGTCCATCTAGTATTCGTTGTCCTTCTCTTCACTTTCACATCTGGACGTTGCTAAAAAAATTTCGTCGTCTGCCGGTATCTAAATATCCTGGCTTACTACGTTCTGCTTTAATTATTTTAAAGTACATCGCCTTTCCAATTTTAGTTTCCCTTTCCTAGGCTACTACATGTTACCATCTGTCTTTTTAGCTGTCCTTGATGTATCCTTTCTATCCTTTTTTGTTCTTTCCATGTCTACATCATCAATTTTGATATATATGTTCCGTATCACCATTATTTAGTAGAATTTGCCTTTCCTCTTGTCCTACAGGCTCCTCAATTCTTCCTCCGCTCTCTTCGTTTTTCTGCTCGTATGTTTCATGTGTCCCTAATGTATATGTTGAAGAGCTGTGCGCTCAGTGCCACATACAGTGCCACAACCCTTCCTCGTCCCTTTCGCTAGTCCGAAAACTCTATGAAGTCTCGTTTCCTACTTCCACCTTACACTACCTTATTGATGCATATCTAAGGTATTCATTTTGTTTCATGGATCCTGATTATGAGCACTATGAGGACTCAAACTGTGGTAAGAATTATATTGCCATTCGAATCTTGTACAGAGACCTATCAAGTTCCAACCATCTCTCTCATAGTATGTCATCGCTATTGTATTTTAATTCATCCCAACTTATTTCATTCGTCCTGATCCGTCCTTATGACATTGGCCAGTTGTGATATGTGCAGGTTAAACAGTCAGTTATAATATATGCCCTGTTGCCACCCTTGATCTTGTCTCTATATTGTCAATCCACTGGATTACTTAAGCTTGCTTTTGGGGAAGCTGAGATTCTGATAAGTATTGCCACCCTTTTCCCAAACAGAAATATGGTTTCCTCACTGGTTATATTTCAGGCTTCAAATTTTTTTTTTTTATCTCTGAACCATCGATGATGATATCGCTTCGTAAATTAAGACAAAATAAATTCCAGTTATGTTCTTTTCGGAAACCTGACATATGAATGATGTGAGTGAGTTAGTATTAATGGTCTCAAAATTCTTCTCTTTTTCAAACGCATGGTAGATTGGCCAAGTTAGCAATTTTTTCATGTTTCATATAGAGAGTTAGATATGGTCTTCTTATAAGAACTTTACGTACCAATCGTATTAATAGTTATGTGCACACTTTTGCCCACAGCAATCTATAAAGTAGTGTATGATGAAGTAGTGTATAATGGTAAATTTCCTAGCGAAATAACGCAGTAAAATCTTTGAACTTCCTCCATTGCGACTATGGTGCGATTTCCTAAACAAAAATCCACGACATTCATATCTATCCTAGTATTTCATTAAATTTTCTTTTCGCTTGTGCTATGTGCATACCATTTCGATCTACCTGCTGTACTTGTTTGGTTCTATGTGCTAAGAAAACTAATTTAATGTTTACTTCAGTATTAAATAAGTCATTTTTGATATTTTTTTACTTTAGTATTAAATAAGTCATTTTTGATATTTTCGAATATTTACTACCTTAGATGAATCTCCCGTACTTTTCCTTATTTATACAGTTTTCTTCATTGATCAGTTGAACGACAGTGGTAACTTTTAAGCAATAATTGAATACCTGTCTGTAATGATTTGATAGTTTTCACTATTTGCAATGATTTTCACTGTTTAATTAACGTCTAGATATAAATAATACGCAAATAACATTTATTTCTCGATGATTGCTTAGCATTTGAAATGTACATTTGGAAATAAATGTTATTTTGTGAAAAATTGGTTACTTATTATTTGTATTAAGAATTTAACAGCTCTGAATCAGCCGAATATCGTCTAGATCTTTTTTATCACCCAATTTCATACAGTGCAATAATTGAATCAATACCTTCTCGTATTTCATGAGTGACAAAGTTAAGTTTTAATCATGATATTTACACATGCTGGAGATAATTCACATAAACGTGTTTTTATTATATAAGTTGCTAATTGCGTGCGATGCTCTTATTCGACGCAAACCTAAAATTGTATTAAATTTAGGATAAAAAATTCAATATTTACTTGAGCAGCCATCTATTTACGAATACCATAATAAATAGAATTACTTTGATCTTAACGTAACGTAAACAAGATTGCCCATTTGATGATCAACAGTTTAAAAATTGATATGGATGGTGAGTCATATTCGTCTATCGTTTATGGTAATTCAACTACCAAACTATCACGGGCATTGTGAATGCAAGGTTATATAATCATGTCATTAATTGTTGATTTAAGAATTTGCGACCGTTACATTTTTGTTTAACGAACATAATGTTATTTGCCTTTATAATGTTGCTCCTAATGCATTCCTGATATATCCAAATTTAAAAGCAGGATTCCGAACCACATCCGTCGTATATAATAATTCGAAAGTATATTAAATATTTCACATTTCAACTTCCACGTATGTATCACATTAATTGCAAAATTGTAATAATTAGAGCAAATTGCTTGTAATATACACAAAGAGTTGATATGCACGTAAGAGCAAACCGCCAATGTGATTCAGAGTGTCCTTGAATATTATTTCTTGGCTTTCCTTTATATTTTAGATTGCCGGGGTTTTCCATTATTCGGCGCGTAACGAATATTTGTCGACGAGAAGCTTTACGCGGCAGTTGCCGTGGTTACCTGATTGCTGTCATTCTCTCGTTTGCTGCTGCTTGTCTTCTCGTGGCTTCTGTAGCGCCACACAATTAACTATTGTTGCACTAGAACTACGTAATAGGTTTCCCATGCATAATTATCGAGAATGTGAGCCGCGTTTCGAAGTGCGTCGCCGCTAATTTTTTCGCGGACCTTCCCCCGCCGAAACAACAAAATGCTGTTATCGAAAGATTTGTTGCATTTACGTATCCTGCAAAAAAATTCAATTTTAATGGCGTAGTCGTAAAACTTGTACATGCACAATATGTGAAAAATTTGGCGAGTATTTTTTTTGTTTTTACTTTATGGAAATTTTGTAATGTATTGACGACATAAATACCCTATTGCACGCTTTTCGATAAAAAATAGCAATGTAACAGTGGAAAATTACAAGATTCAAAAAACTATCTCATCGTTAAAAGTGATAAAAGTTGCAAAATATATCTGATAGAAAGCCTGTAAGTCCTGCTAGCTAAATAAATTTTATGTAAATTCATATCAAATAATTAACAGATTTTCAAACTGTCTTTCAGTTACGTGGTAAAAATAGGAGACTAGGGACAATTAGAAATTTTGTTTATGCAAGCAAGCGTAGCAACAAAGTTCCTTGCATAAACAAAATATTACAATTAATTCCCAAGTGGCAACATGTGATGCTCACAGATATTGATTATAAAGTCTTCAACCCGTTCAGTAAATTGATATCAGAAACATAACATTACTGGATTCAGGTTTCAGGGGAAACAGATTTTTACTCCAGGTTGTGGTGGATTTCTTTTCCAAACAACCTGCCTCGAATAGAGATGGCTGGAAAGTGAAAACGTAAACGAGAAACAGAAAAGAATATTAATTAGTTATATTTTGTACATGCCTATTTTGATGTTCAAAAAATGAGTTTCATAAAAATATCAATATATTTCATATTATGTTCACACCTCCGTGAACAATCCATTAAAAATAAGTATTAGGTTTTTTCATTCTTGTTAAATCTGGATTTATATTCTTCCAGATTTTACATGCAAAATCCACCTTAAATTTTAACAATTTTCGATGCTGTCCCACTAAAAATTACGAACATTTCACCGCCATAAAACTCGCCACGCGATTTGCACTTTTACCGCTTCGGGGCACGTATGCAATTACCGTAATGTATTCAGAATTAATCTCGTTTTTTTTTTTCATTTTCAGGTATGTCTGTCATTCGTACGAACTTTAATCCGCTCGCTCTGTATCACAGGTAAGACCAGGTTTGCGCAGTTGAATTATTTAATTGTACAGAAAAATATTTCAGTTATCTTAATAGGTGTAAATAACGCCTGTTATTCTTTAACGCTATTTTACGACACGCAAATAGAAGCAGTTGTCGGAGATAGGAACGTAGTACGCGACGTTTCGAGCGTAATATCGACGATGGCGTTCGTTGTTTTGTTTTTTGAAATATGAAACCGCACGTAAACGAAACTGCGCCATATGGCATTTAAAGCCCAATGAAAAGTTTATAGTGAACGAGGTGTTGAATCTTGTTTGTTTGATGTGTATGTGTGATTGCGTGTCCTTGCGTCGGTGCGTATGCGAGCGTGTGTGCGTATACGCAATGTGTTCGTTCGGTTGTTATTGTATTGATCGACAAATCTTGTTTTGAGCATTTTCTAATTGGCGCGGTTAAAAATTGTATTTTTCTAGTTAAAGCAGCAGTGCTACACTATAATTTTGCTGATTTCAATTTTAAACAAATTAATCGGTAAGTCCCTCGTTAATAAAAGCCAAACAAAATTCCGAATATTTAGTGCCCAAAGCTGACAAAGTCACTGTCATCATGACGAAACAGGACCCAGCATGATCTCGGTCATGAATGATGCTATTACTTACAAAACTATTTCTCAAGGTGTCCTTTTGAGAAAAAACATAATGAACTTATAAAAGTTCTACTTACAAAACGTTACATTGATAAGAATGGTTATAAATCGTTGATAGTCCATAATTCAATAGTTCAATTCAAAATACACAAAGAGTTTCGTGTACCCGATTGTGTTGAACTTTTGTCTTTAGATATTTCTTCCTTGTTCACTAATATTCCATTAAATCTGTTTTTTGATGATCTGAAAAAAATTGGATCTGATTGAACTAATAAGATCAAGGAAGTTTAATTTTTAACATAACCTATTTTTTTCCTTCAGATTTTTGGTACCCTTGTGGCTTCACGATTGTCTCCCCTTGCTGACATTGTTGAATTGACCGTATTAAGTATGCTGTGGAGAAGCTTACCTTTCAATTCCCCTTTGATATCAATATGTTGATGACATTGTTTGTACACTTCTCATGACACTATCACCGAGGTCATGAGTGTTTGTTTGTTCAATGAACACCTTAAATTTAATTAACAAAAAACAGAACTCTACCACCTTTTTTAGACACATTAATCATTCGTGCAGAAGATAATAGTATCAAACTTAATTGTTACCAAAAACCTACCAGTTTGGGCAGATATCTAAATTATTGTTCAAGTGCACCTTTTCAACATGAATTACGTAAATGGTCTACGTCAAGCCAGCCTTAATAGATTATACAACATATTGAAGTGCTCCTGAAGGACAATTGTCCTTAATGTTTGTTAAAAAAGTATTTTGTTTCCTGTTCCCACCCGTCACCTTTTTGTCGATGGCATTGCTGGTAACCAATTAAAAACTTATAATAACCTACATTATGTAGAAGGACTTTCCTCTGCTATTAAAGCCATATTTCAAAACAATAGTTCAGTTCTCATTGTAGATAAATGTTCCAGTACTATTAACAAATTCTTCAGTGAACATAACCGTTACGTCATTGTTACCTAATATCTGGATGGATATTGCAAATAATGTTTTGAAGTGGAAACTTTTACTGCTTTTTCATTCATTTCATATTTATTACTATTGTATGACGCATACGTATAAATTTGCGATTAATCTAATCTACTGTTTTAATTTGCAATTTAGATTTTCATAATTCAAACATTGTTTTTAAAACAATTCGATCCTGAACATTCATGACGAATTCTTTGAAGAACTAAGATACGAAGGAAACGGTACACGGTGAAATTAAAACCAACACATTGAAAATTAGGGGAAGCAAACAAAAATATGGAATAGAAACAATGAAAGCAATATTCAAAAGCAATTTGCGAATGCAGACATTGAGGGAAACTAGTCGAAAACACATGATAATTACTCCAGTATAGAAAATCAGAAAGGGGGAAGAAAAAGAAGAGAGACGGACGATAAAATGAAAGGATCTTCACGTAGAAGACGAAAAGATTCATAACTGGTGAAATCTTATAGAAAGATCTAACAACATGTAAAAGGCAAAGATGAGAAAACGAGCAAGTAATTAAAAGAATAAACTAAGGGAAATAAATCAGGAAATAAATGAAACCACAACTGAGGATTATGAAATATAATTAAGTTTACTTACTTTAATTTTTCCTTATTGCCGTTTACGGCGATTTGGTACTTTGACCCACGATTTTCATTCTTTCATCTTAATTTCCCTGTTATTTTATGCTCATCAATGGAATCAAATAAAAATTAGTTAAAAATATAATGAAATATTCAATGACTTCACATATAAGTTTGACAAAAACAATCTAATTATTGTCGAAAATATTTTCTCGGTCGACGTGATATCCAATATGAGCGAAGTTATATCTATCCCATAAATGCCTACATACAATAAGTAAGTTGCATAGATTAATTTTATGCATAATTGACGTCATTATTTTAATTTCCATGATAAATTGCACACATCTTTTAAATGTTTGTGCTTAAAAATAAACTTCTGATTTTCAATCACACATAATTTTACATACAGTTTTCTTACTTTATAACCCCCCCCCAATTTTCTAATGGTAATTTTCCCCCATGGGCTCTTTTGTTCCAGTTATGTACTGGATATGTTATTTTATTATTTGCATCATGATATCATTGCCTTTCCGCCTCTTTTGTGTAGATCGTTCTTCATTGTGCCTTCGATGTTCAGGTATTTCAATGGCAGTAAGTAGATGATAAGTTAGCATTGATCGTCGGCGAGGTTTTTCAGATTTATTTCTTTAATTTGGCAATTTCAACGAAACTTCAAAAGCATTTTCAAATTACAATATTCTACAAATTCGTGCGAATGAGTCACATCGATCAAAAAGGCTCATCCTTGAAATGTGCTTTATTCAGAATATCAGTACTCATGAACTCAAAATGGGATATTGATGGTTTAAGTAATATGTACGCTTGGATAATGACATGATTTGCAAACAAAAATAATCATTCACTTATTTATTTTTGATTTTATATAAATGTTCAGACCTTTTTATTATTTTCAATTTAATGAGACAAAAGTCTAGTTTATGGCAGTGTTGCTGTATATTGGTCGCTTTAGATTAATCTCACAACACGTCTAACGTTCCATTTCACCATTTTGAAAGGTGATTCGTCGCATCTACCCAACCCAACCCCACTATACGAACTGGGCGATAATATTTTCGAAAACAATATAATAATATAAAAATAAAGCATTTCAAATATTTTAATCGTTTGCCTGTTTTGGTGTGTGTAATATCTTACATTTACACATTTTTTCCTAACACTTGCATAGAAAGTTTAAGTGTCCTCCCTGGCCTCATTCCCTCTCGAGAAATGAAAGTACTTTTACATGCCTGGGTAAGTACTGTCCTCCCTCTAAGCAAAATATACAACGTTCTTTATAAAACAATTTTTTACACAATAACAAAAATGAATTAAAATAGATGAACATCAATATTATCATTGAGTTGTATTGCCTTTGTAATTTGAAACAGTTTTTCAATTATGGGCTTCACCATCGAGCACAAATTTTATGTGATTGAGGCCTACTTTCAACCTGGTGTGCTATTTAATGGAATATTGAAGTAGAGTCAGTGTTTATGTAATGGAGAATGTTCGAGACATGTAATTTGTCAAACTTTGACATAGACAACCGTTTTACATTTCACAACCATCCTTGACCAAGATATTTTTTGATATTATTAATTAAAATTAGTCTGTTAAAAAATATATAATTACAAGAAATATTACTACTAATATGTAATTTACGGCCATACGTTTTCGTTTGATACGAATCGCTGTAGGCAGCAATACAGCATAATTTGAATGCTATAGCAGCTACAGTACAAGAGCCTTGCATATTTTTTAATTACACTTATTTCATTTTGTTTGCTGTAAATTTACCAAGTATCTGAGGTTTTATGGAATGATGATATGTGTATTTATTTATATTTGCATAATTAATTCAGAAATAATAAATGAGCCAAAGAAATATTTTTAGAAACAAACTAATACATATTATTACGTGTATTCATTAAATGAACATCTAAATCGTATTTTTAAACACAAATATAATCTTGGTAGCTGCGACGTAATATTTGCATTCTATGGTCGGTCCCCTGTATATGTTTTCCTAAAGCGCATGCTTCGAAATGTTGACTCGTTTTATTATCGGGACATTAAATGTATTTCTGATCATACATTGTATTAATCTTCGCTAGACTTCTTTGCTTTTGGCTGTTCTTTTTTGTTTTGGTTTTCAGTTCGTACATCTTTAAACGTCTTTAAAGGAGTAGTTCGTTGCTTTAGTTATTTGTGAATTATAATTACACTTGCGTAGCTGAGCGCGGTGCTCATTTCATGCTGTTTTCATGTTCTGTTCCTTAAATTAACGTCGATTGTTGATACTTTAATTTAAAGGAATTTAAGGAATTAACGTGTTTCCGTCAAACGGAATTTTAAACGTCGTCGAAAATCGATTCCTAATCTAAATAAAACTAGTTTACTGGTTTATATAATTACAAGACAATGATGGCCACTGGTCAGCGTAATCCCATCTACGTGACACGGATCCGATGCCGGAAATTTAACTCCGACCGTTCGGATAAAAGCTTCAATACTAAGCTTGTTTAATCGTACATTTAAAGCACTTATATCACGTTAGCGGATAAATCTGGCGTTAGGGTTAATCTTTTCAATTACAGGTTGACAATGAATATTTAATTACACAGATTGCCGGCTCCTTTGTAGGGGATCTAATAGTGTTGTCGTCGTATGTCGCAGTTTAGATTGAACATCATTATATAACATGTGCATCGTAGCGATATTCTCGTTATTATATAAAATGTATTGATTTGTCGAGATTCGTCTGTAGGTGGAATCGGATAGTAACAACACGTTCGATTTTGAATTGAATGTTAAAATATTTGTATCATGTTACGGTTTATAATATCAATAGTGTCTAGCCCTTGGACGTGGCTTTATTAACAGTGCGTTTCTTTGTGTACGATATTCAAAAGCATGGATTTTCTGGAATCCGTCAAATTAGCAATGAACGAAAAGCATTAATTAATTAAACAGGGCTATGAAAAAATAATTCTGGTTATTTTATTAACTATGGACAAGTTCAGAGAAGAACGAAACCGAATAGTCCTGGTTGCAAACGTGTTCTCTTTGCAGAAGTGTTTAATTATTGTTCCAAGCGTCTTTTGCTGCATTATTTTTCCATCAGTTAATTATATGGACTACATATTTAACATAATTTCGAATGGCTTGAACTTTGCTATTAAACGCAAGGGGTTATCTCAAAGGTCACGTGTGTTATATTTTTTATAGTTTATCTTCAAGAGCCTTAATGTCGTGCATCTAATTGAGAAAATGTTAAGTATTAAGTATTCTTCAATTTTACGTGGAATAATTAAGAAACGGTGACGTATTTTAAATTGAATATTTGTAAATATTAAGGTGTTTATTAAAATTGTTAAAATCAATTTTTAAGTGCTAGGTTAATTTTTTTTGTTGTTGATACAGTAGAGTAGGTATAATACACAAATTTATGGAATTCTTTAAATTGTTTATCAATAGATTAGAAATCATATGGATAACTAGCATGATTATAAAGGCAGCAGCTCTTTTATTTTTATGTTTAATTACATATGCACCATGAACTTCTGACACTATCACAATGGTTACTTATGCAACGTCAAACCTAATATTAACCATCGACTACTATTTGAAATGTCATTATGTAGAAGCGCACGTGTGACAGTACAAATTTGAAATGTTTAACTGTTCGAGTGAAAATATTAAGTAAAATATGAATTTATTAAGCTATTTTATTGAAAAATTTTTGTTAATCTTTGTGTGGAATGAGGATTGTAACCCATGAAATTCGTTATTTATTTATCTAATATTTAATAATATTAATATTTATTTTTTTAGTCACCATTACTTAAACTTTTTTGCATATTTTATATTCATACTTTGTATCTCGTGTTCTTAACATACATCTAGGAATATCAAGTCGCGGTCACATTAATACCTCGTTAATAATAATAATAAAAAAGAAAAACATTTTAAGCATGATGTTGCATTTTTTGGCAAATGCGATGTAGAATCCATGTGCTATTCGCAAGGTTTTATTAATAGACGTGAAAATAAACTTAGTTTCTGGCAGGTTCCAGACGTTACTCCGTTCGTTATTGCCAAGTTTAATTTTTTCACGAAACGCTGATATCAAATAATCGGAATATCTGCGAAGTTATTGCGCCGTTTAGGTCGACTTAAAATCAGAAAAATGCGAAATCACCCCTTGTTTAAAACGAATGTGTCGCCGCATAATCGAATCTTGCGTAAACGTGTCTTGGGAATTATTTATAATCAAATTAGGGCGTTTGCGTTGAAGGCGTTTATAAAATCCGGGCGGCGCAATTCAAGTGGAGTTAGCGAAGTTATTTGGATGTTTTAAGCTCCATTATTTCGTAAGTTCTGTTATGTTTTGTTTTGGGGTGGGGCCACCCACCTGTTGCCCATGGCTGTTGATCGGCCTTGCGCTTGTCCGTTCTCCGAGGCGTGAAAACGCTCCTTGCTCCCATCGTCAGTAACTCCTGTGGTTGCCCGTGATATACCAAACGTTTGTATCGAAATTTAATACGACGTTTTATTTTAAGTGGTCTCCCCTGGGGATTTTATTGAAGAAACTTTATCTGTATTAGAAATTGAATTTAAAATAAGCATTTTTAATAAAAGTTTGATTGATTGCATTTATAGTATTTTTGCAACGTGTAAAAAAATCAACGCACATTCAATATTATAACAAAACGCTAAGTAATTCTCACTTTATAAATGATCAATTATTAAATAAAATATAATCGATGAATACATTTTAATTGATGGATTATAGCAAATTTGCTTCGATTGAGGGTTCCTTTTGTTTAGTTCTCATTGGTTATAGTTTGAATCAATAGAACCTTACACCATATAACAATGTTACGTTAATCTTGTGGACATGATTATTATGAGAGGTATCGATCAAGCACTAGTTTCATTTAAAGCGCAGTTTTCATGGAATAAATTCTACCATCGAGTGATTTGTAGATGATTGCAGTCAAGAAGTTCACAATAATTAAAACACAAAATTAATTTATCGCAATAATCGACCTACACTTCAAATAAATACATTAATTGCTGGTAACTCAATTGGAAGAGCAATCGACTTCTATCGCTAACCGTTGCACGATATCAATTTAATATTAATTAAGGCACCTGCAAATTTACAAACCCGTTTCACTTATCTATTCAAAAACGTGTTATTAAAGGCATACTATTTAAAGGATCTTGACGTGCTACATTTTTGGCTGTTCCTTTTTGCGCGCAAGCGGTAACAGTTACACTAACCCACGAGATATGCTAATCCGGAATGCTGCGTTTAGAAGGAGGCGTTGCGAAGAAATAAATTTGACCATTTTTCTAATCGGGCGACCGGTTGCTGAACCAGCCTTGAATGAGCTTTGTTTCTTGTCGTTTTGTTTCGGCTGATTATTTAAATTGAATCGCCACCGAAGCCACTTTCTGAACGAGGAAGAATGCGGCAAGGTCGTATTATGATTGCACCCCATTCATTTTTAAGTGGCATTTTACTTCTAACAGTTGAATATTTGCGATACATACGTATCATTTATTTAATATTTTTTTCTACGATTGTCGAACATTTTCATATTGTTGTCAGATTGCGAAGTGTGCATTTTAACGTCACCAACATTTGCTTTGTTAAATTAATAACAGTGGAAAAGGGTTCTTTTACAGCGACGTTAACCTAAAATGTAAGCGTTCGCGTCCTCATTTCAAACCGAAAACGATCACTTTTTGTTCGCTTTTCATTCACGGACGGGAACACCAAACTCAATCCAACACATTAAAGCAAAGCATGGGACAGAAACGGGAGAAATAGGAAAGGTGTAGTAAAGAAAGCAATAAACGAGAACGATGATAAGAGAAGAGGAATACCTCAAAAAACAGGAAATTTCGTTAAACATACATTGTTTCAGGAAATCATTATGTCATCATGTTTTTATTAAAACATGTTAAATTAAATTTTTTTACAACTTAAGTATAGGCAACACAGCCCGCTCCAGCCTAATCCAAATGTATCCAGAACACACAATAAGGATAAGATATGTCACGGATGAGACACAAAAATGGTAGAAAAACGAAAACACGTAGGCGAACGAAAGAAAAATCCAGAACCGCTATCTGTTTGAAGCAAAGCCTAATTAACAGGCAAGGAAATATTTAAAGAAAATATATAATTCTTTGCTGAATGAAATTAAAATTAATTCTAAAACTTATCAATAGCAGAAAGTAACAGAAGCACAAAAGTAAATAAACTATTAAATGACAGAATTACAAAAGTAAATGATTCAGTAAAATAAAAAAGCTTGAGGTAAATTAAAAAAAAAAAGAAATAAGAGCGCCAGCCATAAAGTCACTGAAGGGTGGCAAACAAGGATTGTTCCTTGAATGTTGATCATAATAATAGTAACAACAATAATCAAACAGAAATGGAAAAGCGAGAATATTTACAAAAATAAACAAAATTGAAATAAAGGCAAATAATGTCCAACCCAACCCAACCCGAATCCATCGACATTCCATCAAAAATACTACACATTAAAGAAAACTGTGTTAGAAAAAAAGAAAATGAGCGAAAGATGCGAACGAAATCGTTAAGAAAGTAAAAATATATATCCACAGACGCAGTAAATACACAAGAAAATAACAGAATAATGAAACTTAAAGTAAAGGCAACGCAACCCTATCCAGTCTAATCCAAGACATAACGAGGATAACACATCATCGATGAGACGCAAAAATAGAAAAAAAGAGGAAACACGTAGACGAACGAAAGTAAAGAAGAAAAGCCACGAAAATAGACGAGAAAAATTGTAAAGAAATGTAATTAGGAAAAATAGAAGAAAACATCAAGAACAACTATCTGTTTGAAGCATAACAGGCAAGGAAACACTTAAATAAAATATATAATTCTTTGATGAACGAAAGTAAAATTAATTCGAAACAATCAATAGAAGATAGTACTACCGCGGCCATCCAAAAGTCAACGTTTTCTTCGTTACTTTGATTTTTACTTTAAATCATAAAATGTCAGAATTTGACATTATTGAAAAATGCCACGACATCTCGCTCCAATTCAGCTACCTAGAGCTGTTGCAAAGCTAGAAGAAAATTGGTCTTGGTTCACTTTGAATGGCCGCAACTATAACAGAAACACAGAAATTAATGAGCAATTAAATGACAGAATCACAAAAGAAAATGAATAAGTAAAATAAAAAAGGCAAAGTCGTGCCTTGAATGTTGATGATAATAATAGTAATAGCAACAATCAAACAGAAATTAAACGCGTGAGTATATAGGAAAATAAACAAAATTGAATCAAAGGCAAAGAATGTCCAACCCAACCCAAACCAACCTGAATCCATAAACATTACATCAAAAATACTACAAATTAAATAAATAAGAAAAGGTGCGTCAGACAAAAAAAAAGAAAAAGAGCAAATGATAGAAAAAGACGAAAGTAATCGTAGTGAAGTAAAAATATCTATGCACAAACACAGTAGAAACTGCTGAACACATACGAAAAGAATCAAGAAAACAAATAGGGAAAGGGAAAAATTGTAACAAAAAAAATTATAAGCAAAGTAATTGCAGGAACACAACAATATTGTTGAAAATGATATGACTTACGGGAACAAAATAACCAAAGAACATTTACGAGATCTAGCGAAACTAATATAATTATCTACAATATACGGACAATGTAGAAATATATTATACGGAATTCGCGTAATTGCTATTGCTGAAAAAATAATATAGAAGCGAATAGACAACTAAAGTTGGAATGATTATAATCAAATATGAGAAAATTTACCACCGTTCTGAAGAACAGTTAGATTTTGAATTATACCATTTTACTGGGCAATATTAACCGGAAACTTGTTCTGAGTTGAGTATTCCAATTTGTGGGGACTGTTTTCGATGCGTCCTGAAAATTGATTTGTTACTGTTGACCCGTGCTGCCGTACACGTCATTCATTCCGTAAAATTGAATTTGGAAATATTTATTTTTAAGTAATTATAACAATTAATTACCCTCTCTCATTCTATTCTCTATCTTCCATTTCCTTAAAATGGTTCAGTTGTGACATTTTGAAACTTTTATTATAAATTTGCCACCCGACGTCTTGACCTAATTAATCCAAACATTCCCTTCATAATTTCCATAGCAATTTGGTACCTAACGTCTTGGCAGACAGTGTAATGTGACAACTTAATTTTGACATCAAACGATGGGCTTTCATGTTCTAAACCTAGTCAACGTCCGCAACAGTACATAAATATGTCCGAAAAAATGACGAGTACGTTAAAAGTCCCGACTTTAGGACACAGTAGTTTTTAATTGATGATGAGTTCGATTTCGATATTAATTTTCCACATTACATTAACCATACTTCAAATTATACAATCTTCTAGTCTTTAATGGAAAAATTACTTTAAAAAATTAAAACCACTGTGTTGATAGTGCACGGGACGTTTTAAGAATTTTACATTCAATAATTAACATTAAAATTTGACACGTCGTGCACGTTCATCGTTGGTGATACTAATTAGTCGAACCCACCTTACATAGTAGGAATTCGATTAGGACCCAATGCAACATAAAATAATTTATGCACACTTGTACACATGTATAATGTATACCACAAACTAAATTCGAACACAGATATATAAAAAGAGAATTTTTGTTGTAAACTAACTAGATTTTTTATACTATTCTAACCAGGAACTATTGAGCATTGTGGACGTCGCCGCCCCCATAATGATTTATATAATAGTATATTATTCAATGAGCAGTAATTATATCCATTACTCACGAGGATGAAGTTTGCGATACGAACGAATGCGAGTGTCATAAAGCATCCTAGTGAGCAATGGCCATTATTACGAGTTGAATACTGTACTTTTTCTATTAAATATGAATTTAAAACACGAAAATTCATGGACCACTTCCATGATTGTTGCGAATGTTGGATTTTCAATCAATCTGATTTGTGGTTGAATGAATTATCACCCATCATAATGATTCATATCACTTATTAAAAATTGCATATTCATGAGTGATTTCATAGTCGTTGAAAAATTTGCATTTTGAACGTAATAAATATTTGTAGTATATAAATTTGTTTAATTTTAATGAGTGAAAATGAATCATTAATTACAATTTTAACCTACGATATAAAGACTCCAGCACCGATTTGTGATTTGTTTTATAATGTGGACACAAGAGTTACGTAAAAGGATATATAATCGTATAGGTTCCTGTTAAGTTAAATTATTCGTGTTACATTGTAACGCATAGGCGTTGATTAATTTAATTTCGGCTTTAAAACCGTTACATTTTACTACCAGCTTGTTTATGGATTTATTTATTTTTGGAATTCAATCTCCATTAATTAAATCTCATTACGTGGAAAACAAATACATTTTGGAGCGTTTGAAGTCTCGTTTAGTTAAAATCAATAAAACCAATTCGCTCCTTACACATGCACGTAATGGTGACCCACGCGTTGTGAAATCCTACACCTCGGGCTATATATGCAGTTTAATAACGGATTGCGCGTATCCATTCCGATCGACCTATCGGCGCCCCGTCAGTTTGAAAAAGCGCAGAAATTTCGCCAATTGTTTTTTAAAATTGCAATATGCGATTTGTAACACCGAGGTACAAAATAAATGCTAAAACTATAGCTACAGTAATAAAAGCTACAACAGAAAATCTAATTCGAGATAAAGGAAATGCAAAATAATAAAATTGGAAATTTTAATATTTTTAATTTTGGTTTTCAACTGGAAACTAGCAACCTATTTCTTTTATTGTCATGTTTATTAAAATTCAATTTATTTCTTTGGTCTTTTTAAATGTTTTGCTCTATATTTTAATATTCTTGTTAACTGTTGGAGTTATTATTAATAAACAAAATCCTTGATAATGCATTCTAAGTTGGAGGAAACGAAAAGGAAACAACCCAGCAATACAAAGCAATAAAACATTTAGAATTAAAAGTCAATAAATGAGAGTTGTATTGACAATTGACATTGTAGCATATACAAGAAACAGAAGAAGAAACAGAATCAGAAAATACACAATTTAAATAAAAATGTGGATATCAAGAAGCAGGAACAAAACTAGAAAATTAATTAAAATCATCGATAGAAGCAGAAAATAATTGAATACAAAAAATTATAAATTATATACAAATCAATGTACCAAATTTCGTACGAAATTTGCAATTAAATTATTTCCTCGCGTTCTTTGTTTGCTGGTATTAATATCAGTTGTTGGTCGCGGTGTTAATTAAACAAAGAAATTCTTGATAGGAAACCGCGTCAGCGTTAAGCTTAAATAATGCAGCGGCAGCGTATTTTTAAACGTAGTTCGTTGGATTACAATCTGTGTCATTCGAATGGACAAATTAATACGACATAAATCACGTACTAAAATATTTACAGGCTAAATGGATTGAATCTCTATTTATACAAATTAAAGTGACTTCGGGGTGATGCGGGTGAATCATGGTATTTCTTTTGTCGTTCGGATTAATGGTTGCCGTATCTAGAAACAATTAAGAGAAAATCTTTTCCTCCTTGATGGATATCTGTGGATTAGTTCTTATTGCAAATTGATGTTTACGAAAAACAAAAAAGCTAAATGTTTATTTAACAATTAATATTTTAGTATTACATTACAATTGAATTAATAATTAAATCTGACTTATTATGTCAATTAGTTTAAGATTTAATTAAATCGGACGATATCCTCGAAATAAAAAAATGGGGTAATTTGATACTCCAAAATATTAGATTAACCGCGAAAATATTTTTACTGGCGGCCCGGTTTATTAAATATTATCATTGCGATGTAATTATGGATAATTTTCATCATTATCGCAAATACCTTTGCCACATGTTAACAATTCGTTATGCTTGTTAAAAAATTTAGCGCCAAATAACCAGCCGCAGTTCGAATTTTGAATTTGTTCCCGGCTGGAATTTGCCGTCGTAATTAATGAGTGATATCGTGATGGGGGCGACACAGACGTGACGATCCCGAGTCTAATTAAACACAAACCCATCTAATTGACAGTTTGATTACATCACATGAAACCGCAACGTGCGTTCGTACTTGGGCTCTATTCCGAATAAGCATTATCAAATTGTGCTCTCTTTAAATATATGCTGTGTGGCAATAAAATTAGTCTGTTTCGAATAAACTTATTATAACTAGTTACAATGTTGTTTGGTATGCGGTATGTCGATTAATTACTTAATATATAATCAAATGGTTGCAGCAAAATAATTGTCAACTAACCAAAAAGTTTCCCAAGTGATCAGAATATAAATAGTAATTTTTACAATACAGGACCAATTTCGTGGACCAGCCAGATCTTTATTTCATTTGCTCTAATTTTTACATTCCTTGATGTTCAATTTTCTGGCGTCGTTTCATCTTTTGCTTCGCTTCTAATAGTTATACTCATAGTTGCTTTGCATGTTCTTTAATCGCCAAAACATTTCTGAGTGTGTCCAATCAGTCTCTACATTGTGAAACATTAATGAAAATTACCCCTTTCTTATTTACCATGGTGTAAGGATACAGTTATCGCAATTGTTAATTTTAGACTTTGTAATTGATTGCAAATGTTTGTTATTTATTATAAATACATGTTTGATCGTCGTTATTAATAGTCAATATGCAATTGAATTTTATGGGTCAAATTTGACGCAAGAGTATGGTATTCCAATTTTTGGACCTAACCAAACCCAACCCAATCCAACCACAACAATACAATTGTATCAGGTTATTGTGAAACAATAACGTAACAAAACTTAACAAACAGATCGATGGTGGACGTGTAAATGACCACGGTAAACAATTGGATTATGTTTCTGTTATCGCACTAGATGCGATTGTAAAATTGATGCCAACGAAATGTTTTGCTTGTGCCAGAGAATTGGCCTGGTAAATATAGGATAGACAAAAGTTTTAAATATATACCTGGAGTATTGTACCAATGTTTACCACAAAGCACAGTTGGTTCGATATAATACACTGGATATTTATAACTGCGTTTAGAATAGGAATTGAAGGAAAGTGTGCAGAAGTGATTGAGGTGGCTTTCCTACTCTTTCAGTGCAACAATTCTGATAATGGGACAAATATATTTATGTGAAAGTATTTAAATCAAACTCATATCAAAACGAGTGCAATTGACTAGAAACTTTCACCTCTTGAATTAAATGTTCTAATCGCCTACAAATGCTTCTTTGTAATTGATTGTGATTTCAGCGTTTTGTTTTTTAATAGTATTTGGTAAAACTTGTTTTTTTCCGGACGATACAGCCTTAAGTTGTAGTGCATGTAAATACGAATGTTTTTGTTTACAGCTTCGTCCCGGAAACTTAATTGTATTTATACACAAATTTTTACAAATTACTTTTACAATTATCCCCTTTGAATACACCCACACGTCATGAAATAGAATTAACTTATAAAAACTCTTTGTATGTGCAATGTAAATTTGTAGTTTAATTTGATTCGGTCGTAACCAGTTAGTTGTTCATTAGCATTCCGTATTGATTAGAGACCATTATAAGAGATTTATAATTTTTGGATTGCATGCATGATATTCCAGTGAAATCGACGTTATTGTCACGTTTTTAGCCGGTTAAGATTTTAGTACCAACGCTTAAGTTTATATTGCACACAAAAGGATAAAACTAGTGAATGTTATCGGGTTCTACCTACTTCTTACAAGATTATATAATCTATCGGTCTGCTTATGTACACATAGATTGTGTAACGGAAGAGATTAGCTGCTTCATTACGGGGACCAGTTGTGAAGAATTTCTGTTGGCAAAGAGATAGGAGATCGCATATAGTTGAGGTCGAATTTCTCGGTCTGGTAAGCGCTCAAGGACGAATCGAAGTTGAACGTGAATATAAAAGAAGTTTGTTAAAACCGTTATCTCATTCGGGGCGTCTTGCCACATTGTTAATAAAATGGCAAATCGTTGCGGGCAAGTTCTCTCTTTTCGTTTGGTTCGGTGATTTTGATGAAATTTTATTGCAGCAAATATATATATTTATATATTTAACATTTTTAAAATGATACTTATTAGAACAACGAACACGTAACTTATTGTGTTCGCCTGCTGTTACACTTTAGTCCGGTAATGAACATATTATCATAAATAATGTTTATATTTAAATAGCTTTATTTATAGTTTGCGATGGTTAACTTCTTTGTCTCGCAAATGAGACAATTTAAAATGTAGTACCAATTTACTGGAGCGTTTAATTTGTTGTACAGGTGATTGCAATTCCGAACATGGATAAAGTCATTGGTAATGATAGATTGCAGCAAGTGATTTGGCAAAATTGCGCTTTTAATGATACTTGAATAAATTACATATTTCTTTATTTATTATTAATATGAGTCATTTGCTTGAATTATTATTCATAACTTTTAAGAAAATGCTGATGAATATGCATGACGCAGCGGACGTTGTTAATTTGATCATTGTCATTTTTTGCAATGTATACATTTTTATACTTTGGTCATTTTGAAGTTTTTTAGTTTTGAATAATATTCAATTTTTGCTTACAATTTTTTTGCATTTCCGGCAAATTTCCTCTTTTGTAATTTTGACTTTTATTCTTTGTATGTTCTAAAACCTTACCGTTCTTACTATGGTGATTAGTTTGGCGCATTTAAAATAATTTTGAAAATTTTCACAATTTACTATTTTTTCCACGTTTTTTACATTCTTGCTTTTCTTTTTCGTACATTTTTAGAACTATTCCATTTTACAATAATGTTTTCACAATGCAGTTAACTTTGAAATGTTGACAGTTTCAAACATTTGTTCATTGAAACATTGAAATCACGTGAAATATTTTGCATTTTCGACAATTTTTGCCTTTCTTGCATTGGTTGCAATGTTTGGCAATGCTTGATTTTAAATAATTTGGAATACGTTGCAATATTGTTAAATTTTGTCGATGTTTTGTTGTTTGAGACACATCAGAAACTAGATTTTTATAATGTTACACTGCTTCATCTGATGACGAAAAAGTGATTCCACGCATTTTATCCTTAATTTTTGGAAACAAAAAGAAATCACAAGGTGCTAGGTCAGGGCTGTATGGTGGAGGATTCATAGTGCTAACATCCATCCAGATACTCTGTTGTTAGTTTTGCTGTATGAGACGATGTGTTGTCATGATGTACAATTATTTTTCCTTTTCGACGTTTTCCACGGATTTATTCAAAAAATTGTGGTAAACAGACATTTGTGCACCAATCGGAACTAACGGTACGTCTGTCTTCTAATGCTAAAGTAGCAATACGAGCCATTTTAGAAAAAAAACTAACAATCATCTTCTAACCAGCACTGCGATTTCGTCGGACTTTTGTAGGCTGTCTATGTCCCATTGACAACAAAGTTTTCTCACGTCTAACTGTTGATGTAAAATGTTTTGGATTTGACTCATACCAATGCCCAATGTCGCTCAAATAAATTCATAAGATGTCCGTCGATCTTCCTCAAGCATTGCTCGAACAGCGGCAATATTCTCATCAGTAACAGCAGTTTTTAGGAGTCCTTCATGAAATTCATCATTAAGAAAAAACCGATCTCTTTTGAATTCGCGGAACCAATTACAAATTGTTGCCTTAGATGGGGTTTCTTCGCCAAATGCATTTCTAAGCCGATCCTCATATTGTTTCGGCGTTAATGATGATTTAAAATCGTAAAAAATGTTCTCTCTCTTCATGTCAAATTAATTTTTGGGTGAACACAAAATCTTTAAATGATGTCAATTAATTATTAGAGCAAATCGAACAAACTAAACTCGCAAAACATTAAAAAGTAGCTGTCAAATAAAAACAAATTACATTTGTTTTTAGAAACATGTCATTCTAGATATTTTCAGTGTCGCCCTCGTATTTGCTGCATTTTATATAATTTGGAACATTATGCAATTTTGTTACATTTTCTATTTAGATTTTTTTTCATTTTCAGCATTTTTTATCACTCTTACAAAAGCTATCTGGTTTGTTTAGCAATACTATAGTTTAAATCATTTTGAACATTTTGCAATTTTCTTAAATTTTAAACAATTTGGTGCGATTTCTACATTAGCTATCTGTTTTGCAATGTTTGGGAATTGTGTTAATATATTTTTTTAATTTGATTAAATTAAATTTAATGCTATATTTTAAATAATTTTGAACATTCTGCAATTTGATAAAATTTGACCAATGTTTTTTGTTTCAATTTTGACAATTTTTGGAATTTCTATACCAGCTATCTGTTTTGCAATGTTTGGCAATGGCACATTTTAAATAATTTTGCACATTTTGCAATATTGATCAATTTTTGGGCAATTTTGCATTTTAAATTTTAAATTTGATTTCAATTTTGTCATTCTTACAACAGTTATTCTTTTCGCAATGTTGTTGCATTTTAAATAATTTCGACCATTTTGCAATTTTGTAAAATTTTAGGCAATTTTGTCAATATTTTGCACGTTTAATTTTGATCTTCGACAACTTTAACTCCTTTCTTCTAATTATTTTTTGAACTTTTTGCATTTTTTATTTTTTACAACTTTGTGCAACAATTTCGTAATTTGTTGCAGCAAATTTTTGCATTTTCCACATTCATTATATTTATAGACAATTTCGATTTTTATATTAATTATGACTATTTAAGGTGTATGTAAAATGTCCAAGGTGTATGTTACCTTAGACATTTTATTTTATCAATTTTGAAAAATTTATTTTTTTTCCAACAACTTTGAAATTGCGGACATTGTTTATCTACAATTCTACATAGCACAAGAACTTTTGTTATTTTTATTTCTTTTTGCATTTGCAACCATTTCTATTACCAACTGCGAACTTTTTGCAAAATTTGGCAACTTTAATTCTTCTGTATTTTTCACAATTTTCAGCTTTGTTGCGCTTTAAACGCCTCCCGATATCAAATTTGACATTTTTTGCATATTTGGAAATTAAATCCGTTTTATATTTTCGACAAATATCACTCTCTGTTATATCAAGTAGTATCCTGTTACAGAAATTACCCACTTAAACAGCATTACATGTTTACCTTGCTATTCAATTTGTTAATTGTGAACCTTGAAGATTTTAACCGAAAATGAATATGCACTAATGCAATCTGCTTTATCAAACATACACATATGATTCACAATGACCTCGGGCCATTTTAGATAACTATATTCGTTGTCCTTTGCTACAATTAGTTTCGTTATCTCAGTCACCGGGATTTAATTCTTCCTGTGTGAAAATAGAGTGCGTCTCCAAATAATGCAAAGGTAGTTACAAGTCCGGGCAGTACCGACTTAGTAGGTCAAATCATTCTCACTAACATTATTAATAATTCAAAAATTAGATTTGCAAAAATTTATTGACTAGTTTGAACAATCCGTTTATGCAGATTTTGTCATAAAGGCACCTTCAAATGAAATGACTCAATTGGCACTAGAAACTAGTATAAGGAACATATCACCATTGTCACTATTGTTTAATATGCGCTGGCCAACTTCTTTCGAAAATTTTGACATTTATTAATAAATCGCAGTGAAAAAAGAGTGTAGTGTTGTACAGTGGGCCATTTTAAATAATAAGAGAAAACATTTTTTATGGCATTTGTAACGATTTAAGGCATCCTATTTTAGTCCTCGGTTATATTAATTCAAGTTCAGCAAAACCTACGTACGAAAATTCATTACAATATATGGTGTGCCATTTGAAAAAGTTTATCGTCAATGAAATAATTTTGAGGTTAGTGATATTTTCTTTATACTTACTTCTAGTGTCAGAGCATTTTATTTGTTGATAATGATAACACCATTACATAAAATGTCAAACAAAGTTTCTATAATTGCTAACAACTTTATGTACAAATTTAGTAATTAATTTAATAACATTTATATTCGATCCTTTTCCAAAAGAATTTTGGAAAGGGAACTAAAACGCTATGCCGTATTACCACGGTAGTAATTTTCCGTATTTGTATGTCCCTTGAAGTCTTATAAAATAATATTTTAACATAAACGCTAATATCCATTTTTGAGATCTTCAATAATTTGTAATTACGTCAAATTTTCTCTGCCTGAATTTACACAGACTCATCAAAATGTTATTAAAAAATATTTTATTGACTTTATTGAATTTAGCATCGAATATTTTCCACTTACATCGACACTGCATACATACCAACTTTCACCTCCAATGCAACACAAGGCGCTGGCTTTTCATCATATGCTACTTCGTGTTATGTAACCACTAACTGAAAATCAATTGTCACAAGAATTAAACATAATGAATGAATAGCAATGAATAGTATTGATCATTTATACGACGGAATCAATAAGCAAAACATGAAATATTAAAACATATACAGGTAATCTATCACACACCACAGACAGCATGTTAAAACCAATATTCTACGTTATTTGTTTAGTGTCTAACCACATGTAGATAAATTATGCAAATCCAGAGAATATAAGCTTCATGATGGTGATTGCTTGTTATGTAGGTCGGACAGCTAGATCAGTAACGATTATAATAATTTAATCAATTACAATCAGCATATAGAATTCAGAATGTACTAACCGTTTAAAAATAATCACAAACGCAGAAATTTAGGCGTCGAAAATTTAAAAGCATGCAATTCAATGCTATTATGATTATTTGAATACTTAAATTTATATAACATCAGTGATAAATTCAAATATATTGCAGATATATAAAAAATTCTAACTATTGTTCTATTTGAAATGTAAGTAAAATAATGGAAATGAAGTAATTGCAATCTTTAAAAAACTGCTGATCAAACCAGTATGCGTCTTTTTAAATACATCTTTTAAAATCATTGACTATATCCTTAAAGCGTCTGATTTATATATTATCAAAACATTTGTATCGCAATTCTTTAAGTCTCATCATAAAAACCGAATAAACTTCACCTTCACTGGGTCATTCCGTCCTTGACAAGTAAAACACATAGTCCCCCCTGCAACCGACCCGACGCTTACATTTCGTCCCAATATATCTTCGAGGTCAAATTTCATTTCTAGCTATGACTGGGTTGATCTTAATTAAAAGGAAGACGTCGAGCAAAAATGTTTAAATATTTCCATGCTCCCGTCGGTCGAACCAATCGAAGCGTGTAAATGTGGAATGTCAATTTAGAAAGTGTTCCACTCATTCGGCGGTTCGAACGGCGTTTTGGAAGTCCGGTGGTTCGCGGGGACCAGGAAATGACCGCGGCCGCCAGAAGTGATGATGTATCGTGCCCCGGCGGCTCTAATTAACCTGCACCGGTGGTTAACGATATTCCACTTTTTGGCGGAAAACTTACTAATCTTTTATTAAGTTATATAAACGTAATTGCCCTTCAAGTTATCGATATACTTATACAGGGCGTAATATACAGGACGGTTTGTACATCACTGTGTCAAATAATAATTATGATATATCTTATAACAGTGGCGCAATATAAATGAACTGTGAAGTATTTATAGCAGCAATCATTACAATTAAAAATTAATAACTACTATTTGAGCTAACTTGGGGTCTTCTTCAGACGTTGCAAATTTTAGCAACAGTTTATAAAGCAATTTATGAATTTTTTTAAACGTAATTTTGAGTTTAGCAAGTTCTATTGTCAATATCATTAACACTCATTATAATGAGAGCAGACACTACGAAAAAATTATAATTGTTATTCAAGGATCTTTGTCTTTTTCAAATATTTGCTGTTCTAGTTATTGTTGTAATGCTAACCATTCAACTTGTCTGTGCGTTATCGATATGTATGTTGCTTATGATATTCTTTTCAAAATTTCTTGCCATTTATTTCTGTCTTAATATTCTAAGTAAATTATCTATCATTTCCTTCTTCCTCTTTACTTTCTTATACTTTATGTATAAGTAAGTATAGTAATCATGAAAATTTTCTACTTCGAGATTTTAACGGATATACACGTTTTGTACCCTGTATCGATTCTCATTATTTTCGTAATGACGTCTTTGTGATTGTGTGTCTGTGACGATGAAAGCTAGAGCTATGAAACTTTAAACTTAAGATTTGTATACAGCAAGGAGGAAAGCAACATCTCAACCGGAAGTAATGGTTTACTCTTATTACATATTTCCATATCTCGAAAACGGTTCATGTTATCGAAAAAATTATCCTTAAAAAAGTTAAAGATATTGATATTTTAAACAATTTTTTTCGAAAATTTTAGTTTTACTAAGTATACAAAGTTCAGTGACAACTGCATATTTTTTCTATATCTCTCATTTTATTACCTATTTCGCATGTTACATGTAAGGGGCACACTGATAGTTAGTCATTTGAAGGTCTATTACAATTGTCCTTGGTGTACCGTGGTTTCTATTGCCATTACGATCAGTGGATCTTTGCATACATTGATTTATATCTTTTTTCATTTACTTCTACTTTTCTCAAGCATTCATTTCAATACATCCCAGGCTGTTTGTTTGTATGTTTGCTGTAAATCCATGTTTAACATTAGGAAGAAATATTTTTACTATTTCCACTGTAACTTCCTGTGAGATCTTTGTTGTCTTAAGAAGACTTCCTTTCGTTTATATCGTATTATTATTTAAATATTATTATTTAATTTTGTTTTTGATACCTCATAATTGATAAATTTATCTAGTTCTTTGAAATTTTCAGTTCGACCTTTATGTTAAATATCTTCGCCAGGTTTCATATTATATTCACTTTTCTCTATTTGAATTATTGCAGAAAATCGGGGTTAGAAACATCCATGTTTGAGATAAGTCTTCTAGCAACACTTGTGATTATTATCAGCTCGTTATTTATATGGTATTCCTCAAAATTTGCCATTTTTATCAAAAGCCTTTTACATTTCTAGGAAGCAGATGTGTATATTTCTTTTTTTCTTCCGCTTTCCATTTGTTGTCTCATTCTTCTCACCTTCCATCGCCCATTTGTGGTCTACCGTCGATAGTTAAAATTACATACAAGTTCAGTATAAATTTATCAAAAAACATATCACTGATTAAGTTACAACTCTTCATTAAAGGAATCCGATACCTTGCCCCTGGATTTGTAAGGTTCTTCCTTTCTAGCGTCGAGAAAATTTTTCTTTCACCAGTGTTACAAACTAGGTTCCATTTTGAGAGTAAAAAGCATTAAAGTGGTGGGTGTATTTACATTTATTACGGGGGTAGTTTTTTTGAGAGGTAACTGCAAACAAAGTAAATTCATACAGCCAATAACAATAAATATTCAATTCATTTTATAATAAAGAAAATTGATGTATTAATTAAAAATGTATTAATTGGTACATGGAAACGAAACATTAGCTAATGCTAAGAAAAATGGACAGATTTGAAGAATGTTCCGCATCTTCAGCAGGTGAATTAACTTCAATTGCTAAATATACCACTTCTATGTAGGTAAATTTCATTTAGTTTAGGGTTACGGTTTTTTCAAAGTAGACAATAATCTGTGATTAAAAGCTGTAGTGCAAGGTAGATGTCAGCCAAATCTTCCAAAATGTTAGTAAAGTGTTGCTTGATGAGGTGGGGGTATGATGTTTTTTTATGAATTCATGATGGCAAGGAAACGTTGAATAATGGATTAAGTAGTTTGCTCATGTATTAAAATAACTTGTGTTAGTTTCATTTCAATGTATTATTTAATTAACATAAGTTGTAATTTTATTGTTATTGGCTCTATGAATTTATTTTGCTTGTTGCCTTTCAAAAAATACAATTGAATCCAATTTGCCCATAAATGAAATTATGAACTACTGGTACTCCTCCAAATTATCTATACAACACTACTGAAATTCAGAATGCACAGAGGCACTCAAAAACATTGAAGAAAGAAGAAACTTCTTGGTGCTAGCAAAAAGATTTTCCTTAAAACTTAACAAGCTATGGCATTCGTCGAATGAAGGTGTTGCTCAATCAATGATTTTTTTAGAACTTCATAATTAACTTAAAATGTAAATGTTACTAATGACCACAATTCTCTACACAAATGGGTGAAGGAAGGCGGGAGGTATACAAAGCTAGTTGTCCACTATGACACGTGAAATGGAAAGAGGAAAAAGAAAAGGAATGTATACATTTACGTCTTGGATGTGTAAAAGGGGACATTTTGACGAAGACTGAATAAGTAACGAGCTAATAATAAACGCTGTACAAGAGAACAACCAGTCAAACATCGATGTATGTATATACAACTTGATATTGTACATTTTACTCTAACCTCATAATATCGCTGTTTTAAAAAGGATTAGTACGCTTCCTTGTACACCATGCTGTCCTAATTTAAGTAATAATATTACACTTTATCAGAGGCATTCTTCAATGTTAATACTTTTCCTTCATATGCCTGATACTCATATTAGATTTCTTATGATTGGTCTTTTTGGAAGAAAGCCATGTTGACATATTGACAGCAAATGTTTTTATATTGGTTGAGGTGAGGAGGAAAAGTAGGGCACTAAGATTTATTACCATCACAATAACTTTAATAAATATATTAAAAAGTAACGGACCCAAGTTAGAATCTTGCGGAAGTCCAGACGTTGGATACATATCAACAGATGATGACCATAACACTCCATGTGTTGTACCCGATTAGAGAAAAATGACTTAAAGAAATTTAGAACTAGGATTTTCTGTAAATAATAATCACAAGGCTGACAATGTTCCTTACTCCATTTATTAACACAATGTTAGGCCATTGGATGATTATTACCCAATATTGTAAAGAAAACCGAACGCGTGTATGCGCTGTTCACGATGACCTATTAAAGTGATGTACACAATTACAAAATTATATTATTGAATTTTGTGAGAGATGTGTAGCATTTTCTCAAATTGGTCCTTAGATTTATGACTGGTTTTCACTATGACAGAGTCAATGGCAAATGTAGTTACTTAATGAAAACGGTTTCAATTTACTTCTGATGACAAAGGTTGTCAAAAAAATGAAGCCTAGCGAAAATACTTTAATCATCAGAATTTAAATGATGATGCCAGTCTTTGACACGCGCTGCCATGTGGTTTCTGTCAGTTTTTACTCGAAATGCCATTGTTGTCAATTGTGTTATTTTTGATTACCTTTGAATATGGCAGTGAAACCCAACAATTAAAAACTTTCCTCAGATGGACATTTGCGTCCATAGATATCCTTCACGGTTAATATCCTTGAATTCTTTAGTTAACCATGACTTTGCTCAACTAAAATGGCAAAAATGCCCATTATGTCCCAAAGTATTTTCTAGCTTCTATAGTATTTGGTTTAATTTTGATTATTCGTGTTAACAACTTGATCCTTTATTTCCGTTTGTATTTATCCCATTGCGACCACACGATCGTGTAAAAACAGGGATTTTACAGCCCGGAAACTAAATAAATTGCAAAAATCCTTGTTTTCGTTTCAGACATTTATTAGTCTACTTGCTTTTCCGTCTTTCTGAAACCTTCCTATTTTTAATGTTTCACTGTTTCTCTTAATTATTGTCTTATTTTGATGTCTGTTTCATAATACATTAATGGTTATAATCACGTATACCTTATTATTGTTTTCTTTCTAGTAACTTTTTGCAATATTTACCATGATTCCTTCATTATCTGTTTTTTACCATTTTCGGTTTTAACCGTTTTTGATTTTATCAGCGCCTCATAATAACCGTACATTGTAAATTTTATTACGGTATATTTTGCACTGACAGAGATGGAACACAGACTTTGCACACGGGTTATGAAAAAATGTCCACCATATTGAAACAAAATGATGACATTCAATCTCAGGAACGCGTGCGTAATTCTATTGTAGAATAAAATCAATTTAAGATATAATATTAAGCATCTTCGGCATGATTGGCACTGGCCTTACTTCGATTAGGTTGATCTAACTCAACTGGCTACATGATTTGGCGAAGGGAACTCTCCCTTATATCCATTGCATTTGATAGAAATAGTAAATTGTAAAGCTGGTGCACAGGTTTTGTTGTAATATCCTTATTTCATTATATGACCTTGTTGGATTGACATAGTATTGACATAATATGACCCACATAAGGTGGGTATCATAAACAATCTAAGCAAATCGTTGAATTGTAACCAAAACATGAATAATTAATATAAATCATTTTAATTTTGCATTCTTTAAATAAATTTTGCTTAAAGCATTTTGAAAGTAAATATTAATATAAATTTCAATTGGAAAAAATATATAATTAATTTATAGGTTGAGATTTTCTTATTTTGCGTTGTCGCCATTTGATCTAAGGGTGGTTTCTTTTTCGTCGTCGCTGCTCCAAGAACGATGTAGGCTTCCAAACTGTCCTTCTCGGCTCCCATTTATCTTTCACTTTTCCCTTTTCTCTTCCCTTCCCTTTCCTCTTATAATTTCCGCATTGTCTGAAATGACTGATAATTTCACATACATTTTTTCGATGGTCTTTCTATTTTTCGTAGTCTTCTTACATTGAAGCTTTTCCTCTTGAAAGATTCTTTGGCATATTTAGCCCGCCCACCAAGCAATTCTCGTTATTTCTGAGTTAACTACTTCTCCATCTTCACAAGTCGACGGTATTGGTGGTTGCCAGCATGTTTTTGTGAGTGTTATGCTACTTCATAGCTACGTATTAATGGAAAATAGCTATTATTAATTTTTCTTGTCCGTGTTGTGGCCTTTATATCTTATACGTTAGATTTTTCTTTGTATCCAATACCTACAAGGGCTCTGTTTTTCTTTCTGTACTATTGTATTTCCACCTTATTTTTCTGCTTCTCAGTACTTTTACTGCATTATAATCCCTTTGGTTTTGTGGTAGGCTGCTTCTTATTTAGGTAACTTTCATTCTACTGTAGGAATTTGTTTTCATGTGTTGTATCCCAATTCCACTTCTTTCATACAATTGTTACTTATGGAAACCAGTTTTGCCTCTGTTTCGTTTTTCTTCCACTCTTTCCATAACCCTATTTGTATTACTAGTTTCGTTAGGTTATTAGGGAAGATCGTCGCTATTAACATTTTCGTGCCTACATGTTCTTTAGTTACACTTTAACTTAACTGCACCTTTTAATAATTAATTATTTCACATCAAAGAACGATTGCGGGATTGCTGAGTGATAGTATTTTTTAATTATTTTTCAAAATCCGGTAATTTATAAGTCAGTTTAGAAATTTTGGAAAGGTACATCAATTTTACTCGAAAATATTTGTGTCCCACATATCTTTTCCAAGAAACACACGAATCGTAATGACGTGGTTGTCAACGAATCTAAAATTGGTAAAATATAACATTTGCACCTGTATGGGTACAGGTTTTTTTTAAATTAAGTATTATTAACAAATCTGCTTTTCATTCGAATATTTCCATTATGAATTTTGCAATAATCTTCAATAGTTTCTTACGCACAACTACGTTTTGTTTTGCACGTATTTGCGTACTTTGATCAAGTGGCTCGGCAATTTTAAACATTTTGATGATTATTGAAATTGCGTAGACGCCGTAGACCTTGAACACAGGTTCCACTAGACACGTTAATGAACCACCGTTGCACGAATTGTTTTGGCGCACATTCCAAAAACAAGTCTTGTTGGCTTTGTTTACGTTGCATTGCAAAAAAATTGCCTAATCATAGCGTACTAGGAAAAAACTCGCGGTTTTGCGGTTAGGTGTTGTCACGACGAATTCCTCTGGCGGAAATAAATCGTATCTTCTTGGACGCGTCCTTTCCGTTTCGGTTGCATTGTATTAGAATATGCAAAACAAACGTTCTTTCTATATGCTTATGTTTACTAAAGTTAATCTAAATTATATCGCTGTGCACATATTAGCGGTTGATAAGCTCGGACCCATCTACCGTCCTCGCTACGTATCTTTTGCGTTGGATTTTGGTATAGGTTGTGTTTGTTTACTAATTGGAAAATTCGGTATTTTTATCGCAGTCGTGCAAAGGTTACTTTAAAGTTGTTTTCGCGTGTCATGCTAATGAATTCGGACGTACACAGCTCGTAATTGTAATTACGAAGTAATATAACTGCATAATTGATAATTTAGTCATCACAGTCGGTTACTTTTAAATTGACAAGGTTGAAATTATTTATTCGTATGTCTAAAATAAAACGAAGCACAGAGCGCGTAGTAGATGTTCCAGACATATAATTGATAGAACGGATTAATTAAAATTACACCTACACCACACAAAAACAATGTATTAAAACCGTGAGCTTTATAAGTAAAACAATCCCAATTTGTAAATTATAAATTGTGTCTTGAGTTAACAAACGTTCGAATTTTGTTTTCGCACGAACAGGTAATTCGAGAGTCACGTCGAATTGAATTTCAAATATGGATAACTCTACCCTAGCTAACAATGAGTTAATCTACGCTGCGGAAATCCGATCAGGCAGTTGTTAATTAACCGAACCGGTGATTGCAGGATTAAGAGCAGTTCACTTTATCTGGTTAATTAGAGGGGATCCTCCTACAAGGTGCAACTAATACAAACATAACAGTAGACTCAGCGAGCAATAATGGACGCATCGTTAATGTAATTATCTTAAATACAATTTCGCATTAAATCAAACGTGATTTAAAGTTGGAATCGTAATAATGTTGTATTAAATCTGACGTTGGTAATTCGATAAATTAATTCTTGTAATTGACCGATTTTTTATTCGACCATAGATTAAAATAGTTTGTTATGAGGATACTGCAAATTATTTAGTTTTAGTTTTACGTTTAATATAGATTTTGGATGACGCGAAATGCGAGAACAGTATCCGCCCTTAAATAAATAAATAGATTTTTAGGTTTTTACTATATTTATTAAATTATATATAATATATAATTATATATATTATATATATATATATATATATATATATATATATAATTATATTTTCAATAGAAATGAAAAATTGAAAATCGCAAAAATTCAAATATCAGAAAGATACGGTTTACGTAGAATTTTTCCGGAAGCTTAAATGAAGAACATCTCAGCAAGTGCGAAGATAATCAAATATATAACTTTTTTATGATGCAGCTAAGTAACCGAAATTATCAGTGATACCCTGAGCTATGTCAGTAGTATATTACTCCGCGATGTAGATTTGTATGAATGAGTCGAATGGTCTTTACCTCGTAAAGAAAATATGAACCGCGACAGCGCACACGAAGACTATGGCAGGTAGCGGAGCAATGCTTATCACATCGGCGGAGATTTCCGGTCCGGACGCTGCGCGCTGGCGCCAGGACCCGAGTAATGGATCGCTCGGGATCGCAGCTCCTAATCCGATTTACGAATTTGTCTCTTCGCCTGGAATCTGTTTCTTGTAATGGCTAATGTAAAGTCTCCACGGCGGTGATGCATCGGCGATGTTTTAACTGCTAAACCGCCCATTCTTTTAAACTTTTTCAGACGTTCCCTGCAACCCGAGCGACGTACCAAGTAGTTCATAAATCTGAAGTTCGTTCCTCGTCTCGGACAATTTATTAGGTTAAAGTGCTTGTAATTCGCGTGCGTTCGGACGTTTCGCGACGAAACTGTGTTATTGGTGCTTACGTTGCTCTTCTTGACAGCGCAAAATGAAATAAGACTTGAAACTAACAACTCCAAGACTGGGCGTCGAATACATTTTGCGTTTATCAATCTTCTTGAAACACGATACAAAAAAGTCGCATGGAGATCTACATGTTGATAGCTCGGGTGTTTTCTCTCGCGATACTTGGTCTCTTCGCGATTGTTGTGGCCATTTATGAAATGAGAAGGGAGAAATGAGAAGGCGGCATTTTTACAGTTATGAATGTTGAGAAAGTGCAGATTACGTTTAATTAAATTAAAATTTTCAATATTCATTTCCCACAATCTGGAGTAACAGTTTTTAACGTGTTTTTATTCAGATTTAATTGTTAAAATTGATTAAAGTTAAGTTGATTTACCTAACAGCATTAAATTCCTCCTAGTAACTTACATCAACTGGTATCCAAGAGCATCCTTTACATGGAAATTTATTGTAGTAAAAATAAGCATATTTAAATTATTCGTAATTTGGGGTACTGGTGTACAACTGTAACTACTTAATCAACTCGTCTATTGTTATTTATGACGATATGAAATATCGTTTAAGTTACAGTATTATTTTTTAATATAATTATCATTATATCATCATTATTATTATCATCATTATATATTATCATCGTTATATATTATCATACGTAGTTAATTTAATTTAGTGCATACTTTGAGTGAATTGTTTAAGAAAATACAACGAACATATTAACATACATATGTAACTAATATATTTTCGTATTAATTAATAATGGTTATATAATTCGATTAGATCCTTGCAAATAGCGAATTTTATTTGACCTATCCAATCTAGTTTACAGTGGGAAGTTTATGTTGCCAATTTTCGGCTCACAACAACAAAAATTGATATTTTTGAAACTTTAAATTTAATTCGGTCTCCCGACTCCAGTCTGCAGTTACAAGTCTATATTACTAGATTTCAGTCCACGCCTAAACTAATAATTTTTATATTTATTTTTTTTTATTTCAAAATAAAATAAACAATGAAAAGAGTGATATTTTATGTAGTGGAGCGAGGAGCGATCTGCCAGGAATTTTATTATAAGATAGGGAGCTTGCTTATTTCTAATGATCTGGTAGTATAAACATGAGACTTGTAGTAGCCTTAGCTCCGAAATATTAACCCTACCAAATTTTTAAGCTTGCATTGTCCTTCCTTGCACGAAAGATATGGAAGCCAGGAATTCTGCATACCTTGTCTTAATTTTATACTTATAGTCTAGAATGTTGAACGAAACTTAAAATGAATCAAACCAAGGGATTCATATACTTTAGCGTCATGGCTATGACAGATTTTTGTATTTGGATATTTACGAGGTAAGCGCCAAAATTTCCCGGCCTGACATAGATCAATGTATCGCAGCTGGTCAATATTTCGGTAACATTAGACATTAGTTCAAGTCTTATTACTTTGGCAAAAACAAACATGAATTTTCTGTCAATTAGTTTTCTTATAACTGACACTCGTTCATCACGATATCAGAAGTAACGAGCTGTCCTTAAATTCCTAACCCGAGAAAGTCTTTCATCTCAAAGCATGAAAGATTGGCTGGATGGAGAGTGTACAGGGAAACTTCCCCGTCTTAAAAATGTCGGGGCTTTAAGATACACGCGTTCGCCGAATCCTCCACGATCATTTACACATTAATAAACTTAGACACTTAGACATAATAACAAAGATCTTTCGGCAACTCAACACCAGCGTTGTGTTGAATGTGCTCGATACGTTTTTGAGCTCTGCGGAGGCAAAACCCAGTGAATGTGTTGAAGACAATTGCCATGGGGAAGAAATTATTGTTCACTACTATTATTAGAGTTTAAGGAAGTGCCACAGTCAAACAGGGGCATCTTATGCAGTTCCAAAAATTAAAAATTACCTTTGCGGGTACCATTTCACTGACGACGAAAAGGACTGCAGTTTGGCACATTGTGAAGACAAACGGAAGAAATATTTTTCAAGGGTCTATATCGTTTCTTTCATAGTCAGGCCTAATGTGTTTTCAGAACCACAACCAAGTTCGTCGATTTGGTCCATAACTGGAATATTATTGCCTTATAATGTCTAAGCAAATTGATTCGTTTATGTTCACATCTGTATTTCGACCAAACATTCCTGCAGCTGACATAGGGGATTGACAAGAAGAGCATGATTTATCGATACATCATAAATTGCGTTAAAATTCTTCAACACTGTCTATATGTATGGAACAATATTTTATTTTGTCATGGAAGGAATTGGTGTACAGCGTCTCAAAAACTAAGACAATATACGTTTTGCCTTATCCCGAACATTCTAAATGTAAGTTGTTGGTGATTAGGTACGAATTTAAATCAACAATTTGTATTAAAAACATCATCAGGCCTTGAATTCGAGTCTTTCCACTTTGAGCAAAATAAATCCACGACGAGAAATTAAAACCAAAGTTTGACCAATGTCTTCCTGGAGTTTGGAACAGTGAATAAATTGACTACATGATGGTCCTCAATATTAGTTTAAACATACAATTATTCCTTTTCTTAATTAATAACTTCAGTCAATTTTTCGTTCGGTTGCGATTAAAATAGAATTTAATGATTTCTTCAAGTTTTTCACTTCGGTCATATTGAGTGAAATTAATCGAATCCCACAAATTGTATAAGCCACTCGTTCATCTCTTCGTCTCGGGATTTGTTTAAATTCCATACTTTCCATTCTTTTAACTTGAACAAATGAACAAATTGAATATTCTTGTTCGGTAGTCTAAAAATATTTGGCAAAAAAAAGGTTTTTGAAAATTGACCTAACGCTAGTCCAACCCAGGCCGACCCAGCGTCAGGATTTGCGTTCAGAACAATTTAATTAAAGTGTCATATTTCTGTTCAAATGTTTTAGAAACTTCTTGATCTTTGCCATCCCAATGGTATTCAACTTCCACGCCATTTTCCAAAGGCTTAGATATGCCCCTTAAACTTCTTCACAATTATTTTTCTCGCGAATTTAATTTTGGATACTTGTGGGGAAACTTTTGTTGCGATTATGTTGTCTTCTGGATATTATGGTCAATCATTAACGACATAAAAGGAAACAAAATATGAGTTATAACTAAAAATGGAAGACAGCTGAACCGCAAAGAGAAACCCAAAAGGAAGGACATGAAAATCCAATATTGAGATAAGATCAGAGAATATAATGAATCAAAAGGAAAAAGTCAAACAATGAAAAATAAATTAAATGATGAAGTTGAAGCAATAGTAAATGATTTATAAAGCGAAATATAAAGTACTGATTTGGAATGTTTGAAAGTCGATGTGATCTATTCAAATTGCATTCGGGTCATCGCATTTTCCCAATTGATTGGGAAAAAAAAACATCACCTGAACCTTTTATTCCCTAAGATTTTTTTATAGTACATAATTGGAACTTCTATGAAACGCAAGATCATTGTATTTAATTTTATTTTTTAATTTATTTAGATTATTTTTTTTTATTGTATATAATATAATACATTGGGCAGCGAACTAGCGGCGCAGCCAATGCTATTAGACCATTCGAATTAAATTACTTTTTGTTTATTTATTTTCAATTAAAGCACTGTAGTAGCTGCATTAAGGGAGGTTTGTTGTTGGATGTTGTCCAGGAATTTGAGGACTGTAAATTTTTGTCATTCAATTATTCAAATGAAAGTATCAATTGTTAGAATTGCAATTTAATTTACGTATGTTGAGTTCCAATTCCAATACTATTATAATTGGGAGATCAATCAGGAATCTCTAGAAAGAAACTGAACCCAATGTAATCCAAGACAGGCGTGAAATGACGGAGAAGTTCCAATGTAGACGTTGTTTTTGCGAGAATTTATACTTATTTTATAATTATTTACTCGTTTATCTGGGGATATTTGATTATTATATCATTAATAGTAATATTATTATATTTTTTTGTAAATAGCGCTGGTGATATTTGTTTCGTAAGAGTTCGTGTAAATGGTATTATTATGGTAGTAGTAATATAATTTATATTGTATTATTTTATACAACTTTTGCAATTTTTACGACTATGATTTTGAATTGTTTTATGATTTTGTGGATTCATTTACGATTATTTTCAGAATTTTTAACTCTTACCCAACCTAACCTATGAAGTTGGGTTGGGTTGGGCTAGGTTGAATTGGGTTGGGTTGTGTTAGCACAGAGTAAAGAATTTTAATCGTAATAGTGTTAGAAGTATTGTCAGCAAATTTCAATTGAAGTCGAAAACGTCAAACTTCAAATTAATTGCAGTTTGAAACTCTTAACTTGATACGTTAGAAGAGATAAAGCTTAAAAATCACAAAAAGGACTATTCATTGAAACTTAATTTAATTAATTAATTATGGCGTAGAACTTTGTTAAAATCAGACTGAAGCTACGTCAAATAGAATAACAGTTTTTAAATTGTGCAAATTTCATTAATGTAAGTAATGTCTTTTTGAAAACTATTTCGTGACAGTGTATGAAAAGTAATAGATGCATTATCAAAAAATACAAAAAAACTTAAAATTGTAAAAAAAAACAAAAATGAAAAGAAACCAAGTTTCAAAAACAACATTCAATTAATAAATAACCGATAAAAACAATTAGAGAGAAAACATGTCAATTGGATATATAAATAAAAGAGTCATTTAGCGAAAACGTGAAAAAAACTCAAAAATACTTAAAAAAACCACAAACAATAAAATGAAAAATCTCCAGTGGTCCGCACTGAACTTTCTTACACTTATTTATACTACATTTTTCGAAAAAACTTTTCAAATGAAAGTTGTTTAAAATTTCAGTATCTAAAACTTTCATAAGAATTATTTTTTCGATAACTCTTACCGTTTTCGAAATACGAAAAAAGTGATAAGAGTAAACCATCACTTCCGGTTGAGATATTGCTTTCAAAATATGACGTTTTCCTCCTTGCTGTATACAAATCTTAAGTTTAAAGTTTCATAGCTCTAGCGTTCATCGTCTGGGCGGTAGAGCGCGCACAGACACACAAGAAGACAGACACACAGACGTCATTCCGAAAATAGTCAGGATCGATTCAGGGGACCTCAAAACGTGTATATCCGTTGAAATCTCGAGTTCGAAAATTTTCATGATTCCTATACTTACACACAAAGTATAAGAAAGTAAAAATGAATTCAAAAAATTCATAACCAACAAATCTAAAATATATATTTTTAAAAGATGGTGAAAACCCGAAAATGTCAAAATTTTGATAAACTGAAAATTTTCAATATGACAAATTTCAAATCACGGACTGAACATTGAGACATTGGAAAATACTACCACAAACAAACTGCTCATGCCAAAAACTTTTTATGACTACTCAGTACATCAAAATAACTAATGATAAATGAATTTATCGTAGGCATCGCAATCGTATTGCGGCATTTAGTTTTGTTTATTTCATGGATTTTTATTGATATGTTCATAGTTCTTAACTTTGAGCAATTTATTACCTCCATTCGTTGCTCTAGTGATGTCCAGTACCGAAACGTTTTCCTGCTTCTCTTAATTCTTCAGCTCTTCCTGACTCTCCTTGATTGATATCTCGCCCCTTCAACTTGCTTTTGTTATTATATGTATAGTAGCTTCTTAATGTGACTATTAGCGGACGTTCGTAATCTATCAGGAACTTAGTGAATTTATTTCTATAGAATTTGGAGCGACGTCAATGAAAAGTTAAACAGTTTAGTTACATCATTGGTGTTGTCATTGGACTTCTATTCGACACCAAACAATTTAGTTGATTCGGCGAAAGTATTGTTCTTGTTTATCCAATTAATTTGTACTCAGTGCGATTTCGAGTTGGTTGACCTCCTTGTATGTTCTTCTGATTTGCGTGAGTTCTGTGCGTATTAGATCATTCAACATGGATCTCAACACTTCACAAAAGATATATCAGATGAGATTAATCGATTTGCAGTTCTATGTGCAGCTTCTTCCACATCGTTATTTCAACGTATTACACGAATATTGGTTGCCTCGTGAGATTTTGTTGGATTTTTCTACTTACTTACGTTTGCGCATTTACATTAGTACTGTATTTGTTTTGTTGACCTTCACTACTTCTCATATATAATTCTTTGATAATTTTGTTGTTGTTATGTTTACTATTAGATTTTATTTTATTTTCAATTTAAATTTCAACTTATCAATTGAAAATAAATCAAAAAATTATGGATATGGAATCTGCTTTCAGAATAACGTACAGTCTATGGTTTAACAGTGCCATCTAACGGGGCGATGTCTACTAATCGTAATGGTCTATTGAACTATAGATGTCTGATATTTGAATGTAACGTTACGAATTAAATTTTCAGTCACCAGGCGTTGACTTTCGGAGTTTTAAATTACGGTACCAGACATGATTTTGATATTGCACTTTTTGGGCAAAATAATTCACACTATGTTATCGTTACACATTTGTAGGCAAAAGCAGCTCAGGAAAATTATTCACATAACGACTTAATAAATAATATTTATAGATGTCGTTGGTATTTTTAGTTTTCGCGCTTATTAATAGAGCGGTTGTAGTCCAATTGGTGAATGGGAGGCCCACTCGCCCACTTCTCTTCTAATTTTTCCGCCCGCATCGAATGTATTAATTTCACATTGCACAGCCAGAGTTGAGCCCGGATCGCGGCAAATTGCTTCCGACGGCGCTCCGGGTAGTGGCGCCAGGTATCCTTGGAGATGTCGACCGCCGGCGGGGTCGCATAGCAACGAGCGACGCTGCCTGCGAATGCACGAAAATTCTTCACCTGAAAAAGGTGAATTTGTTGTATGTGCACTTACAATAAAATATAAATACATCTAGAAAAATATATAAAGAGTTTCAGCACTTTTATCCGAATTTAAGTCGATGTTGCAGTATGTCGAGATGGCTAAAGCTGAATTTTAATCGATAAGGGACGAATTATTATGTATATCATGAAAAATCTTACTTCGCACGATAAATGATATAAATTAGAAATGAAATGTAAATGTAACAACTGTAACAAATAAGTATGGATCATTTGATCTCATCGACTGGGGCTTATTTGTATTCTCATATTGAAACAAACTTCATATAGACAAAATAAATGGAAATCCATCTATGTTTAAGGCCGAACTTTTAGATTAGTTATTGTAATAGTTAATGGTACTAAAAATTATACTACCAGTGTCGGGATTAAGTTATATGTCAAACGAGTTTTCGTGTATATTTCTATAATTTTATTTTATGTTCAAATTAATTAATATAATAACGATGCGTTGTGAAATTTCATCATTTTCAATTTATTGAAGATGTACACAAATTTGTGTAAGTACATTGGTTGTTTTATTCCGCATTTCCTGCAATGAACAAACCGCTGTGTATAATTATTATCTCCGGGGCGATGGAATTTGTTTACATCAACAACGACCCGTCTAAAATTCGAACAATATTGAATGTTCTTAATTCACATCGCGTTAAATCCTTAGGTTGCGTTTCCATATTAATTAGTTCGCGCAAATGTTATTGCACTTCCGACTAAGCGAACAACGAGTGTCGACACTCGTCCTTGGTTTTCAAGTGGAAAATCTCCCCTGGCGTCACCGTTGATCCTTCTGCGCCGTAAGGACGAACTTTGCCACTAAGGACATCGTTCGGCGCGCACTTGTTGCTCTCGTTCTCGTTTCCCAGTTCTTTCCATTCGCTGCCTCTCAGCACGCGACTAATTATCTTAGACAGGCATTTCATGCTGTTTATTGCTTTATTTCAGTTTATTTTGTTCCTGAATTACGCCAATTTAAACGGTGTTTGAATATTACATCGCTTTTTGCGAGCACTGAAGAATGTTACCTGCATTTTCGTTGCGTAAACTTATTTTGCTGCATGTCTGCACAGTTTGATGCAATAATGATAAGTTTATTAGCTACAAGCATTGGACTAATTTGCATAACTGATGTGGCAGTGAGAAAATATTGCTACAAATCTTATATTTTATGAAATTTATGGGAAATATAAGTTATAATTACTATCAACTAAGCAACCAATTCGTCTAATTAACAGCGCACGATTCTAATTAAACGAAGTTTCCTTCAACCTTGATTTTCCATTCCCCATAAACATAACAACAAACATATCCATGGCGAAAATGATACAATTGTATGTGTAAACTATTTCACATTCTAAATTTCCATTTGTTACAACACGATATATTTTTTCGCTCCTATCAACAGCGTTGTCGTTTGTTAAGGGTATTTTATTTTATTTTTTTTTAATCCTCTAGTTCTATATTTATTTTGATATTTGAAAAATAAACATAACAAGTTAAACCAACCCAACCTAATCCAGCACAGAAACTGAACGATGCAAAAAATGAAATAGAAACAATCGCAAACATTCATCCTTCCCTTTAATTTTGCTTTTCATGCATTTAATATTCTTCCTGTGTCGTTTATTCTATTCTTTCTTACTTCC
This sequence comes from Geotrupes spiniger, assembly GCA_959613385.1. Classification (NCBI taxonomy): domain Eukaryota; kingdom Metazoa; phylum Arthropoda; class Insecta; order Coleoptera; family Geotrupidae; genus Geotrupes; species Geotrupes spiniger. Next base: position 27,421,512 of record OY390737.1, on the reverse strand, counting down.
TGATATATACGCTAGTCAGTTTTATTTACATTTGTTTTTTTTTTGTATGTGTTGCTTTTAATTCTATTTTTAATAAATAAAATTATTTGTTGCTGTTTGACGTTTCTTGTTTGTATCCCGCTCTATTCATTTTCACTCCTCGTTCGATCATTACTTCCAAATTTTAGTATGCATTTGTTTGGAATTTTCTTTTTCATTGAGTTTTGTTTTTATTGCTTATTATATACCCATGCTTTCATTTTGTTTTGGTGTTTATCCTTCATGTGTTTAATGTTTCTTTCTAGCTCACTTTTGTTTTTCTTCATTTTATCTTCGTTCTTATTGTTGTTACTTAGCATTTTAGTGCGAAACGTTTTAAAAGAAGCTGCGTTGATCTTCTCAATTATCCGTGCGTTGTACTTTTTTAAGGCAGAATATATTTCATACAGACTCAATCATGAAACGCAAAGAAAAAATTGAAATGTTATCGCTTATCCAAGTGGAACTAGCTTGAGAACTGCGATGGGCTTATTGTCGACAAAACGCCAATTCCTCACTCTTCGAAAATTTAAATAATAAACCTGCAAAATAAATTCACACAGAGAGGTCTAAAACCTGTTGGCTCAAGTTATATAATTAAATATGTTGAGGAAAACTGGATAGTATCCCTACTAGATAGCAAGACCTTTTAATGTATCCAAAAAGGTCAGTATTAAAACGATAAATTTAATTTACTAAACGAACGTTTTATGTTATATATCGAAGGGGACATTTTTAATACAATTAGGATACTAAACATCTGTGCTATTTCGTGAAACTATACATATACAACTTGGTTAACTGTAGAATAGTATTAATCTTGCTTGTTGAAATTTGTTAATAATAATTAAGTTTATTTCCAGAAGGTGACGGAAATTTCCAATAAAGATTGGTTTCAGAATAAGGTTGAATTTAAATATCAATTAATAACAATTAAGTTTATTTCCCGACTATTATTTAATTTGCATGTAATGATTTGTTGTCTGTGTTTTATCGATGAGTAATTGTATTTAAGGAATAATAATCTTTTGTACGAAACGTTTGAAAATAAAATGCTTTCATCTACCATTAACATTCTACACCTTGTGCATTTTTTTGTTTTAGTATTATTATCTATTTCCGTTTGATACTTATTTTGTATTGGGTTTGAAAGTGGTTTATAATTTATACGATTTTCCATAATTTTGACTTTGTTTTCTTTTTGTGCTATTTTTACGTTTTATTTTAATGTTCATTTATTATTTACGTTTTAACGCAATTTGATCAATTTTCTTTGTAGTGGTCTTGATTCTTGCTTTTAAGATTCATATATTTTTCGTGTATATTTTTTATATAATTTTTTTTATATGTTTCGGTCACATAACATATTTTAAAATGCAGATGAATGTCCGATTTCAGATTTTCTATGCTGAATACATTTTTCCTGCCTGAAGTTGGATGTTGGATGTTGAGCGAGTTGCGATGATTATAGTTAGGTTCAGTTAGCATTGATTACATTAGTGGTGGTAAATAGATAATCAGGCAGATGCAGTGGAGGTGGATTAGGAATGTAGAATCTTATACACTGTTGAATGACCTTATGAAAATTATTATATCCGTGATTTTAGTATTACATAAAAATAACAACAGTAGTCGCATCAGATTCTGAGACACGAGTGGTCGCGACAGGCCAGGTGACCGGGCGATGATAATAAAAGAGTTAAAATATACATTAAGAAATTTATTTTTATATCACTATATTTCTTGGTCTATCAGTGTCCAAATTATTGATTTAGTATTTCTGAATTGTAAAAACCCTGAAATTATAATCGCGTGAAAAAAGTAGCAAGTTTTGCTACTACCAAATTTATTTAACGAAAAAACATAAAAATGGAGAAACGTTGAATGACAAATACATCAGTATAGTCCTAAAAGCAAATTATTAACAACTATCTCAATTTATTATTTTAAAACAAGCAATTCCACAACAAAGTGACTCGAAATTTAAGCTTATTCGGCTATTATAATATATGACATTCCATACATAGTGCAGTCCACATGTTTGATATGCATATTTGGTTTTTTTGCGCTATGCACATTTAGCACAGCGACCAATTGACGGGGATTTCTATGAAGAGGAGCTCCTTCCTGTTGGAGACCAATCTTAGAAGTTGATGGAAGTTTTGTCATTGCAGCTCGTTGGTAATCATAGATCAGACTTAGAGCCCGTTCTTCTAGAAACTTTCTGCGATCAGGTTTAGAACCCCTAGTATTTGCAAGATGAATAACAGATGCATTTATAGCAGAGACGTTTAGAATGCTGTAAAAGACAACCATAGGCCATCTTCTGGTATTGCGTGTACAATTGTACTGGGCGCAAAGCTTTTCCACAGTATCTACACCGCCTTTACTACTGTTGTACATTTCAATCATATCTGGCTTACCAGATATTTCATTGACTGCGTCGTCTTTGTGCATGGTTGAAATTAAGAGAATATTTTTCTTTTGTTTCGGAATAAATGCCACCAGAGTACAATCTGCTTCAAATCAAAACATACTGGATGAATTTATTTTCTCGTATTATCCCCAATATCGTAAGTCTATTGTTTTTAAGAGATTTTGCCAGGGCTACGCTCGTGAACCAGTAATCAGTTGTCACATTTTTGATCTATATAATTGAGTACAAAGACGTCCTACTACAGATTTGGCAGATGTATCGCATTTATAAGCGCCATCAGGCTGTTGACCTACATATACTTCCATGTGGCTGGTATAAAACACTTTAGCCTCCGATAAGGCAAAAGTCTTTATGCCACATTTATTGGTTTTGCTGGGTATATATTGTTTAAAACTACACCTTCCCAAAAATATCCAGTTTTTCGTCTACAGTAATATATGCCGAATGAGACTAGTGATTCTTGGAATTATCATTCAATTTCTCAAATAAACTTCTTATAGCAGCTAACTTATCAATCCTGCGTCGGTCATCACGTATTTCTATGTCATCGAACCTTATATATCTCACAAGAAAACGAAATCTTGAAATATTCATTGTTAACCGGAATGCCTTAATTCCGGTCCCATTAGTTTTCCATAGGTCTTTCATATTTAGTCTGTTGGAACCTCTCAGTCCACCAAGATTTATAAGCCCCAACAGAGCCTTTATCTCCACCAACTATGTCGGTTTAGCATCTCTTTCACGTGAGTAGATAGCTAAAATTGAATTGAGTTTTACATTAGCGGATTCAACAATAGGATTCAGCATGTCGTAATCAAAGAACTGCTATCGATTTAACCCCTGGTAGTTGTACAATAATATTATCACTGCGGGTCCTCACATTTCTGTTGGGAACATGCTTATACCTTTTTGTGAGCTTATCTTTGTTGTGTAAATTCTTCATGCAACTTTTGCAACCGTTAACCAAATATTTTTCAATAAAAAACTTACAACTGGTCGCAACTGGTCCCACGCACCGTGTTCGCTCGCCGAAATTATATCCACCAACAATGCCCAGCACATACTGAGACCTTACTTGTCACTCGATGGAAAGAGACATGAAGCGGCAGTGCCAAGTACAGTACCATTCAAGAAACATTTATTATTATTATTTTCAAAAAAATTTGCGGTAATAAATTTGTTAATTTATATTCGTTTGCCTTTTGAGAATAAAGTGATGAAACTTCAACTTTTCACCCAAACATAACTACTTTCACAGCCCACATATGATGTTTCATGCATATGAACAAGAGTTTAAATAATAAATCTATCATGAACACTTTTATTAGATTATTTAAATTTGAAAAGATATTAATTTTATGGAAAATAGAATACGAATAAATGTTTTATGACGCATCATTATTAACATTATCTCAATTAATTTGGCAGGAAACAATTTTCAAAATTATATAGGTTAATAAAAAGTATTTTTTTTACAATTAATTATCTTTACACAACATAATATTAAAGGTAAGTTGTTTGAGAAATTATTCCCCAATTTATGTTGCAACGATTTTATTTTTCCAACAAAAACGATGTGACGTCATACATATTTTACGCTTCCATACGAGTATCTTCATACTAATCTAGCGATCATTAGTGTACATTGTGTTGAACACATTTTTGTTAATTTGTTAATTGCTTTGGCTGAAATGTCCTTCGAAATACTGTGTTTCAGCATTTGCGGTTCGCATCCCAGTCCAGCCTTGAACTAGTTTATTGTAAAGTTATATAATTTAACACATACACGGTATATTCACAATTATTTTCCAGTTGTTCATAATTTCATTTACATACGACTATAAAGCGTATTAATTTTTATGCAGCGTACGTAGGCTTCGGGCGTAAATACAAAATACAAATTCCCGGCGGTTTTATACACAATATGAAATCTTTCCAGTGAAATTTGGGTCATGGCCTATTTGCGTTCCGGAAATTGCTAATTCACATTTACAATTTTGCAGCTCATGCAAATGCTGTACTATTTTCGCAAATGTATTTTGTTTAATGTTGCATATTCAGGTGTAAGTGCGGCGGTTGTGTTACCCAACCCTTCGTCGTAATCCCTTGCCATTATTCAGTATCTTGTGGCGTGGTAAATTTTTCTATGCAACAATGCAGATGCAGATGCGAAAATTCAGACGATATGTTGAAAAGCGCCGCCTGACCTGTGATTATATGTGTGTATGTAACAATGGTCCTGCATACTTTTGGTACGTTGTTGTGCAAGTAAATAATAATGCAGGGTTTTCGGGCATAAGCGCATAATGTAATTTGCGCCAAAGGATTAAAATAAATCAAAGAGAAATGCATCATTTGTGACCAATTCACAAATAATATCCACAAAGGTTTATCGTAATGGTGTACTGGATTATTTCATTTTAGTGGAATAATTGCAGTTAATTTTATTAGCAATTGGTTTAATTGAGGAAAATGTTACTAGTATTTATTTTTCATTAGATCAGCATTATTTTTAGTCATTTAGGACACTGAGCTCTCATACTAAATCAATCAATTAATATGATTTTTAAAGACCGATGACAAAAGTTTTCATGACTAATCATGATTTATTTACATAATTAAACGGTTTTTTTTCTTGCTGCAAGAGGAAACACGCATTTTGATACCACTTAACATGCAAATGCCTGTATGCAAATGTGTATAAATGTGTTTTACCTTCACTTGTAACCTTTAGAACATATTAGCACTCGGTACTTAAACATTTTAGCGCGTTATTAAGCGTGCGCACACGCAAGGATGAGGTGACAACTTTAGTAGGTCAATCGGCGTTCGAAAAAATGACGACCGCAAATATAACAGCAGTCCGAGAAACAATGGTACATTGTTCTCGACGCGTTATTATTTATTTTGGCATCGGGCGTATGGGGTGTGTTATGGAAAATCATATTGCATATCAACTCGAAACCGCAAGTAGGACAACCGGTAGCCGTCTGGGACACGGGTCAAGATTTGAAAGCTGACTCGCATTTATCATTTTGAACACATTTTATACGCTGTGGTCTTTAATTTCAAGAACCTGTTGCATTGAAACCGGTGTATATACCGCATGTTCCGCCTAAATGAACCCAAATTACATTTGTGGTTAAACCTCAAAGTTTCTTGTAAGAACTTATATATTTGGGTGTGATGTTACCTTGCCTCTGGTACCTTTTTTACATAATTGCCAAATCGTATGCTCGAATAAGCTAAATGCATGCAAATCATCGAAACGATTCAAATTCAAAAAATCGTTCATGGGTGTACTTTACTTTCCACACACGTACCACTTAAATCTTTTCCAGGTGTGTATGTAAAATATATACTTCATTGCATATTTTTTTTACATGCGACCCTCACTTATAACGGTATATGGCATTTCCAAATTGTATGCAAGTTTAAATACAGCCGTCGCCCGTTGCACGTTGTGGAGGATCGGACCTCCTGCACAACAACAATGCGCGACGTCGGTTTTTCTGGATTTGCGGATTTTTGAAAAGATCGTGGGAGCAAAGGGTTCGGCCATTGTTACTTTCTGCCTGTCACGCTACAGATGTCCGATACGACGGGCCTTTGTGATGCGTGGGAGTCCGATCTGCACATGTGCACCGTATATTATTCGCTGAAATTGATAAGGTACTAAGAGTCGTAGCCGGCCAATATATACATCCGCTCCCCGGCAAAATGTTTGCGAGAAGCGGCGTCACTTGGAGTTCTAAATAGGTACATACGAAATTATCTCGAATGACTCACACAGTGCCGGCTCTATTTCTAAATTAAATAGAAAATAAATCATATTTTTAGTTGTAAAAATGTACACGAAATTATTCTTGACTGCTAAAACTAGGACATCTCAAATTGTTCGGCTTACGAATTAGGATGGTAATTAAAAATAAACTTTCTTTCCATGCCATGATACAATATATTTAGATAGTTTTAAAGGTAACAAATAAGGCTACTTGTTATTGAATTACTATGGCAGGAAAATCGTGACTTATGTGGCCAGTTTACGTCGAAGTGTGCGTCACAAATAACACTTGCCCTGGGGTCGGTACTTGATTTATTGCTGTTTTAGCTGTAAGAATATTTATAATAATAAATCGAGACGATTTGTATTTAAAGCGTTTGAATGCAAATCCACTATTCATTAAAGAAAATGCAGTTGTAAGTGACTGGAAATGTGAGTAATCTCGGTATTCACATGAATTGCATAAGTGGACGCGGATAAAAAATACACTTACTTCCACTATTGCATATAACCTTCGTGTAATCTTTAAGTTGAATATTAATGCGTTGGTGACGTGCGCATATATTTATGTTAATTTTCCAGTGCATTGTAGATAACCATTCAGTGCACGATGGAATAGATATCGGCAATTAAATTAAGTTAGTGGGCAGTAAAGTACTGAAATATTATGAGACTTCGCGCAATGGCAAAGTGATCTATTATGTGCAAACTTGCTTTTAAATTAATGCAGGAATGTGAGAACAGGGGACGAATAATTGTTGTTTGCACAAGAAGTCACATTTTTGTATATTTTGTTTATTTTCTTATATTTACCTGAAAATATTCAACATGGGGCAAAACTTGCAGGCATATTTGACAAAATAAAGTCCATTTTAATTCCGCATATTTTCATTATCTAAAATCCCACTTTTATCGTCCTTGTAACTCCTTAATCTTGTGGTAAATCTAATAATTTCAAATTTTGGAAGTAATGGAGTGTACAACGAAACGACGCACAAATTTCATTGCGCATTTTACGTTATACGTCTCAATGCCATCTCGTTTTTATGGACTGCTACGCGTAAGCACGTTCGTATATCAAATGCATTATGCCTTCCAACGCAATACTGCATTGTATTTAATTAAGTAGTAAGTGCATGTCTATTGCTCCTGGCCTGTGCAAATATTACTTGTAATTAATGTGGTATTAAATATTTATCTAATAGTTAACGTGGGAATTACTCAATTATGGAGCGATGTAAGAAATGGGCAATTCCGACGTGACTATTGCAATTGCAACTATTCCTACTTCAGATATTAAATGGTGAATGTCGTTACAATATTAAATTGTTAATGTAATTATATATAAATAGTTTTATTTCAAAATACGTCATATGATAATTACCCATTCAATTATGGTTTGTTTATGTTTTTATTCCACGCTATCAATTCTGCATGTAATGATTTTGATGTAAATTCTAATGTTTTTAATTGTTTACATTGTAAATATTATGGCCATTTCTAACTGCTAGTGAGTACGTGATATAAAGCAATATATACGGTTTTTGTTAATGTTGTTATTTCAAGCATAGGGATCCACAAAGCTTTTTCAATTACTAATCTTATCACAGCCAGTTATTTCTACATAATGGAGCCATTGTCAGACTTTCAGGATGTTTTCAGTGTCCTAAGAGACAGAGCGTATCTTCTTCATTGGGCGTTATTTTGCCATGAAAATCTTGCATGAGTTTCACAGCTCGCTCTACAATATCCTTAACTACTTTAAGACAGTTAATTTCTCCATTTGCTTCCATAAAAGCAGCATTTTCTTTCCAAGATGAGGCCTGCTTTCTTGAAGGAAAGTGCTTTCAATCTTCAATCTCGAAAATAGAAGATTCTTACTTGAGGTAGACATAAACAGATCTAACGTTTTATTTGAAACAATACATACATAGTCAATACATAGTCGCACATTCAATACATAAATGGAAGAATAGATTAAAAGAGCATTGATACTTTTCCTTTAGATGGAATATACATCTTTTGCAAATGGCGGAATTATCAATTTTTGGGACCGCAAGAAGTTCTTTATCATCTCAATAAATCAGCACCCGTAACAGCTCTTCTTTAGAACTCCTGACGTCTAATCCAGGTAACAGTTTCCAATCCCAATGAACAGTGATTACATGATTATGAAAATCCTTTTTTTATAACTTCTGCCCTTTCCTTCCTCATTTGAAATCAAACCCTTTGAATATACAATTTATTGGATATTCTTCTATGAGACCTAGGGCTTCTACGGTAGCCTGAAGAATATAGAGGGAGTGATGCTCAGCTGGTTTCTGTTTAATGCGGTAACCAGTTTTGATGAAATAAAATCCTTTCTCTCTTTTTCCCCGGCGATTCAGTCGTTACAGCAGACATTGATGTCTTCGACAAGGATTCTTCGTCAGAACTGGAAACTATTTTCAAATTCTTGCTACGGTAGAAAATCATGTGATGAAGTCAGTTTCGTAGTTTTTTTCTCCATTTTGCGTTTCCGTCTAAGATAATTCATTGTCTACGCCAACCTAGCAGACCGAACGTTTTGGTTCCCATTGAGTCTTCAAGAACACTTTATCGTCATCTATCTTCATGTTTTCGAGGGCATCGACGTGTGCTATGCCAAATAAGTTATCCAATCCCATTCGAAATTTCTCCGCCCGCCCAAACATGATAAAAATCAACAAGTTTCTCAACACATGTTGCAGGGGTTCTTCGATTCGACGGTATTTTTGCACCTGTTATTTAGTGATTTGCCTCCACGACTGAGAATATAACTTTTTAGCACTTCGTAATTCAACTGAGATTTTATTCAAATTAAATAAAACGTGTTGACATCGCAACTAATTACATTTGAATGACGACAAAGCGACCGCATGCCGCCCGCGCGCTTGTACTCTAGCGTAACTTCTATGAATAAATTCCGATGCAAGTCGGCACGTGGTATTGTGCTCCAAATGAACTGAAATTTGCTGTGCTAGTGTATTATGGCTATACGAAAAAAGTAGGTCCTGTGCGTTAAAAAATAAACAAGTTGAAAAATAAGGCACACCCTGATATATAAATACATACGTCACTGTGGCTATGGATATAGACGCATATAATAGGAGAATGGATGATTTGTTGGGGAACGACTCAACTTATTACCCCACTTTCATGGTACAGATTTACTCAAAGAATTCAAAAATAGAGAATTCATAACTATTGAACTTTACAAACAGTTGTGTATGCATAATTCTGTTATGAATTTACGATTTACCGAATATACATAAAATCAAAGTACCATTACGACCCCCCGTTTCGTTTGTTGGTTGGGCTACTTATGGCCTATTACATTATGTTTCTGATATTTTAATTGGATCTCTTTACAACCACACTGGTTACAATGTGCAAAATTCTTTTACTCTGGTCGAAGAAATCAATAATTTTCAGTTACCCCCAATTTTGTGCTTATATCTCTGGATGGAGCTTCACTGTTGACAAGTATGCCTCTCGATCTTGTGCTTGCGCATTAAACAAAATTGGTCTACAATAGAACACCAAAGTCATTAGAACAAATGATAATAACATCATTTTTGATTTGTATTGCAAACCCATCTCTTCAGGTAGATACTCCTAGGTCAAAAAATTAATATTATTTTGGGTCTAAAAAGTAGAGTACAACGCATTTGCAATGCCATATTCCTTTACAAAAATCTAAGATATCTAGCTGATTCGTTCACTAATACTTCGCACCTTGGTGAACAGCCTCTTGTACAATATACGCCGTCAATGTCCTGATGTACATAATCCTTATAAAAAGTTACAAAGTAGAAAAAAATTGCAGTACCAACCGTCTAACAATAGTAGAATATAATTTAGAAAGTCTCAATATTTTTCAGTCACGTGAAAGACCGTGCCCCAGTTGGCCAGACGTCCCACGTTATTTATAAAATTCCTTGTTTGGAGTGTGATAAATGTTATATTGGGCAGAGATCACAGTGGTTGGAATCTAGAATTTCCCAACATTAGAGCGATTGTAAGATACAGAAGAACTCTTGTGCTTTAGCTTCACATTTTGTTCAATTCAATTTTAACTTTCCAAACGAGGTATAAGCAAAGAATTATTTTTTTGGAAATGTATTATTTCAATAAATATCCAAATTGTGTTAATTTCTGATATACATCATTTAAGCAACAGTTAATCATGGTTGTTGGATTTTACACGGGAGTGCTTCAGTTGTAGGTGATCCATCTTAGTTCCCAATAAAAATATAGCATTCCATCGGTATCCCATATACAGGTGTCCCAACGATCTGACAAAGTTCCCTTACGGCGTTATGTTTGCGAATTCGAAAAAAGTAAATATCTACATGTTTAGACGGTCCATAGGTTCATATTCTAAAAATATTTTGGGCCGACATGGGCGGTTCGTCAGCGGGGGGCGACATACATTTTACTTTGTTTAAATGGAACACCCTGTATATTTTAACATTTTTGAATTCTATGAAGAATTGTAAATACATCCATGTACAAGTTGTTTGTCAAAACTCAACAGAACTGGTGATTTTCAATTTTTTTAGTGAAATTTTAGATATGCAGACTATGCTTCAAAAAATCATGTAACTAAGAGGGTAATTGGTGGAAGGGTAATTTTTTATCCGTGGACTAAGGGATCATAAATGTGAGTATTAATGCACCCAAGGATCCCCTTTTGTATACAGGGTGTTAACAGTGAATTTTCAATCTCGCGCAACTTTAAGAGGCATAATATCATTTTTTTCAAATGACACCTACTATCAAATTTACCAACACTCGATTCAAAATCAAATTCTGCGTCGACTGATGCTACATATTCCTATACCTATCACTTCAGGTTTTCGAGTAATTTCAGTAAAATACTTTATTTGGTCTCAAAATCAATCGCATTACAATTTTCGTAATATTAAACATAGTAGCCTAGTGTCACTTTAACGTTCTTATGACAGTGACTTTATCAATAAATTTAATAGACGCCTTAGTTAATTATTAGTTAAGTTATTGTCCCAAGCTTGTTTTTGAATGATGAATTTTTTAAAGGAAGAAATGGTAAATATGATTTACACAGTGGGTGAAGCAGACAAGAATTGCCTTTTAGCAATGAGGCTCTATAGGCAGAAGTACCCTGATTTAAGACAACCAAATGTTAGATGTCTGCAGAAGCTAGTTGATCGCTTCGAACGCACCGGGAACGTGGAATACGAGAGTATGAGGTGCTTAATCGTGCTATTATTAACGAGAACAATGACTTAAACGTTTTATTGGAACTCCAAGAGAACCCACATGGAAGTGTCGGACAACGTGTCAGAACTAGTTTTAGACATCGACTGGATATTTGTGTTCAACAAAATGGAAATATATTTGAACACCTTTTGTAAAATAAACTTTGTTTTTTGTATATAAATGTTATTTTATCGTTTTTTACATTTAATTATTACTTGTCATTTGTCAGAATTAAAGTTGGTTTTGCTTGTATAGAGTACATTTCATTATTTTTAGCAACAATCAGCTCACTCGATGGTAAGTGGGCTCTTTTGAAGTGGGCCGCCTTAGCTAAGAAGCCCTTGTTGCTTTAAATTAATTAATCGCATGTGACTTTTTAAAATAACTTTAATTGTTCGATGCAATTTGTAGTTTTGTGTTATCCAATTTACTGAAGTGACACTAGACTACTATGTTTAATATTACGAAAATTGTAATGCGATTGATTTTGAGACCAAATAAAGTATTTTACTGAAATTACTCGAAAACCTGAAGTGATAGGTATAGGAATATGTAGCATCAGTCGACGCAGAATTTGATTTTGAATCGAGTGTTGGTAAATTTGATAGTAGGTGTCATTTGAAAAAAATGATATTTTGCCTCTTAAAGTTGCGCGAGATTGAAAATTCACTGCCAACACCCTGTATACAAAAGGGGATCCTTGGGTGCATTAATACTCACATTTATGATCCCTTAGTCCACGGATAAAAAATTACCCTTCCACCAACTACCCTCTCAGTTACATGATTTTTTGAAGCATAGTCTGCATATTTAAAATTTCACTAAAAAAATTGAAAATCACCAGTTCTGTTGAGTTTTGACAAACAACTTGTACATGGATGTATTCACAATTCTTCATAGAATTCAAAAATGTTAAAATATACAGGGTGTTCCATTTAAACAAAGTAAAATTTATGTCGCCCCCCGCTCACGAACCGCCCCTGTCGGTTCAAAATATTTTTAGAATATGAACCTAGGGATCGTCTAAACATGTATATATTTTTTCGAATTCGCAAACATAACGCCGTAAGGGAACTTTGTCAGATCGTTGGGACACCCTGTATACGAGGTGCTTTTTAATTCTTAGGCGTCTAATGCCTTCTTTGATTTGACTCACCATGGATTTGTGATGTTTTATTTCTAATGGTTGTCCACTTGGTTTCTTCATATTTCTATCATATTTCATCGATTGAATTGTTCCCTACGAGAAGTTTTGGTCGTGGTATTGGTGTAGTCATCTCAATAGTTTAATTAGTTTTCTATTTTGTTTAGTTTTTGTATTTTTATAAAAATCGTTCATGCTGTGCGTTGCTGTCGCGTCCTATGGTTTTGTTGCCATATCACTTACCCATCACTGCTATTTTTATCCCTTTCTTGACTTTATATCATGGTAATATGTACTTTTTCTAGTTGGCTCTTGCGTGGTTATTTTTTGTTTCATACTTTTTCATTCTTCTCATGTAGCATTAGATATCCGACCCTTCGTCCTTCCTCTTGGAGGGGTGTTAAGGTCCAAGAGAGCTTAACACTTTTTCTGCTGTACAATATATCGTATTTTTAAGTCATCCTAGCAAAAGAATCGAGCAATGCATAAGTGAAGCTTTGCACATACGAGTGGTACGTATTCACCTAATAAAAGCTGACGTTACTTCGCGCCCCAGCGATGGCATTTTAGTCTCATGGTATTGTTTATTGATCTAGTTGATCTATTTTTAGTGTGTTGTTATGTAAGTGTACAGTAACTGTATACCCTTATCGGTTTTGCATGGGCATCGGTTCCTTTATGGTGGAACGAAAGGTGCTAAGGTCGTAGGAGGGCCCATCTTCACCTTCAAGATGTTAACATTGGTTTCAGTGAATGCATTGTACAGCACTGGATATATGTGACATTAATATTCTTTTAAAGAAAGTTCCAATAAATCATAAACTGGATGCCTCCGATAATGATTTCACAGATAATGCCATTGGGCCGAGTTGGGGAAGAAGAGAGGAAATGGATTGTTGGTAGATGTGAGAGGAGGAGAAGGAAATAATACGGGCTGAAGGGGTAACGGAAGGTGATGTAGATTAGTCGATTGACGTGTAATAGAAATTTCAACAAATTATGTCAGAGAAAAATGAGATGACTTGAGAAGACAATGTATCAAATAATTCTGAAGCTAGATAGATAATCTAAACGAGCGAAGCACAAGGGTGGGAGTATAATACGGACATTACACGACAAGGACATTTGTAGATTTAACTGCAAAAGGTTGGATTGGGTTGGGTTGAGTTCGGTTCCGTTGGGTCGCGAACTTTAAAAACCTCTAGGACGATAAATAAGAGTCCCGCGATAATGTACTGTACCCGCGATATTTGGCACATTGGGCCGAATGCATATAATAAAGTCACACAAATTAACTACCCACCCGTTGGTGACAATTGTAGGCAAGTCATTAAAATCCTAGTAAGACATGGAGGTCCGCAGAGCTATAATTAAAATTTTGTTTTATTTGCCATTTATAAAATTAGTTCTCCATGTTCATATAAATGTACTTGCATTTTTTAATGTCATTATCTGATCGCTAATCTCCAGACGTTATCTCAATCAGCCACTTTAAATTGTGTGAAATTTGATATAAATTCTTACTCGTAGTTATCGATTGCATAGTAACGGCTTTTGTGTATAAGTGGCCAGACGGGATATCAGCAAGACTTTTCATATCTTTTTAAATCACATTGGAATTTTGATTTTTCTCATTGTTCTATTGTCAATATACCCAAATCATTATATTTCTGTACTACCGTTACATTTGTCGTTTTCCTTCATATATTTCCTTTATACTGTTTTATTTAAAACATAGAATACACTTATTTACTTATAATTTCTGGCTCGTAAATAATTAAAATCAATCATTCCAATCGACTACATTATTACACGTTGAGTCGGTGACCACCTTTTAATTTATTTCTTTATCAATTAAAAATACGCCATAAACATTCTGAGAAATAAATACATCGTTGGTGGATTGTAAAATTTTTAGGTTAAAAGAAGTGAGTAAAATAATCTAGATTAATAATTTAAGTTTAGTAATGATA